>BSBM01000519.1:22225000-22622500 GCA_027924585.1 Larix kaempferi
ACCATCTAATTATATTAAGAGAAGTAGGCATTCCCATAACAACTTTTAGAACACATGAAATGCATTGCAAGTTCTTGGTCACGCCTTTTGGATTGATTAATACTCCTTCTACTTTTCAAATCCTTATGAACAAAAACTTTTGATCTCGTCTGATAAAGTTTGTGTTGGTTTTATTTGATGATCTACTTATCTATAGCAAATCAATGAGAACACGTTAATTATGTGGATCAAGTCCTACAAACTCTTGAAAACAATCGATTGTATGTAAAAAAGTCTAAATGTGCTTTTGGGAAACAAGAAATAGAGTATTTGGGTCATGTTGTTTCACAAGAAGGGTCAAGGTAGACCCTCAAAAGATTCAAGCTATCACAAAATGGCCTATTCCTAAGAACATCAAGAATCCAAGAGGAATTTTGGGTCTTACAATATTGCATGAATTTTGATAAGAATTATGCACACATTGTAGGTCCACTCGCATCTCTCTTGAAGAAAAAATCATTTTTATGGAATGTAGAGTGAAACGAACCATATTCGTTATTCAAGGAAACTTCCAATGTAAATATGATAAGTAATCCATAAAAGATAATTATATAATAAATGTATGAATGAATAAGAGATATGATATGATTACAAATAGGAGAGGCCACATATATAATGCTTAAAGGGCACATAGTAACTCTTCGTAAAGAGTTGCAACTTGTAATAATTATTACTATTTTTATTTATTATTAATTAACAATTTAATTATTATTTGCATATTTTATATTCATAACATTGCCTTCCTATTAAGAAATGCTTTGTCCTCAAAGCATATTGATGACAAGGCTTACGTCTTTATTTTTGCTTGTAATGTCGTCTTACAATATTTTGTGCTGGTAGCTCAGACACTTGATGAAACGAGACGATATGTTCTTTTAAACATTAAATAAAAATGTTGCATCATTTGTGAGGTGGTCCATCCCATATCTACCTTCATTGGAACTGTTTGAAGATCGATTTTTTGGATAGAACTTCTCATTTTAGGATTCCATACAAGTTGTTGATTGTGTCTTCGTACTTTTTCAATGTTGTAGGTGGTTCATTTATAAAAAGAATATTGTTTATTTTCCCCTTGGTTTTGTCGTTGGTCATAATGACTCTTATGATTTGGATGACAATAAGGTATTTGATGCACTTGTGGAGTGTTTGTAAGAATTTTAACTTTTGGTGCTTCTTGCAATTTATTGGTTGATAGCTTTTCAATATAAGTGTTTTCCGGAATTTGAGCATTGATTGTATTTGTATTGGTTCCTTTTTCCAAGGTCGGGATTTGTATCTTTGATGATGTCACCATTTCAAATGTTTTGGTCATTGTTTCTTTGTCAACCTTTGATTCTTTGTTGGCGAGTTGCTCTACCCTTTCTTATAACGACTTCTTATCATTCTTTAGGTTCTTAATTTGCGTAAGAAAGCTTTGATTATGTTGTTGTAAACGTAGAAGTTCTTCGTTGTTCTCTGGCTTTTCAACTTTGTTCTTAAGGTCGAGGTTCTTTGATTGCAGTTCTTTTTATCTTTTGATTTTCTCAAGCAACCTCTGATTAAGGTTCCTTAAACTAGAAGCTTCTTGATCCTTTTTTATAACTTCTTATTGAATTCCTTCATAAGATCTTGATTCTCTTGCTCTAACTTTTGAAAACTCTGCTTCTTCTATTTGGACTTCATAATTATTGTAAGTAGTTTCTGGTTATGATATATTAGGCAAGAAATCTCTTTGTTTATTTCAGTGATGGCCTTGTCACATTCTTTCTGTCGATCCTACAACTTTTGCATTGACTTCCGACTATCTTAAAGGATCACTTCTTATACGTCCATTAGGTCATCTGATGATGGAGTGTTTGAATGTGTCTTCATTGTAACATCCTGCAATGTGATTTTCTTATTCTTATAATAAAATGTCAAAAACTTATAATCATCAATTGTTAGTTGTAAGTTTTTAATCTCATATTCATCGCCATAAGTGCTTTTATTTTCAATTATATTTAACTCTAAAATAACTAGTTGATTTGCGAAGTTGATGTTAATGGACTATTCCTTGTTTCCCGGAGAAATACAGATGTTAACCTCCTTGTCTTTAATACTTCCCTTCAATGTTAATACTCCTCAGAAATATGATCTTGGAAAACCATTATAAGAAAACCTTTCTTCCTTATTATTACTAAACTCCATTTTTAAGCCTCTTTATAAATAATTACTTCTAGGATTTATTTTTTCAAGTGATGGTTCACCATTTGTTAGAGGGCTACATCCATCGGGAAATTTCCAACACTTGTTATTCCGGAGAATCAAGGTCTAGCCAGCATTACAATCATTACTTAGTCAAAGTCGGCTCCCAAGGAGCAAGTGTCACAAAGCGAGATTTGAACCCGAGTGGGGAGGACAACAACATTCCTCCCAACCACCCGATCTACACTCAATTGACAATTACTTCTAGACTTTAAATTAATTACTTCTAGGCTTTAAATACTCTTACCTTTCCTTTTTCCTTTTTAAATAATTAAAATTTGATAAAGAAATAATTATTTAAACAATAATAATTATTATTATTATAAAAACAATAATATTATTATTTTATAATACTTTTTCCTCTTTAAAGTCTTTTTCTTTTATACATACCTTGCTTCACTTTAACCTTGTAACATATATATATGAAATATGATTATATGTCTATCTAATCACTTTTTAAATCAACTTTATAAACCTTCAATGTATAAATGTAATTTGTTTTGACTTTACTAATAACACAACTCCTTATTAGTACATTAGTCTTTTAATTTGGAAAACGTGAATCTAAAAATCTTGTTTGGTTTTATAAAACCAAGGCTTGGTTTTATAAAGCTTTATGTTGTGTGTTTTTTCTCTTTTTTCTATGGGATCTTCTTCCTTCTTCTCTTTTTTTTAAATTTTTTTTTTCTCTTTTTTTTTTTTTTTTCAATAAAGATGGCTAAAAGCCTAGTGCGAGGTTAAAAACTTGAATCCCCAAAAAACTTAGATAATTTGGCCACAAACTTAAATCAGCTGCTCTGATACCAATGAAACAAACCATGTCCCTTACTCAAGGAAACTTCAATGTAAATTTGATAAGTAATCCATAAAAAGATAATTATATAATAAATGTATGAATGAATAAGAGATATGATATTATTACAAATAGGAGAACGTGCATATGTAATGCTTAAAAGGCACATAATAACTCTTCATAAAGAGTTGTAACTTTTAATAATTATTACTGTTTTTATTTATTATTAATTAACAATTTAAATATTATTTATTAGTATTTGCATATTTTATATTCATAACATAGAGACTACATTGGCATTATCACTCTTAAAGGATTTTATGTCTTCTATGATAATATTGATAACACTCTATTTTGGTAAAACATTCAAAGTCGAATGTGATGCATAAGGACAAGGAATTGGAGCAGTGTTGATGCAAGAAGGGAGACTATTGACTTTTGAAAGTAAACAATTAAACGGAAAAGACTTGGTGAAATCTACATAAGAAAATGGAATGCAACAATTTTACATGCAATAAAAAATGGCAACAATATCTCATTGGGAGGGATTTTAAAGTCAAGACATACCATGATAGCCTAAAGTACTTTTTGGGGAAAGGAGTGTCGTCAAAGAAAACAACAAAAATGCAAGGTTTTAATTTTGAAATAATATACAAAATAGGGAAGGAAAATGTTAACAGATTCTCTTTTTAGAACAGAATATGCCTACAACTTATATTCCATGACATCTTCCACTCTTGTGTGGTTGGAAGAAGCCTTCCATGAATGGCAAGAAGATAATAGCACTAGATAGAAAATACAATGTCTAAAAGAAGGGAAGAGCTATATGGAACACTGGGAGAGGAAGAGATATATCCTTTGGCACAAAGGTAGAATATTTGTATGCCCTTGATCAAAGTTGAAAGAACAAATATTAAGGGAATCTCATAACTCTCTAATGACCAGACATTCAAGGTTCCTTAAAACAAATCAAAGGATCAAAAAAGAGTTTTTTAGGGAGGAATGAAGAAATATATTCTAAATTTTGTAAGAGAATGTTAGGTGTGCCAAAGAAATAAGCGAGAGATTGTCAAACCTCCAAGGTTACTTTAACCTTTACACATACCTAATCAAACATGGGAAGAGATACCAATGGACTTCATTACAAGTTTACCAAAAATAAAAGGGTAAGGATGCCATTTTTGTGGTTGTGGATAGACTCACAAAATATACATTTTTGTGGAATTCAAATTCATATACTATAAGTGAAGTAGAGGAAGTGTTCATGAAGGAAATCCATGGACTCCATGGATTCCCTAAAGTAATAGTAAGTGACAGAGATCCAAAATTCACATGGAATTTTTTGAAAGAGTTATGGAAGATAAGGGGAACAACACTACCTATGAGCTCGTCATATCATCCACAAATAGTGGTCAAACAAAAATAGTTAACACATGTTTAAAGGGTTATTTTCATTGATATTCTTTAGACAAGAAGTCTCAATGGGTCAAGTGACTTCCTCTAGCATAACGGTGGCATAATACTACCTATCACACATCTACTAATATGTCTCCATTTGAATCTCTTTATGGATATCCAACTCTTGATAGCACGTCCTTTATGTAGCATCAATCCAAAGTCTAGGTAGTAAGCATACTTCACGAAATACTAAAGAAACTTTTCAAATTCTTAAAGAAGACGTATAAATGACCTAGAATAGGATACAATAGTAAGCATATCAACATCAAAGTGAAAGACAATTTGAGGTGGGTGATTGGGTATTTTTGAAACTACAACCTTATAGGAAATCTACTATGAAACAAAAGAAGAATCAGAAACTAGCTCCAAGATTTGTGGACGCTACAAAATTCTTTGCAAGGTCGGAGAAGTGGCTTATGAGATGGATTTTACTTCTTCTTGCATTCATACTTTTTTCATGTTTCCTGCTTGAAAAAGGTTTTGGGACAAACTATGCGAGTGCAAATAAAACTTCCATAATTAGATGAAGGGAAATTGATTCATGAACCATAAAAAGTTATAGATCGTTATTCTCTATATTTTCAAAATAGAACCATTATGGAGCACCTAATAATGCATACAAAAGAATCATGTGGAAAATGAGCAATGCATGAAGAAATATTGTTGTGCACCAAATTCCCCGAAAAAGCATGAAATATGAAGAGAAAGTAATCCAACGTTTTAAGAATGAAGAAAATAGATGAATAAGAAGCCTCTTTGAGGGGGAAACCTCCTTTTACAATGTATCAAATACACAAAAAAAGATGAGGTGATCCTAAAGCTAGGTCTCCTTGGTATATATATATATATACACACACACGAGACAAAGGGTGCGATTACAATTCTAGTCGACCGACATACAATTACAATTAGGGTCAGAACAAAGCAATAAAGACAATACTAATATAACAATAGAAATGTAATGTCACAATATATAGGGCTTAACATGCCCCTCCCCTTCAAATAGGTGTTGTATTCAACACTTGATTAACTATTGGTGTTTCTAAATGAAGAATTCATATTCCTATGTCACATCTTATATTGGCAAGTTCTTCCACTTGATGAGGTACTTAGTAATTGCTCAATTTCATTGTTGCTTGGTCCTTGTGTCAAGGATTGTTTTAGGTTATAGTACCAATTTCCCTTCTTCATCAATCTATGGTAAAATAGTATGGACTGGGATCTTGTCACCAATTACCTTTTTTAGGAAAGAAACATGGAAGACTAGATGTACAAGTGAAGATGGAGGCGAATCCAATTTGTAAGCCACACTTCCAATCCTTTGTAACACCTTATATGGACCATAGTACTTGGGTACTAATTTATTGTCCTTATTTTGTTTCTTGAGGGACATTTGCTTGTGTGGTTATAGCTTAAAAAACACCCAATCCCTTGCTTCAAATTTTATTTCACTATGATGTTGATATGCTTGTTGTTTCATCTTGTTTTGTGCTATAGCCAAGTTATGTTTCAATAGTTGGAGAACCTCTTATTGGTTCTCTGTATGATCCTCCACTACTTGAACCTTATATTATGCTTTCAAGGATGACGTTATAGAAGGAGGATGATAGCCATAAATTGCCCTAAATGATGATATTCATGATGAAGTATGGAAATATTTTGTACCACCATTCTGCTAAGGGTAACCACATGGCCCATTGTAATTGTTTATCATATGCAAAGCAATGAAGACACCTTTTTAGGAATTTATTCGCAATCTTAATTTGCCCATCAAATTGAGGATGGTAAGCAAAGTTGTGAGTCAACTAAGTGCCTAAACAAGAAAAAATTTCCTTCCAAAAATTGTATCTCTATCACTTACAATAAACTTCGGGATTCCATATAGCTTCTGAACTGATTCCATGAATGCTGCAACCATTGTACTTGCTTTAAAAGGATGATAAAGAGATCAGAAATGGGCATACTTTGTGAGTAGATTCACTACTACCATGATGACAATATTTCCTTCTAACCTTGGTAGACCCGTGATCAAATCCATTGATACCTCTTCCCATTGCTGAATTGGTATGGCTAATGGTTGTAGAATACCCAGTGTCTCGATTGTATCTCCTTTGTACTATTGGAAAACCAAACATTCTGCCACAAAATATTGGACATAATTTTTAAGACCTTGCCATAAAAAATCCTTCTTGATCCCATGGTACGTTTTCAAGAGCTTTGAATGTCCTCCTATGGGAGAAGTGCATAATTCCAAAAGGACCTTATGTTTGAGTTGAGAATTCTTACATATATATAGGCGATCTTAGTACCGTAATGAACCATTATTCTACATAAATTTATCTAGTGAACTAGGGTCTTATTGTAGTTGTTGAATTATCCCGTATGCCTTCTAATCTTATTTCTACTCCATCCTTACTTTTTCCCACCCAATCAGATTGCATAATGGAAATAACACAATGTAAGTCGTCAATGCCATCTTCTTTTCTTAAAAGTGCATCTACCACCACATCCCGCTTTCCTTTTTTGTATATAATTTCAAAGTCATAACCTAAAATAGTTTGTAACCCATTTTTGTTGCTCTTATTAAGATAATCGTTGCTCCAAGAGTACTTAAGATTGTCATGACCTATTCTCACCTTGAAGTGTCTTCCTATTAGGTGAGGCCGCCATTTCTTAATTGTGTGTAATATGGCCAACATCTCCCTTTCATACATTGGTTTCAGTAAGTTTTTCCCTTTAACTTGGCAACTTTCAGGGGCAAGTGGACTTCCTTCTTGCACTGCAATTGCACCAATGCCATGCCTTGAGGAATCACATTCCACTATAAAGGTTTTTGTGAAGTCAGCCATGGATAATACAAGAGTTGTGTACATAGTCATTTTACATTTTTCAAAAGCTTTGGTTTCTTCTTGAGTCTAAGAGAATTCCTCCTTTTTCAATAACCTTGTTAGAGGTGCTATTTTTTACCATAATTCTTGATGAACTTGCATTAGTATCCTGTCAATCCTAAAAATCCTTTAATATTATTCAAGGTTTTTGGAATTCGCCATTACATGATAGTATTAATTTTCTTAGGGTCCACTTGTATTCCTTTGTGAGATACAATATGACCCAAATATTCCACTTCATGAACCCCAAAGGCACACTTAGAAGGCTTGGAACACAGGCGGTGCTCCTCCAATAGTTTCAAGGCCTTGTCAATATGTTGTACATGCTCTTTACAAGATTTGCTATAGATTAGTATATCATCAAAAAATACTAACACAAATTTTATGAGGAAGGGTTTAAAGCTAGGATTCATCAAGCTTTGAAATGTGAAAGGTCCATTGGTAAGGCCAAATGGAATCACCAAAAATTCATTATGACCTTAATGTGTCCCAAAGGTTATTTTTGGAATGTCTTCTTTCCTCATTTTGATTTGATGATATCCAAAATGAAGGTCCAACTTTGCAAATAAAATTGTTCTGTAGTTCATATAATAATTCATCAATGATAGGAATACAAAACTTACCTTTAATGTTCATCTTATTGAGTTCTCTATAGCTTAGACACATACACCATGAACCTTCCTTTTTATGAACCGTCACCATTGGTGTAAAGAAATCACTTTGGTTGGGTTGAATGATGCTTGCATCTAACATTTCTTGAATCATATTTTCAATTTCACTCTTTTGTGCATATGGGTACCTGTAGGGTCTGATGTTAGGTGGTGGACTTCCTAGTTGCAAGTGACTAGCATGGTCACATTTTATAATAGGTGGAATACCTTTAGGCATATCTCCAAATACTTTGGAATGATTGTCAACAACTTGTTGGAGATCCAATGGAATAGATGGTATAGATGCTTGAACACCTAGCGATCACAATTGTGTAATTACTCCATGGTGTCCCTTTTTTAGCAATTTTGTCATGTTGTTAGAGATTATCACTTTAGAGGGTTTCCCCAGAATACCTTTGAGTTTAATTTCCTTTCCTGAAGGGAATCTCAAGAAAAGTTCTTGAAAATTAAGAGCCAATGTTCCCAGTGATTGTAGCCATTGGATCCATAGTACAACATCAACACTACCCGTTTGGATTGTAATGATTGGACTATCAAATAAATACTCCCCCATTGTAAGCTTACTATTATGGAATTTACGTGAACAACCTATGGTAACTCCATCTACAAACATTACTTGAAATTCTGGTGGTGGATATACAAAGTAATTGAGAAGTGTGGCTAATTTGCAATCAATGAGGTTATGGTGCTATCGGAATCAATCAACACCATTACCTTTTTTCTTTTTGATATATACTTCTATCCCAGGAGTATGAGGAGTAATAATGTTGGCCAATGCATGGAAAGATATGGTTGGAGTATTATCTTCTAGATCTACCTCTTCAGACTGTTCCAATTCTAGATCTCTTCATCTTCACTGCACTTATGCCCTTTATCGTACTTGATATCACAATTGAAACATAGTCCCTTTGCTACTCTTTTCTCCACTTGTTGAAGTGTTGGTCTTGTAGGTCGATTGAGGTCGAGGGAGGAAGCATTTCCCTTTCTATAGGTGTTAGTAGCAACCCTTCTAGTAGCCATATTTTTACTTTCAACTTTCCTCTCCAAACTAAAAGCATTTGCCAATGATTTAGGCTCAAAGATATGTACCTCGTGTTAAATGCTCTCCTTTAGAGTGCCCATAAATAGATCCAACAAATTATCCACTAGAATGTTCTTTACTATAAGACTCAACTTCTGAATCTGCTTAATGTGCTCCGCAATTGGACCTTTTTTATTGAGATTTATTAATTGGCAATTTGGCTAAAGAAGGTGCTACTCTTAATATCCCCATATTGTGATATTGGTCTTTCCATGAATACAAACCAAGAGACAATATAGTCCTTTTTACAGTCACAAAGCCATTAGTACCATACAAATTGTCCAGGTTCTAAATATAAGGATGCAATAGTTACCTTTTGTGAAGTTGGCACTTGGTGTAGATCGAAGAATTTCTCAATTTGGAATATCCATGTTATTGCATCATTGCCATCAAACTTTCTCATATAAATCTTGGGAATGAAGTAGTTCCTTGGTGCCAAGTTGAACCCACACTCATGTGGATCTTGGAGTAATGAGCCAACAAGTCTCTAGAGCTTGCAGCTCTTGTTCTCTAAGTAGAAGAGATTTTTCTACTAGGATGACTTGGAATCCACCAACTTGTTCTCCTTATTCTCTTCTATACGAGTTGAGTTTTGGTTAATTAGGTTGGTTATATTATTCACAAGTCCCCCCCCTCATGTCTTTGAGGTCAACTTGGATATTTGCTTTGTATGTTTAGAGTTTAACTTGCATATTCTCTTTGAATGTTTGGAATCCATCTTACATATCCCCTCTGAATGTTTGGAATCCATATTGCATATCCCCTCTGAATGTTTGGAATTCATCCTTATTTATGATATTCATGATGTTCCCCTTTCTTAACATTGTATTTTCAAGGTTTTCTACCCTATTGGTAAGCTTGGATACCATAAACTTCAAATCATCATGTTCATCTTGTGTTATGGATGGCCCTTCATGAGGTTTAATGGGTGTATAATTCTTGATCCACCTTGTGCCATCTGATCCCGCTAATATTTACTAGATTTCTTCTATATTTACTCTTTATCACACCTTTTGAATCACCCAAAAAAGATATTCCAATTAAAAGTTATCTAAGTTTCAAGTTAACATACCTTTAAAAACGTTGGTTTGTGGGCTATCTTGCTGGCTGACATTGATCCTAAAATACCTATGAAACTTCAACCCCTCTAAGTATAATTTTGTTTTTGCTAGTATCCTAGCATGTCTTCTCTACAATGCCACAAGTTTGACCCAATTCTGATGTGCCAAGGGAGAGTTATGGTGATTTTACCAAAACTTGTAATTTTTGCCCCTTTTAAGAGAGCAAACTTGTATAGGTTGCCACGTGTCTAATTTTTCTTCTATTCTTCTAAAATCTGTACCACAAAAACTATAGTCTATCTTCCTTCTGATGCAATTGGTGGCACTCAAATTGGATCTGTGAATCTTTAGATATACCACTTTTACCTAAAACACTTGTTTGAGACTAGTCTTTGGACTAGTAAAAAACCCTAACTTCCACATACTATAGCCCTAAAAGTATTATGAACTAGGACTTGAAATTTGTGCCATAGATACTACGCTATGTCCTTTGATTCCCCTCCAAGTTTTTCTATCTAAAACATACCCAATTTTTTTTATAGTGAAAATGGCTATGATATCAAATGTTATGCACCAAATTCCCAAAAGAGCATAAAATAAGAAGAGAGAGTAATCCAATTTATTAAGAATGAAGAAAAGAGATGAATAAGAAGTCTCTTAGAGGGGCAAACTCCTTTTGCAATGTATCAAATACACAATGCACAATACAAGATGAGATGATACTAAAGCTAGGTCTTACACACACACACACAATTACAATTATAATCGACCATACAATTACAATTAAAGTCCTAACCGATATATATATATGTTGGTGTAATATATGTCTATTAAATTTCAAATATTAATTATCAACCAGGGTTTGTACACTTAGAGTTGTGACACAGTATGTGCCGAGGTAGAAGGTAACCTAGGATGTTTATCATGCAAGTCCTATGATATTTTCAACTAAATACAATATAAATCTTTCAAAATGAAAAACCGAGTTATTAAGAAATAACTTTCAAAATGAAAAACTGAGTTACTAAGAGATAAGATTATTTAAACTATGAACTATCGAACGGATCTAGACTTAATCTAGTAACTTGAAAAGATTGCAATATAATTTCAAATGTAAAGCCAACTTAACTGTCAATTCAAAACGAATTCTATGCTAAGAACATGAATTGAGATTGCAAAATGAAAGGAAATCACTATTCTAGAAAGCAATGCTTGACTGAAAACAAGCTTATACTACAGAAACAAACTACTTCTAAACAGTCGTTCAAATCTATTCTATAAATTGAAAGGCTATCTTACTATGCAGAACCAAAGAGCTAATTATGAAACAAATTCAAAGGTCTAACTACAAAACAATTTCAAACTGCAGACTAACTATTCAGAAGTAGGAAGCTATGCTAATTTGAGATTCAAACTGCGGACTAACTATTCAGAAGTAGGAAGCTATGCTAATTTGAGAAAGATGATTAATTAATTAACCTAAGAAATCCAATCCAACAGTTAACTATAAATTCAAGAGAATGAAATGCTACTCTAGGGTTTAAGCATGCATTGACAACTAATATTTCAAACAATAAATGATTCATAAGAAAATTTGTCTAAATTATCTAACTCCACTCTTCTTGAGAGATTGTGTCAAGGTGACTTACAAATGCTAGAGAAATACAAAAAGGAAGTAAATCTATCTTAACTTCTATAAAGACATGAAAGCTAAAAATGGACCAATTACAAGAAAATTTAAACATTGTAAACTACATCTATTATTCATCCATCAAGCAAATGACATATATTTACTGAATTGAAAAGCCTAGTTATACTATCTAAAATTAATCCAAATGAAATACTACTTAACAATCCAACTCTACTGAAAAGCACACACTCAAGGTTATCTGATCTCTAATGACGATTTTGTAATTTAAAACATGCAAAGCCTATCAAACTTCTAACTCTACCTTGTCAAGATTTCAAGCTATTCATAAAAAATCCAATGCAAAACAACCAGAACTCAGAGTCTGTAAGCAGACCTATAACTAAGCATAAAACAATAACTCGAATGACTGGAAACAAATTCAACTTGCAAGCAAATCTACAACAAAAAGCAAAGTACTGCTACTCTACCTCTACAACAAACTAAACTATCTCAATCATCCATAAAAAAAACAATACAAACTAATCTACCATTGAAGAGCAAATCTATAATAAACTAGTTTATGTAAACCATGAAAATAACTTGGAATGACTGCATCTTGAAATTCGAATGAGACTACTATTGCTTGAGTTTAATCAAACACCTATTTCTATCTTCTTGCACCCACATAAATGAAATGGATTGAAACATAAATGGAATTGATAAGATCTACAATAACAATGTGCTATTTAAACATAAATGAAATACTGACTGTAAATTCAAATGCTAACCAGCTACAGGATATAAACGAAATACTAAATCTACAAATACAAACCCTAGCTAATTACAAAACACAACTGAAAATGTTGAAAGTGGATTGACAGTGCGAAATCCTGGTACGTACGACAAGTTGAATGACAGAAAATACACAAATTATAAACAGAGAAAAGTTAAATTGCTCTTATACACTCTAAATTCATGGACACAAGGAAAACAATTTGAATCTATGAACATTCCACAAGACTGAATATCAAATCACTTAGTTGTACAACGAAGAGGGAAAACAACACATATGCACTCTCAAAGCCGTTGTCGTTGAGGGTCCCTTCTCAAGAGACAAAGGTTGTTCCTACACTACTCAGTCACTGACCATGAAATAGAAAACAAAATCAACAGCTGAACAGAGTTTTTATATTAACTGGAAGCGAAATCTCAAAATGTATGCATGTGTAAATTTCTCCACAACCCAATATGTCTTTATGTATTGTTTTACAATGGAGAGAGAGTCGACCCTTTCAGTGGTCGACCTCTCTAATAATATAATGTCATAAAAGCTGAAAACGACTCCATTGATGAACAAACCGTTTTTCCCCAAATCGTGCACGTTGGTTTCCTAGGTTTGGGAAACAGAACAACTAGATGCTTGGATGAGTTATGGAGCAAATCTTTGCAGGCATAAGCTCATGAACCATGTATGCCAGGTGGGCAACAAAACCCACGTCTCTGTTGGCATCTTCAATGCGTCCAAGTAGGCAAACAAATTATTTTTCAAGTGCAAACGATGGGTTGAATGGTTGTCCATTTGCGAATGAGAGTCCGAATGAATGTCCGCATGAGTACCATAGCATGTAGCAGCAAAACTGAGTCCATATGGATGTCTGAACGATGAGAAATATGAACTTGATGCATCAAAAATGACAAAATGGTATAACTGTAGCACGATCATGGATTCAAAATGATGACAAAATTGGGCATCAACACTCCCCCAAACCGAGGATATGCCAGATCCCATTGAGCAAAGAGAAAAAAAAATCAGGAAGAAGGTTGAGCTGCGACAGCAGCTGCCTTCGACTTCGAAGACGATGAAGTGGACTTGGGTTTAGACTTCTTAAATTGGGCTTCCAAGGTAGCGATCTTCTTCTAGAGAGTTTTATGAGACGAAGTGATGGTTTTATTGGCATCTTTGACTTTTTGCACCTGAAGACGCAACTCCATGTTAGCTTGACGAAGCTTAGCAATCAGCTCAACATACTTCTTATTTTGTCCTGTTAATCGGACCACATCCTTGGTTAAATTATCCACAGTTTGGTGACTTGGAGTGGAAGGCTCTGCAGGGTGCTCGAGATTCTTGTGAGGGTTTAATCCCATCGAAGGTGTTTCGGGGCCAGCAGAGGTGGTCGATTTTGCACGAGCCTTACCTAGAATGAGAGTAGGAATGAGTTATGGGACGAGAGCTTCAAGCAGGCCAGCAGAAGCATCAGACAATGCAAGAGTGGACGCGTCAGGAGTGGGTTCATTTGGCTGGGCGTCGGGGCTGTCTAAACGAGCTGTCTGAATGACATGCTGAACGCGATTAGTCCCCCTGCATTTGGTGGGTGTCTGAGAAAAGAGCGGGAGTTCAGTCATCAAATATTTATGGATAGGCTCAGAGGAGGAGGAAGAATGGCTAAGCTGCTTCCCAACTGAGATGGATTCGTCAATTTGCACGGATTTAGTATCTTTCTTCACTTGGGCAGAGGTTTGACTAGGTTCGACGTCAAGAGGTTGAGGACGAGGGAGTTTTCGAGAGGCAGAGATAGAGGCTTTGGTAGTGGGCTTCTTGACCAAATGTGGATTCAAGACTTCAAACACGAAATTCTCCCAAGTCTGCCCTGTTTCCTTCAGTTGATGGATGATCAGAATTTTGATGAGACAATGGTGGTACAGGCTACCAGAGGGATTGGCTTTGTTCTTCCTAACTTGGATTGACATTTTTTCGAGACTCCTCAGGAGATAAAACAGAAAATTGAGAGTTTGATTGATGACAAAATGTGCTAACAATCTAAGATGACAAGCCTTGAAGACTGTGACCTTACCCTCACAGGTGACGAGGAAGACGATAATGGCTAAGGGGTCCAGGTACTCCTTCCTAACCCATTCTCGATGGAACCCTTTTGTGCCTGTGACATGCTGGTAACCGGCTTTGAGGCCGAAATCATGCATCGACCGAGGGAGGAAGAGGTGCTTGTGCCACCGAACGGCCTTCTGCGGGAGCTTCGTAGCCACTGCTATGGACTCCTTGGTCACTAGAAATATGAGGTGACCAACCCTAGACACCTTGCCATCGAATCCCCTGGAAAACAACAATGAAATATCATCGTCGTGGCCCTGGAAGAGGTGAAGAAACGGGCCCCAACCCACCTGAAGGAAGAGCTCACGGCATGCCTGAAACTCGGGGATTTGAAGCAGATCTTGGTAAGTTTCGGGCTCGTGGTGGTTAGGAATGTTGAACATAGGTAAGTGGAATAGGGGATGCGGCTAGATGAACTCGGAATGGAGGGGAACAAGCTCTGGTGAGATAGAAAATAAGGACAGAGCATGAATTGGGTTAAAATTGGGGTTCAATTGAATGACGAAATAACCATAGGTTGAAATCCGACACGTTTGGATGATCAAATCATCATTAATTTCGAATCGTGGATTATAATGAGAAGAGATGTATTGGTGACATCATATAACCATAACAAATCTTCAACCAATGTCCAAAGTTGTAAACTTTGGGCAGGTTGAAGATGCACAAAAATTCTCCATCATGGAATCCTAGCGTAAGGCTCATTTAAAAATCATGATGACCCCTAGTTGGCTCAAAGATAAAACAATGACTCCTTGCATACGGATTGAATTGAATATAATGAGAAATAAAACTGTATGTCGAGGAGTGATAGAGTCAGACAAGAATTCTAAAGAGTGTGTTTATGCGAGAATATCCGGATTAGCGAACTGTTTGTGCTGTCGAAATGAACAGAGAATGATAATCATATAAAGATTGTAGTTTCTTCATATCTACAAAGATGATACTGATAATTCTCGATATGGTTAACAATTGGATTCCTTAAAATTTTAAAACTGTATACCTTGGCATATTCAGTCATGTTGTTACAGAGCTATAGTTCCATTTAGATCGTCATTCGTCACTTCATTCGACACCTCATTTGACACTTGATTCGATACTTGATACAGGCCATTTGACTTAACGGGATGTGCTTCTTGTATCTAACTGACCTTTGATTATATAGGGAATATCTGAAGCTACAAACAAATATTCAAGAATGAAACTGTTGCTTCTGTGACCGCTTCAAAAGATGACAATATAGACCTGCTTCCTCTTAAAACATCCTAGTTGATGAACTGCTTTAGTCACTCTTTCTTTGTTCATTACGAACCAGATACAGTCTTTTTATCTATTACTTGCCTCATTCCTTAGACAATAAATCATTCATAAGAAATAGATGAACTTTAATTGTTTTACATGTAAACAGAAAATGGAAATAATCCTCCATCCTCCCCCAAACCAAAAATATGGCGTGTCCTCAAGCCATCAAATAAAACTGATTGATATTCAAACACTTCCAACTAACAACAGTCAGCAGATAACTCTAAAAAGTTGTTATTATTGTACGAAAAAGAAATATTAACTAGCTATGAAAATGATCCATACATGCAATTTCATCAATAAGTAACAGTGCTCATGAAGACCATATAAGTGATGACCGTATAGATAGTGCGAAAATCCTAAAGAAAACTAGTCATCCTTGATATTTCAATTTATAAAAATAAATATGCCTCTCTCCGTCAAAGATTTTCAAACTTAATAAGAGAATATAGGTAATAAGAGAATATCAAACTTAATCAGATTTCATTGTCAAAGCTGCTCATACGAACTCAATCAAACTTCCCTGTCCAAGAATAACAGTACATAGAGCAATCCTACCGAATTTCACATTCATGTCCCTGGAAATCTTAGGTATATGGCCCCACTTGACAAGATAAGAAATCTTTAATCCCATTAAGGTTAGGTAACTGGTCTTAAGACAATCTTGAGGCTATTCTCTCTTGGCCAATTGATGAATTTTATTTCCTTAAACTCAACCATACATACTTCTCTTCGATTAGACCTACAAAAACATATAACATAACCATTAAAGATTTGTTCTTTACACAATTTTTGATAAACAAGATGTCCTCCCTAGGAAAATTCCCCTCTATCAGTCGGGCCTGTTCAGTACCCCGTCGAGTTTACCTGGTCATACCACAGGCCGGTACCCGCTGCCAGCAAGCCTATTCAGTAGTCCGACTGGTTAGCCTCTTCAACCCTTTTTGCATCAGAGGCTCGTGTCCCAGTGTTTCCACCCTCTATAGATATTCGACAATAAATTGCCTATGAGTGAGTGGATGGGGGAGCAGCTCTGAAAACCATGCTGCAGGATGGGATGATATATGGGTTGGAGGACAACTGTTTTTATATAGACCAAGTGAATAAGAAGCATGTCGAATCAAATATACATATGGTTGATTGCATTAGTGTGTAGTGGATGGAGCCAAAAGATAATAGTAAGAAGATCTCTCTAGTCCAAGTTTCCTTCTCCAAAAGATTACAATGGTGTTTCTTAAAAATAACATCCCAAAGTTCCCCATGTTGCCATTCAGGAAAGATTGTTACTAACTTAACAACAAGGTAAAATGTACCGAGAACCTCTGGGCTTCAGATTGAGAAATTTTTTTAGTTATCAACCTCTTTATAAAGATAGGATCACTGACATAAAATATATGGAAGTCTTATTAGAAGAGTTGCAAGAATCACATCAGATAAGTGGCAAAAATGATACAAAGAACATTTAAAAAAATTTCAATATGAATTTTACATTTCTTAAAACAAATAATCAGGAGGGAAGGAATCGAGATATATTATGAGTTTTACAGCACTTCCCTTTTTCAAGTAATGATCTTTATGAGCTGATTATAGAAGTAAAGTTCTGGTAACCATACTGCAAACCACTTGTCAACAATGATTCAGATTTATTCAAAGCAAAAACATATTTACATATATACAAAGAAAAATGATATGACATTTTTTATCAAGAACTAGGAGAGGGAGAAGAGTCTTCCACTTTTTAATTCATTGATTTGTAGAATTCGTTGTTTTTGTGCTTCTTCTAGATCCATCCCTAATTGTGAAACCATACGAAAGGTTCTTACTTGAAACTCAATGGGTAGAAGAACTTGTTTACCATAAACAAGTTCATAGGGTGTGTGGCCAGTAGTATTCCTCCATGTTATTCGATAATCCCGCAAGGCCTCTGGAAGCCTATCTTCCCAGTCTTTGTGATGCAGCTGGATGGTTTTGGTCAGGATGGCCTCTAATACCTTATTTGTAGATTCTACCTGACCGTTGGCTTGCGGGTGATATGGAGAAGATTTACAATGTCTGATGCCATATTTTTCAGTAAGTTCCTTCATTAACTTGGAGGTAAACTGAGATCCTTGATCAGTGACAATTTCCCTAGGAATATCTCTTCATATATAAATTCCACCACAGATTTTTCTGTGGCTCAGAATAAAGCTTTAGCCTCCACCCATTTAGTGACGTAATATGTACAAACTAGGATATACTTCTTTTGTGATACATAGGGGAAATTGACCCTACAAAATCTAGAGCCCACTTTTCAAAAGGCTCAATCATAACCTGAGGTTGTAAGGGTATCTCATCAGATGACGCAGGTCTACCCATTCTTTGACAACTATCACATCCTCTGACAGACTTGGCTGCATCCTTGAAAATGGTTGGCCAATAATATCCGAAGTGTAACACTTTGTATGTTGTTCGTTTGTCGAAAAAATTCCCACCACATGGTCCACCATGGCCTGCATGGAGGATCTCTGCCATCTCATCCTCTCGTACACATCGTTTAATAATAAGATCAGGGCCAGTACGAAAAAGGTCATTGTCAACCCAAGAGTAATTAGAACTCTGGACTATGATTCGACATTTCTCATGTGGGGATAGATGATTTGGTAATTTCCTAGTTGCTAAATAATTAGCTATGTCTGCAAACCAGGGGGTTTGAACAGACACAGTGAACAGATTCTCATCAGGAAAGCTATCATCGACGGGACTAGCACCATCATCAAGTTGAATACGAGAGAGAAAATCTGCTACCACATTTTCCCGACCGGGACGGTCGATGACAGTGGTGTTGAACTCTTGAAGCAAAAGAAGCCACTGGGTCACCCTACCATTGGTGATTGGTTTGTTCATTAGAAATCTAATGGCAGAGTGGTCCGTGTGTACAAAAACTTTGTATCCTGTGATGTAGTGATGAAATTTATTGATAACATAGACTACTGCCAGAAATTCTTTCTCAGTAACAGTGTATTTAGATTCTGCAGGAGTCAAATTATTGTTAGCAAAGTAAATGGCATATGATGCTTGGTCTTCCTTTTGACCTAAGACCCCTCCTATGGCCATGTCAAAAGCATAAATGGATATGTGAAAAGGAAGGGCCCAATTGGGACCCCTCAGTATTGGTGCTATTGATAGCTTTACTTTTAAGGTCTTAAAAGCATGTTGACAAGGTTCAGTCCACTGAAAATATGTATCTTTCATAAGCAATTTGAACATAGGTGCAGCTATTTTGGTAAAATTTTCAATAAAATGTCGGTAGGAGCCTGCATGGCCAAGAAAGCTCCTCACCTCCTTCTGAGTTTTTGGAGGAGGGAGATTGACTATTACTTCTATCTTGGCAGGATCCACCTTGATTCCCTGAAAAGAGACATGATGTCCCAAAACTATACCCTCTGTTAGTAACATCTTGCATTTCTTGTGACTAAGGGCTAAGTTTGTTTCCTAGCATCGGATAAGAACTGTTTCAAGGTTATCAAGGGCTTCTTGAAAGGTATTACCATATACTGTGAAATCGTCCATGTATACTTCTACACAATCATGTATAAGGTCAACAAATATTCCTAAGACTGCACGCTGGAAAGTGGCAAGTGCATTACATAGGCCAAATGGAAAAACTCTATAGGCATATGTTCCCCAAGAACAAGTAAAGGTGGTCTTGTCTTGATCCTCAGGTGCTATCAAGATTTGGTTGTATCCACTATTTTCATCGAGGAAAGAAAAGTATTGTTTCCCAGATAGGGTATCTAACACCTGGTCAATAAACGGTAAAGGGAAATAATCCTTAAGAGTGGCCTTATTTAACTCTCGAAAGTCAACACAGATATGCCATTTCCCTGTAACTTTGTTTGGAACTACCACTAGAGGAGATACCCACTTACTGTTAGAAATTGGGTAGATGAAACCAACATTGAGGAGTTTTTGTAATTCCTCTTTAACTATATCTTTCAAGGTTGGATTCATCCTTCTTTGAGGCTGCCTTACAGGTGGTATGTTTGCATCTGTGTAAATATGGTGAATACAAGTATCCGGGTGTATACCCTTCATATCGATGTATTCCCATGCTAATGCTCCGGTTTGACTTTTAAGAACTTTTAGTAACTGCTCTTGTTGATTTTCATTTAAGCCTGCGTTTATATGTAAAAAAAATTCAGGACTGACCTCACAAGGTACGGTATAGGACCCTATATGTTCTTCAATTGCAAAGACACACGGTGTGTTTGTAAATGTGGAGAGGCTCATGTTCTCTTGAAATTCATCTCCAAAAATTTGCTCAAATTGGGCAAAGGACTGGGGAAAGTCTATACATGTTGTTGAAGAGACAAATTGATTCAACACATTTTCAACAGTTTGTTCTTGAAGTGCCCAGGAGTAGTCACTAACAAGTGCAAGTTCCTCCAAGTTTTCATCCCCAAAAGGACAGTCTAACCACCATAAGTTTTCGGTTACTGGTTGTGTTGGTGGGTATAAGGCAAGTTTCCGTGTAGATAACCCATCAGAGATGGTCATCTCTCTGTCCCTGCAGCCTATAAATGCATTAACAATGGCTAGCCATGGTCTTCCCAAAATAATAGGGTGTCCTTTAGAAGGATCCTTTGATTGTATGACCATAAAGTCCACGGGATACTCCCACGAAGCCATTGATACAATAATATCATCTAGGATTCCAGTAGGTTGTACAATGGTGTGGTCTGCTAGTTCCAGCATTGTTGGGGTATGATGGAGAAACTATCCTAACTGCAGGGTTTCCAAAACTGTGGTGGTCATTATGTTAATAGCAGCCCCCAGATCGATAAGTGTGTTTCCTATAGCAGTGTTATTGATAATAAAAGTTACCACATGATTTCCTGGATTTGTATATTTTGCAATTCTAGGTTGATCTGCTATGTAATCAGACATTTCACCTATGACATGAATTGTCGGAGGGTATTTTTGTTTCTTACATGGTCTTTTGATGCAGAGTTCCTTTATCACCTTGCTATAAATTGGCATGTCTTTAATAGCTTGTAATAAAGGGATTTTGATACAAATATTTTTCAGTTCATTGATTATATCATACTGTGGATAAATTGCAGGTTTCTCTATTGCTAGACGCTCTGGGTATGGGGGTATTCTTTCTTCCTCAGTTGAAACTTTTGGAATAACCACATCCCTAAGAATGGCATCATTCAGGGTTTCACTAGGTATTTCTTTTTCTTCGTTCTCTTCACGAATGACAACTGATGATTTGGGTTGATCGTGCAGAACTCTTCCAGATCTTAATTGAATTTCATGCATTGGTGCAGTCGAAATGACATAAGATGGAAGAGGTTGCAACTCAATGTTGTTGAGAGCTTGAGTTGGTTTATTGTTAGGGTTTGGTATCAGTTGTGCATGTAATAACATAGGTCTTGGGGGATTCACGTTCTGGAAATGGTGGGGTTGATGCGTGATAGGGGGTAGTGGAGGAGGCACATACCCAGGAAAGAGTTGATGGATATTAGGTGGGTAAGGATAGTTAGGCACATGAGTAGGTGGTGACTGAGCATATGCTTGTCCCCTCCATCCATGTAACCATTGTTGATGCTGAGCATTTTGAGGAGGATACTGAGGTGGCCAGTTTTGCCAATTCGAGGTGTTCCATTGTTGAGGTGGTTGGTAAGGGTGATAATAGGGCGGGAGCTGTGGTGATGGATCCTGATATAATGGTTGGTCTCTAGGTTGCCAAGGCCTCCTAGATGTTTCACCAACATTCTCGCTCTTATATATGGCTTGTAACCTAGGCAACGATGGACAATTTTCAGTTGGATGATCCTTTGTGCAAAGGTGACATACTGAAACTTTATTTAATGGGCATTCCCGTTGGGGATGTTTAGTACTGCATCTAGGACAGAAAATGCTCGTTGTTGCACGCTCTTCCTCTTGTCTCTTCTTAGCTTGTAATGCATCTAATTGGGAACCCATTGCTCCTAAAATATCTATTTTGAAGTTTTGTAATAGGTTTCCAAATTCTATCCTTGTGACTCCACCAAAACTAGAAGTATTTCCTTTTATATTTCTATTATAAGATTCCCGAAAGTTCTTTCCACTTTTTCCTCTACTTATGGAGTAATTCCTACACATCTCATAGAATTATGCAAAAGTTTTATGAGAGACATCTCCAGATGCCATGAGGTTAAGGTTTTCTAAAAAGTCTTCTGAGATTCCCTTAAGGAAGAGAGTTCTTACTGCATCTTCTCAAAGGTCATTGTATTTTGATTTATGTAATACATAGTTGAATCTTTCGAGATAATCCTCTAGGCTTTCGTCTTCAAGTTCTTGTATTTTAAAAATGTCATTTCGAGAGTCTTTAGGTTTGCAATAATCTTGATATTTCCGCAGAAATGCAGTTTTCATATCTTCCCAAGTTCTGATGCTAAATTCTCCTAGCCCCATAAACCATCTTAAAGCATAATCTTTCAGTGTGGCAAGGAAAAGTTTTAACTTTTGGCCATCTTGCAAGTAATTATAGCTTCTACATAAAATGTCGAATTCAAATAAAAATGTATCTGGGTCCTCACTACTCTTCCCATAAAAGGTAGGTAGTGAGGAGGGAAGGATGTTTTTCATGGTCACATTTTGTGCAATATCTAAAATAGGAAATCCAAAAGTACCCTCAGTTCGATTTCCTACTTCCTCCTCGTCTTCATTGTGTCTCACTTCATCATTATCTTCATTTTCTCCCTGTCTCTCCATGTAGAATTGATTTCTAAAGAGAGTAAACCTAGATGGTTCCTTTCTTGGTGACAATGAGGCGTCCCAACGCTCTTTTTCGGGGGAAATTTTCCTCCAATGAGAAGAGTTGTCAGCCACGTGAGAGTCAATTTCTACAGGAATTTTAAGTTCTACAGTTGGTGTTTCAATCTCTGAAACAACTATATTTGTAGAGTTTTCATGGAGAGCGTTTATTAGTTTAGGATCAACAAAATCTACCAAATTCAGACCCCCTACTAGTGTAAAGGTTGTGTCGTTGGGTTTTAGAACTAATGGAGGATTAAGGGGTTCTGATGGTATATATTTTTGAACTTCTTCTTGCCTAAGTTCAGTCTCAATGTGGTCCTGAGGTTCTCCTGATAGGGCTTCTTTATGGGTTGTCTTATCCGATGTTTCTATGGCTCCCCTCGAATGGTTTCCAGAAAGGATTTCTTTAGCTTTCCAAGTAGGACTATCCCCTTTTTGTGTTTTTCGATACCTTTCCGCTGAGTTAGTGGTCGAGGTGGCACGCCCGTAAAGGTTAGTAGGAATTTTAGTGGGGTTTTGGGGACTATTTTTAACGTATCTACCTTTTGAATCTCTACGTCTATTCATAAAAGCAAAACTAAATTTAAAGCAAAACCTAATTGCATGACTACCACTACTGGGTTTTGGGGATGCCTGTTATAATAGATGCGCAGGTTCTTACCGCTCACCCGCCACCAGCTTATCACTAAGTTTCATAAGGGAATTTCTACCTACCTACAACTCCTCGGCAACATCGCCAAAATGTTGGTGTAATTTATGTCTATTAAATTTCCAATATTAATTATCAACCAGGGTTTGTACACTTAGAGTTGTGACACAATATGTGCTGAGGTAGAAGGTAACCTAGGATGTTTATCATTCAAGTCCTATGATATTTTCAACTAAATACAATATAAATCTTTCAAAATGAAAAACCGAGTTATTAAGAAATAACTTTCAAAATGAAAAACTGAGTTACTAAGAGATAAAATTATTTAAACTATGAACTATTGAAAGGATCTAGACTTAATCTAGTAACTTGAAAAGATTACAATATAATTTCAAATGTAAATCCAACTTAACTGTCAATTCAAAACAAATTCTATGCTAAGAATAGGAATTGAGATTGCAAAATGAAAGGAAATCACTATTCTAGAAAGCAATGCTTGACTGAAAACAAACTTATACTACGGAAACAAACTACTTCTAAATAGTCATTCAAATCTATTCTATAAATTGAAAGGCTATCTTGCTATGCGGAACCAAAGATCTAATTATGAAACAAATTCAAAGGTCTAACTACAAAACAATTTCAAACTACGGACTAACTATTCAGAAGTAGGAATCTATGCTAATTTGAGAAAGATGATTAATTAATTAACCTAAGAAATCCAATCCAACATTTAACTATAAATTCAAGAGAATGAAATGCTACTCTAGGGTTTAAGCATGCATTGACAACTAATATTTCAAACAATAAATGATTCATAAGCAAATTTGTCTAAATTATCTAACTCCACTCTTCTTGAGAAATTGTGTCAAGGTGACTTACAAATGCTACAGAAATACAAAAAGGAAGTAAATCTATCTTAGCTTCTATAAAGATATGAAAGCTCAAAATGGACCAATTACAAGAAAATTTAAACATTGTAAACTACATCTACTATTCATCCATCAAGCAAATGACGTCTATTTACTGAATTGAAAATCCTAGTTATACTATCTAAAATTAATCCAAATGAAATACTACTTAACAATCCAACTCTACTGAAAATCACACTCTCAGAGTTATCTAATCTCTAATGACTATTTCATAATTTAAAACATGCAATGCCTATCAAACTTCTAACTCTACCTTGTCAAGATTTCAAGCTATTCATAAAACATCCAATACAAAAACAACCAGAACTTAGAGTCTGTAAGTAGACTTATAACTAAGCATAAAACAATAACTGGAAACAAATTCAACTTGCAAGCAAATCTACAACAGAAAACAAAGTACTGCTACTCTACCTCTACAAAAAACTAAACTATCTCAATCATCCATAAAAAAAACAATACAAACTGATATACCATTGAAGAGCAAATCTATACTAAACTAGTTTATGTAAACCATGAAAATAACTTGGAATGACTGCATCTTGAAATTCGAATGAGACTACTTTTGCTTGAGTTTAATCAAACACCTATTTCTATCTTCTTGCACCTACATAAATGAAATGGATTGAAACATAAATGGAATTGATAAGATCTACAATAACAATGTGCTATTTAAATAGAAATGAAATACTGACTGTAAATTCAAATGCTAACCAGCTACAGGATATAAACGAAATAATAAATCTACGAATTCAAACCCTAGCTAATTACAAAACACAACTGAAAATGCTGAAGGTGGATTGACAGTGCAAAATCCTGGTACGTATGAAAGGCTGAATGACATAAAATACACAAATTATAAACAAAGAAAAGTTAAATTGCTCTTATACACACTAAATTCATGAACACAAGGAAAACAATTTGAATCTATGAACATTCCACAAGATTGAATATCAAATCACTTAGCTGTACAACGAAGAGGGAAAACAACACATATGCACAGTCGAAGCCGCTGTCGTTGAGGGGCCCTTCTCAAGAGACAGAGGTTGTTCCTACACTACTCAGTCACTGGCCATGAAATAGAAAATGAAATCAACAGTTGAACAGAGTTTTTATATTAACTGGAAGTGAAATCTCAAAATGTATGCATGTGTAAATTTCTCCACAACCCAATATGTCTTTATATATTGTTTTACAATAGAGAGAGGGTCACCCCTTTCAGTGGTCGACCTCTATAATAATAGAATGTCATAAAAGCTGAAAACGACTCCATTGATGAACAAACCGTTTTTCCCCAAATCGTGCACATTGGTTTCCTAGGTTTGGGCAACAGAACCACTGGATGCTTGGATGAGTTATGGAACGAATCTTTGCAGGCAGAAGCTCATGAACCATGTATGCCAGGTGGGAAACAAAACCCACGTCTTTGTCGGCGTCTTCAATGCGTCCAAGTAGGCAAACAAATGATTTTTCAAGTGCGAACGATGGGTTGAATGGTCATCTGTATGCGAATGAGAGTCCGAATGAACGCCCACATGAGAACCATAGCCTGTAGCAACAAAACTGAGTCCATATGGATGTTTGAATGATGAGAAATATGAACTTGATGCATAAAAAATGACAAAATGGTATAACTGTAGCACAATCATGGATTCAAAATGATGACAAAATTGGGCATCAACAATATATATATATATATATATATATGGGAGACAAATGATACAATTACAAATCTAGTCGACCATACAATTACAATTAAGGTCCTAGCCGACCAATAAAGACAATACTAATATAAAAATATAAATGTAATGTCACATTATATAGGGCTTAACAAATACCCTCAATTACAAGCTTTGAGGGGAAAAGCTATTTAAAAGAGGGGGTCTATGTTAAGGCCCTAACTCTTATTCACGATTAGTGTATTAGTTATGGTTAGGTCAACTTAGTGGTAGGTTCCATCATGATCACTTTATCTCCTATTTATAATATAGGATATTCATTTGTATATGTATCTCATATTGTCTTGTGCATTATATATATTGTCGAAGGATGTTGCACCCTCAAAGGGACTTATATTTCACCGTCTCTTTGTCATTCTCAAGGGGTGGAGATAATTTTCTTTCTATTTTATGCTATTTGGAAAATTTTGTCCATAACAACCCTCCTCGCTAAGGCCAACCACCAACCCACATTCTCTCGCATTTGGATGGTGAAACCCTACTAGGGTTTGAAAGGTATTGATGTGTGGAGAGGGAGGTGAGAGGCACCTCTCCTTCCCATATTTAACTTCGATGCCAAAATATATAAAAAAATCTCTTTCATTTGTATCTAAAATCTTATTCCACAATTGGATACAATGGTGGAATGATGTTGTTGCCAGGACTAGTTTTTTTGTGAAGCTTTGGGAGGGAAGTTTATGTTGTTAAGGAGAGGCATGAGTAAGTAGCCGCAAAAGAGTTGGATTCCATTATTAGTTGATTGCAATGCAATCCATAAGAAATTGTAGGGTTAAAATTCAAGCTCTATCACACCCTTAAAAGCTTCCAAGCTGTGACGAGCCAAAGGTGCATAAATTTGGGTATGGTTTTGTTGGATTCTAGTTATTATTTCTTTTGGATGATCCTACATTGGGGATTGCTATATCTATGCATTCAATGATGCAATGCCAATAACAACCTTTTGGATTGATAAATAGAGTCCAAAGTCCAATTAGTTGATTTGTGGAGATTTTGATGAATAAGAGAGGCTTCTTCTTTCACTAATGGATACCCAAGAAAGGAAAGTCATGGTTAGGGAAAATTTAGTCCATGGGCTAATTTTGACTTTTTTTCAAAAGAAGATTCACCAATTTCCATTTTTTTCCAAATTGATTCGCCAAAATTCCATGGGATATAAATTTTTACTCTAAAAATCGCCAAAACTGTCTAGAAACTATATAAAACCCTTAGAAATTTGAAACATTTTAGAAAATATCCTCCAACATTTTATGGTTCGAAATTTAAGAATTAATAAGATTAACCAAAGTTTATACACTTCAAGAAAATTATGGATCCTTGAAATTTTCCTTAATCATAATTTAGCTTATATTCCAACTTAAACCTTCATTATGAAAAATAACTATTTTACTTTAAAATTTTCATGATATAAATTCTTTTTTTTTAATAAAATACCTTAATTTAAGCATATTGCTATACTATAATATCTTTCCCAATTCTTTTTATACTATAATATCTTTCCCAATTCTGTTTGACACAATAGAGAAAAGTTAAAATTCATTCATGCCAAGATTACAATAACTTTTGACACAATAGAGAAAAGTTACAATTCATTCATGCCAAGATTACAATAACTTGTGAGCGTCTCCCAAGAGAGGTTTATAATCCTATTTGATAACATGCTATAAAAATAGGATACAGTGGTAAAACAATGTTGTTGCGAATACTACTTTTTAAAAAGCTTTAAAACAAGTTTAAGTCATTAGAAAGAGGTACAAGTAAGTAGTCACAAAAGTAAGTGCACTTGTAACTTAAACATTAGATAATAAATTATAGGGTTAAAAATCCAAGTATACACTATATTTTTTTTAATATATATATATACATGCCTATTTTTTTTCGACCGAATATATACATGCCTATTTATTATTATATTGATTTTTATAAATTTTTAAATAAATAACAAAAAAAATATTATTAATTAATATTATTTTTAATAAATTTTATATGGTTTTTTTTCAAAGAAAAAAGTTGGTAATTTTATTTCATGATAGTGTAAAACTACATTTAGCATAGCTTTAAGCTGTCAAAAGCTTTGAATATTTCAATAGAAACAATAATAACCAAAAGGGAGAGTCCTCGCCTATCAACAATAAAGAAAACAAAAATGTGAGTCTTGCTCACCATCGAAAAAACCTGTGGAGAGAAACTTTAATCCAGTTTTACAAAAAGATTTTTATGGAGAGTTTACACTCATTCCATTAGGGAAAAAATAAAAAAGATCATCAAAGGGAGATATATCTCCACCTTAGATGTAGTTACTTGTGAAAATTATAACCTCAATATGGAGGCTAGTCTACCGCATCATTATTTGATTGCTGAGCCTGAAGCTGACTTCCTTTGATCTGCGCTGTCTCTCTTACCATCGAGTCTGCTATAGAAGTATTATACTCTGATTGCTGAACTTCCTCGAGCTGCACTGCCTCTCTTCCCAGCGAGTCTGCTATGGAATTATGCTCTCAAAATATATGAACCAGTGAAATTATTTTGAACTTTGACTTTAAAATATATCCCCTTCTAAGCAAAGGATGTAGTCGAATGTTTGTACAACGAGCCTTCTCATTGAACCGATTTACCACTAATAAATAGTCTGAGAAGAGGTTTATAATGGTAATTCCTTGATCTAGTGCAAGGGAGAGGATAGTTACCAAACCCATAAGCTTGGCTTAATTATTGAAATTTTGCCCAGTCCCAATCTTGAATGATAGTTTGGTGTCCTTGAATATGAGGTAGCCTCATGCATCGCTTCTTCCAGGGTTCCCTTGAGAAAAATCATCACTAAAACCATATGGCACAGATCAATCAATTACCAAAGCTTGTAAAATCCGTTTTGGCTTCTACATCTTGGAGGAAAAAGCCTTCGGGAGAGAGAATCTCAACTGATGAGGTGCTGAAAGAGGAGAGGGCTTGATGTTTTTAAAAATTGCTAAGTTCCGAGTGATCCACAAGCACTAACTCACGTGCATAGGCATAGCAATGTAGTCATAATTTCGACCCTTTTGTAGCCATTTCTTCTAAGCACCAGTTAAAGATTCACCTTCCCATTTCGAAAAATCTCCCAATGTTCTAGTAGCACTCCACAGTTCCTTAGAGAAATGATAGAACAATAATAAGTGGTTGATAGATTCAGAGGACTCATTACATAGAGGCAAAGACTAAGGCCATTAAAATCCCTCTTCTGGAGATTCTCCCATGTGAGAGGCTTGTTCTTAGGGCCAACTAGAGAAATTTTTTTGCTTTCGCTGTAGCAGAGATTTTCCAGGAAGTGTTCCAATCGTTGAGGACCTACTCCTCAAGTTGAAAGTTTAAGGAGTTGATAGCTAATTAAAACCTTGTAAATTTATTACTCTTAATTTATGATCCACGCTAGCTTATCATCTTCCATATTAATAAATTTCATATATATATACTTTTATTTTTTGTTTTTGTTTTTCTTTTCCATAATTTAAAACATGGATCTAAATCCTTTCAATAAACCTTCTCTTGAAAACATAGATCTAAATACTTTCAATAAATCTTCTTCCTCTTTGTGGTAGTATAATACTTTCTTTGTGGTAGTATAATACTTTATGGAATAATAATTTTATAACCCACCCAAAATTATTTGTAAATCAAAATACTTTGACATAACAATTTGAACAACTCATTAAACCGTTTAACCTTATTAAAAAACCAAAAACAAACTTACTTTCCATAAAATACACACTAATACCATGGAGGAAAAGGACATCATCTCCACACTAGGCAATGAATATTTGAAGGCTTTCCAACGTACTGAAAACCGGGACGGCTGTTTTTTTAGCTCCATTCACGGCCATGACCTCGCTTATTGTGAACTGTTGGGAAAGGCCGATAGATGATAATAATAGGGTTTAGGGGTTTAAGGAACAAGCGGTTTCAATCTCAATTTCGCTCTACTCTGCCGTTTACACCCGGCAATGCTGGTAAATGCGAGGAGGAAGATAATGCTTTCCATATGGAAGAAAATTTCAGCTGCCCCTTCCATTCCCCAACATTCCTTCCACACATTCAATGCCAATGCTGATATGCGCATCAAAACATTTTGCCAAACCTACAGGCTTCAAGAGGCAGTGGAAACCTTCAAGCATCTGCTTTCATCTAATTCTAAATCCATCCCCAGTCTCAACACCTGCAATCTTTTGTTAAGTAGCCTAGTCCGACGGAAGCGGCATGAATCAGCATTGTCTGTTTACAGACTTATGGTTGAAGCAGAGGTCCTTCCAAATCTTATAACTTTGAACATTGTCATCAATTGTCACTGTCAAACACGTAGAATGGATCAGGCATTCAAAGTGTTTGAAGGAATGGAAGCACGTGGGTTTATTCCAGATGTCATAACCTATAATACTCTCATCAAAGGTCTTTGCAGGGTGGGCAGGACGGAGGACTCTCTTAAACTTTTCAAGCAAATGGTGAGCAAACGACAGGATGCTGATATTTGTATGTATAATACATTATTAGATGGGCTCTGCAAGGCAGGAAAAACGCAAGAAGCGTTCGGGTTGTTAGCCGTTATGCTCCAAATGGGCCATGGGCCTAACACAATCACATTTACTACTCTCATGGATCGTCTCTGCAAAGAAGGTAAGCTCCAAGAAGCCAAGAAACTACTATATCTGATGTTAAAAGAAAGGCTTAACCCCGACATAATTACATTTACTTCTCTCATTGATGGTCTTTGCAAAGAAGGCAAGTTGGATGAGGGTATGGAGCTCTTCTATGAAATGTCTAACAAAAATATATATCCTAATGCTGTCACATACACTGTGCTTATTGATGGTTTATGTAAGGAAGACAAATTGGACGAGGCTAGTAAGCTTTTCTATGAAATACCCAACAGAAACTTATGCCCTAATGTTATCACTTACAATGCGTTTATTGATGGTTTATGTAAAAAAGGCAAGTTGGACGAGGCTAGAAAACACTTCTATGATATGTTCAAGAAAAACATATACCCTGATGTTGTCACATACAATGCTCTGATTGATGGTTTCCATAGGAAAAGCAAGTTGGAAGAGGCCAGGATGCTCTTCTATGAAATGCTCAACAAAAACATATCCCCTGACCTTGTCACATATAATGCACTTATTGATGGTTTCTGTAAAGAAGGCAAGTTGGAGGAAGCTAGGAAGCTCTTCAATGAAATGCCCCAAAAAAACATATACCCTGATGTTATCACGCACAGTGTGCTTATCGATAGTCTCTCTAAAAAAGGCAAGATGCATGAGGCTACCCAACTCTTGCACGAAATGCTCAACAAAAACATATTCCCCGATGTTGTCACATACAATGCACTTATTGATGGTTTCTGTAAGGAGGGAAAGTTGGAAGAGGCTAAGAAGCTCTTCTATGAAATGCCCAACAAAAACATATCCCCGGATGTCGTCACATACAATGCACTCATTGATGGTTTCTGTAAGGAAGGGATGTTGGAGGAGGCTAAGAAGCTCTTCGATGAAATGCCCAACAAAAATATATGCCCTGATGTTATCACATACACTGCATTTATTGATGCTTTTTGTAAGGGCGGACAATGGCAGGATGCCACCAAAGTGCTTCATGAGATGTTAGATAAAGGGTACAATCCAAATGTTGTCACATACAACGTGCTTATCTTTGGTCTTTGCAAAGAAGGCAAGCTTCAAGAAGCTCTCCGGCTTCTAGATGTTATGATGCAAATAGGCCATCAACCTAATGAAATCACATACACAACGCTTATAAATGGGTTTTGCAAGGTCGGTAATCTAGAGAAGGCCGGGGAGCTCATTCAAGAGATGTCGGATAAAGGTTGCAGGCTGACTTAGTTAGCTATAATATATTAATATATGGATTATTTAATCATTGCAGGATAGACAAAGCTTAACAAATCATCTATGAGATGCCAAAATAAGGTTTGAGCACTGGTTTTGTTTCATGCAGCACATTGATTGATGGACTCTGCAAAGTGAGTAATATTAAGGAGGCAGTAAAGTTGAGTAATATTAAGGAGGCAGTAAAGTTATTTAAACAGATTGACGATAGCAGTGATCTCCCAATTATGACTACGTATACGGTATACCACCCTCATAGATGGACTATGCAAGGAAGGCACACCCCAAGAGGTCAATAGACTGCTGCATGAGATCCTAGAAATGCTTTGACACGTCACTATGACATATTCAGCAGCAAACAACAGCCTGTGTAAAGATATTGCTGAAGTGCACAGTAGCAATGAGTGTTTTGCAATTGATGAAGTGCAGGGTTGACTTTGCTATCAATGCACTAGGCAAGCTATCTGAAACAGTTTTGGTGGCTGAGGTTGATGCTGTGATCTGAATGGGATTTCCAGAGGAGTCCGCCAGGCATTTAATGTGAAAAACATTTGGTTTAGTGATTAGCGGGCTGCACATACTGATTAAATGCACCAGTTGATCACTCTAAAATGGATTTGGCTTAGCAGTTAATGTGTTGCAACCAATGAAGTGCCCCAGGTAAATTTCAATAACATTGTTCACTTTAATAACCTTGTATTGGTTTGATTAAATGGTTACTGGGTTGTCGTTGACATTGTCAGAGTGTACCTTGTTTGAATTTCAAATGTGGGATTTACTTTTATGAAAATGGACTAACCGGCTTTCATCTCCTGAACTGAGGTTTGTTTGCAATTTTTCAGCTTGTTTTGGCCTATCTCTGTGTTATGTTTTGACTCTTGTTGGAGTATAACGCTCCTATATAATAAAATAAAATAAATGTAATGTAAAACTCATGTTATTATAAGAGATTAATATAGTGTACATAAGGTAATCAAATAAGGTAGTTAGGTCCTGTGTGTAGATTTTCTGTGTTATTTCAGCTTGCTGGTTTATGTCAAGTTTTCATAGTTATTCATGCCCAACAATTTCTCATACTGCTGGAAATTAATTATAAAAATTTCAGACAATTAAACACGCTGAAAAAACACTTTAACAGGCAGAAAAAATAATTTCACATGCACGCCATAAAATATTTCAGACTTAGATTTTTGGTTAATAGCCCTAGAAAAACCCCCACGGGGAAAACTAGTCAGAGAGAGAGAGAGAGATTTATTTCTTCAGTACAATATTCTTCAGTAAAAAATTACTTATCTCAACCGGAAAAATACACCCACAGTCTGCCTCGAAATCTGTGCAAAACTGAACCCCGAAATCCGTGTTGAGAAGAAGGCAGAAATCCGTACTGTCTCGATTTCTGTGCCTGCCCACTCCTCGGGATTTGTGCTGTACTTCACCTCAAACTTTGTGCTAACATTCTTGGGATTTGTGCCAGTGTACTTGCCTCAAAAACAGTGCAGCAACCTCGGGATTTGTACCCAGCTTTCTACCTTGAAAACCGAGCCACTGTTCTCGGGATCTGTGCCCAGAAAGTGTCTAGAAATCCGTGCTGTCCTCCTCGGGAAATGTGCCCAGCAAAACCCCTCAAACCGTGTGCCCAGAATTCGTACTGTACGGTTACCTAGGGAACTGTGCTGATCATTAAATACTACTGCCTTGAAATCTGTGCTGCATTAAATGCTATTCTAGCTGCCTCGAAATCTGTGCCAGCTGAAACTTGCCCAAAATGCCCTCCTCGAAATTCGTGCTGCTCTCCTCTCTCCACTTCAGTCTTCTCTCAAGAATGAATGCAAAATGCCTCCCTTGCCCCTTTTTGACTAAACCCTAGGGTTCATTCAAATCCAACGGATGAGATTAGATTAGATCGATGGATGAGAATAAATGCTCTCATTTAATTGTCATGGATATTAATTTCACTCACCCACTTAAATTTATCAAAAAGTGACTTTATGTTCTAAAGTAAAATTAAATGCTTTTCACAAGTCATTTAATGCAAGGGTCACTTTTTCCCCCTTTAAGTGACTTAGGCAAAAGTCACTAGGGAAATACACTTCCTAGGTACAAAAATCAACACTCCCTCTTACCGAGGAAGGTATTCTGCACCACTCCCAACTTGTCTCTGAAGAAGACAAACTTGCCCCTCCCCAAAGATTTCGTCAGGATATCTGCTACCTGCTCATCAGTGGATCTGTACTGCAACTCTACTGCTCCTCTCTGTACGTAGTCACGGATGAAATGGTACCTGATCTCAATATGCTTTGACCTGTCATGGAACACTGGATTCTCAGAGAGCTGAATGCAACTCTGATTGTCACAGTAGATCACCGTAGGCCTAAGCTCCTGATCAAACAAGTCTACCAACAGCTTGCGAAGCCACAGTGCCTCACAAGTACCCTGACTGGCTACCATATACTCAGCCTCAGCAGAACTCAACGCAACGGACTTCTGTTTCCGACTGAACCACGACACTGCTGCCGAGCCCAAACTGAAACAATAGTCGAAAGTGCTCTTCCGGTCCCTCACACTGCCTGCCCAGTCTGAATCTGTGAAACAAACCAAACTGACTCCACCCGAACCCCTGTAGTCCAAACCATAGTCCACTGTACCTGCAAGGTATCTCAGCACATGTTTTGCGGCAATCCAGTGTACACTCCTAGGCTCCATTATGAATTGGCTAAGAGTGTTCACCGCAAAACACAAGTCTGGCCTGGTGTTGACCAGATACATCAACGACCCAATGAGCTGACGGTAAAGTGTAGGATCCACCAACTTACCCTTAGAAGCATGAAGCTGCTTCCAGTTGGTGATCATAGGTGTGGACATCGGCCTGCAATCCTCCATCTGAAATCTCCTCAGAATATCAATTGCATACTTCCGCTGTCCCAGGAAAATATGACCAGGCTCCTGCCAAACCTTCATCCCCAGATAATAATGCATCAACCCAATGTCAGTCATCTCGTACTCCATAGCAAGGTCTCTCTTGCAATGTGTAATGAGACGCTCCTCCCCGGTGATAAACAAGTCATCAACATATAACAAAAGAATGAGAGGATCTCCACCAACCACAATGTAGTAAAGGTTGGGATCAACCTCACTCTTTTGAAAACCCATTGATGTCAAATATGCATCAATCCTGGAGTACTAAGCTCCAGGAGCTTGCTTCAGTCCATACAAGGCTTTCCTCAACCTGCACACATGAGAATCTCTCCCATGAATCTCAAATCCCTGTGGCTGCTCTAAGTAAACCTCCTCCTACAAAAGACCATTGAGAAGTGCGGTCTTCACATCCATCTGGTGGATCTTCCAACCCATCTCTGCTGCTATAGACATCACTGCTCTGATGGAAGAATAATGAGCAATCGACGCAAAGGTCTCATCATAATCAACTCCCTCAACCCGTAAAAACCCCCGTGCCACAAACTGAGCCTTGTACTTCTCCACACTGCCATCCGCAGCATGCTTCACCTTATAGATCCACTTGGAAGTCACAACAGACTTCCCCTCTGGTCTCGGTACTATCTCCCATGCATCATTCTTCATGATGGAATGGTACTCTTCCATCATGGCATCATCCCAAACCTGATGCTGAGAGGCCCCCTCAAATGTGGAAGGCTCTGAATCACGAAGGCTCGCAACTAGAGCCATCCCCAATCTATTTGGCATCACAACTGTCCTGACCTCCTCCTGGGGCCTACCAAAAGCCTTTGCTTCCTTCAAGGTCTCCTGAAGTCATTTAGGCTTCCTCTTCCTTGAAGGCTCTTCCCATACTGGTCTATCCTCATCTGAAGAACTCCGAGAAGCAGATGGTCCAACACCCCGAGGACCAATGACTGATGAACTAGTCCCTGAAGAACTTGTAACTTGAGAAACAGAACCTGAACCTGTCCCTGAAGTACCTGTCACTTGAACCACTAAACCTGTAGAACCTGTGCCTGTAGTTTGTGATCTAGTCACTCCGGAAACCTGTGGACCTGAGATCTATACTGAAGAAGCCTGTGTCACCTGAGGTGTGGAAGCCGGTGGCTCCCTATGCTTTAACTCTCTGGACTTCCTGAAGGCTCTCTCCTCATCAAACTTCACTTCTCGCCTCACAACAACCTTCTTCTGGCCAGGAAGGTAAATCCGGTAAGTCTTCGAAGTCTCATCATATCCCACAAAGATGCCTCTCTCTGCAGTGGGATCAAGCTTTGTCCTCTTCTCAGAAGGGACATGAGAGTAAGTCAAGCTGCCAAATATGCGGAAATGGCCAACCTCAGGCTTCTTGCCTGTAAACATCTCCTCAGGAGTCTTCCTCCCCAAGGCACGATGGGGACTCCTGTTCTGCAGATAAACTGTAGTACTGCATGTCTCTGCCCATAGAAAGAACGATAAACTCTGATCATGAAGCATTGCTTTCGTTGCTCCCACAATCGACCTGTTCTTCCTCTCTGCTACTCCATTCTGCTCAGGAGTGTAGGGAACTGTCAGCTGTCTTTGTATACCCTCCTGTGTGCAAAATCCATCGAACTCCTTGGAGGTATACTCACCCTCATTGTCCGATCTCAACATCCGAATCCTCCTCCCTATCTGCTTCTCCACAAGGGCTTTGAACCCTTGGAAGACTCTCAATACTAAGGGTGACTGCTTGCTCCTCAAGAAGTAGATCCAGGTCTTCCTGGAGTAGTCATCAATGAAAGAGATATAGTACTCAAATCCAGTCAAAGAAACTGATGACATAGGACCACAAATATCAGTATGAATCAAGTCAAGTACTCCTGCTACTCTGCTGTCACCAGTGTTTTGAAAACCGGTCCGGTTTGAACCGGAACCGACCGGTTTGACCGGCCAAAGGAAAAGGGATACCGAACCGGTGGTCAACTTGGACCGAGGTTTGGTTTGGTAACGAACCAGCCCTAACCGGCCGGGTCTGTAATAAATCGGTCGGCTTATTGTTTAATTAGTTTATTTGCTACTGGTCCTGAACTTTAATATACTGCACTCTAAACCATTGAATTCTTTGTCTAAATCTGGAGTCACCCTCTCCAATTTAAACAATTATGTATACTACTGTAATAATTTTTTCAACTGAAAAAGAGATTGTTTTGCTGGAATAAACAAGCAGTATTTGTCTTCTCTGACGATAGGTTATAAAATACTGTTTTGGGAAACACATCCCAAAACCGATGATGCTTGATACTAATTCAAAAGGAAATAATACACTTTGAAACAGATTTAGCCATTTAGTGTCATGCGAGGATAGGCATTTTAGGAAAATAATGCCTATTGGAATTGTTTGAAATGGTTTCCAAAGCAAAAATAATGCAGATTGGAATCACTTGCAATGGTTTTCAAAGCAGACATGTTGGCCTAAATTGGAAGGGGAAGTCACGTCTCTGTTTTGATCCCTAGTAATGCATAACTCTAATTATATTTAACAGTTAAATATAATTTTTATGATTAAAATTGTAATTTTTTTTGTATTTTTTAATAGTCCGGTTCATTGAAATCAAAACGCTTCGGTTCATTATCGGTTCCGGTTCCAGTCCGAGTTGACCCCTGACCGGATTGATTCCCGGTTCCAGTTTTTAAAACATTGGCTGTCACTGCTTGGAAAAGCAGTCTTGGTGTACTTTCCCAAAGCACACCCCTTGCAAACATCACTCTGCTCTGTGCTGAACTCGGATAACCCTGTAACCATGCTCCTCAACAATCTCAGAGCTGGGTGATGCAAGTGGGCCATCCTCCGATGCCATAGCTCACAAATCTCATTGCTGCTGCTGTGTGCCACAGCGTGCTGTGGCTGAAACAAGAGCTTGTATAGTTTTCCACATCTAACCCCAATGTCCACGGAGGTAGATAATCCTGTAGTCTTGGGGAATACCTGCACTCGCCCATCCAAGAAACAAACCCCAAGACCCCTGTCCTCAATGGTGGAAACTGATACAAGGTTCTTCCTCAGCCCAGGGACAAATAACACATCCCTCAGAGTCATAGGACTCATAGACTCCCTCTGAAATGTAATGGTCCCCCGACCAACTGCTCTAACAATGGTGTCATCGCCTAGTACAACCTCCACATCTGTACCTGTTTGTGAAAGCTCGGACAACATCTCTCGAGCACCTATCATGTGGCTCGAAGCTCCACTGTCAATATACCAAGTGTCAGTGGTGGATGCACTCATCTGATGGCCTGTCAATAAGGAATACTCCATCTCTATATCCACATCAGTGCTGGTAACTAAAGAGGCTCTCTCTCTCTCAATTTGTCCAGCACACAGAGAAAACTCCCTCTGAAATCTATCTCCGAAGTCATCAACCTCCGCTGAAGCTGCAGTCTACTGTCTCTTCTTCTTCTTGCTTGGACACTGTGAAGCATAGTGCCCAAATGTCTGACAACCATAACACTTGATTTTACTCAAGTCCTTCTGCCCACCCTGCTGTTGCTGCTGCTTGGCCCCACCCTGCTTGGGACCCTTCTTCTTCTTCTTCCCCTTTGCTGTCAATGCCACATTCTCTTCATCTTCCCTACCCTGTGAAGAACTGCCCTGTACAAGACCTCTCCTAGTCTCCTCCTGCACAAAATCATCCCACAGTCTCTCCCATGAAGGTAAGTTCTCTCTGCCCACTATAGCCTGCACAAATGCACCCCAGGGCTTGGAAGCCCCATTCACTGTTGTACGCACAAGCTCAGTAGCAGTGACCACCTCCCCAACTGCTGCTAGCTCATCTCTAACTGCAGATATCCTGGTAAGGTAAGATGTCACTCTCTCTCCACCATTCATCTTTATACTTTTCAATTTCTCCTTGAGAACCATCTTCCGGTTCTCATTGGTATTCTTGTATAAACTGGTTAAAGCACTCCACATCAAATGTGCCCTAGCTTTACCTGAAATGTGAGGGATGATATGGTCTTTAACTGCATCAAGGATTATTCTTCTAGCTTTACAGTCCTTGTTGAAGGCTGATAATGCTGCTGCATCTGTAGCAGCGGGAATCTAAACAGGGTTTGCTGTAGTGTTTCTTACCACCTCCTCCCACAGTTCATTCTCCTCTAAAATCAGCAGAATCCTAGCTTTCCATGGCACAAAGTTTTCTGTCCCATCTAGCCTATCCTCCAACCTAAGTCTTGTAGCCATCTTTGTCAACCCAACAAAGTGTTGTTCACTAACAGAAGAAAATACTCAAATCTGGAAATTTCTGACTATCTGCAAATTTTTAATGTTTTCTGCCCCCAAGCTCTGATACCATGTAGATTTTCTGTGTTATTTCAGCTTGCTGGTTCATGTCAAGTTTTCATAGTTATTCATGCCCAACAATTTCTCATACTGCTGGAAATTAATTATAAAAATTTCAGACAATTAAACACGCTGAAAAAACACTTTAACAAGCAGAAAAAATAATTTCACATGCACGCCATAAAATATTTCAGACTCAGATTTTTGGCCAATAGCCCTGGAAAAACCCCCATGGGGAAAACCAGTCAGAGAGAGAGAGAGATTTATTTCTTCAGTAATATTTTTCAGTAAAAAATTACTTATCTCAACCGGAAAAATACACCCATAGTCTGCCTTGAAATCTGTGCAAAACTGAACCTCGAAATCCGTGTTGAGAAGAAGGCAAAAATCCGTATTGTCTTGATTTCTGTGCCTGCCCACTCCTCGGGATTTGTGCTGTACTTCACCCCGAACTTTGTGCTAACATTCTCAGGATTTGTGCCAGTGTACTTGCCTCGAAAACAGTGCAGCAACCTCGGGATTTGTACCCAGCTTTCTACCTTGAAAACCGAGCCACTGTTCTCGGGATTTGTGCCCGAAAAGTGTCTAGAAATCCGTGCTGTCCTCCTCGGGAAATGTGCCCAGCAAAACCCCTCGAACTGTGTGCCCAGAATCCGTACTGTACGGTTACCTAGGAAACTGTGTTGATCATTAAATACTACTGCCTCGAAATCCGTGTTGCATTAAATGCTATTCTAGTTGCCTCGAAATCCGTGCCAGCTGAAACTTGCCCAAAATGCCTTCCTCGAAATTTGTGTTGCTCTCCTCTCTCCTCACTTCAGTCTTCTCTCAAGAATGAATGCAAAATGCCTCCCTTGCCCCTTTTTGACTAAACCCTAGGGTTCACTCAAATCCAATGGATGAGATTAGATTAGATCGACGGATGAGAATAAATGCTCTCATTTAATTCTCATGGATATTAATTTCACTCACCCACTTAAATTTATCAAAAAGTGACTTTATGTTCTAAAGTAAAATTAAATGCTTTTCACAAGTCATTTAATGCAAGGTTTCACTTTTTCCCCCTTTAAGTGACTTAGGCAAAATCACTAGGGAAATACACTTCCTAGGTACAAAAATCAACACTGAGTAGCACAATTACTTAGAAAATGAAATAAAAAGGAACTATCCTCGTTGTATCATTTGACTTCATTGTAATAAAAACATATATTTTACATGAGCCTATTTTTAATCATGTCTTCGTCTTTCTTCTATGCTTAAAAAGTTAACATGGTATCAGAGCTGTTGAACCCTATAAATCTTGGAGTGTGTAATCGGTGAAAAAGTTCATGTTTCTGTTGGAGAGAGAAGGAGAGAGAAACAAAGATAAATGAATTAAGGATTTGAAAGACAAGTGTATTTTTTATATTTTAAAAAAGTTTCACATGTGGATCACAGGCTCATATGTTTAGATGGAAACAAGAAAAGGGCAACAATAGAGGTATTTGTTTTGAATTATATGTGTGATTTATTGAGTTAAAATATCATCGACAATCTGTATCTTGGAAAGAAAAGAGGGCAAAGATACAGAGTGTTTACTTCGTGGAAGAAGATATGATAAGTGTATTAATGTCCAACAAATAACCAAAAGTAGGTCAACGACACTGTTCAATACATATGTGGCAAGGCAAGACAAAGTGGGAGTGCAAAAAGCCACTCCTATAAAAGCAAGAAACAAAGACGTTCTTTGAGATTTGTGCACAGCTAGCATAATGCCAAAAGGAAAACACAGTGCTTTGGAACTGAATATAGAAGACCCTTAGTGCTCCAAGTGCCTGCCATTGGAACAAGGAGAGAGGGGGTCCTCCTTTGAAGTTGAATGCGAAGCTCTTCTACCATTTGAGCTAAGTTGCACGAAATGGGGAAACGTTGGAAACGCGACCCCCCCAAATTTTGGAAAAGGGGGGGGAAATGCGATATATATATATATATATATATATGAGCAAGGACAAAATTATTATAAAACTTAAACCATAAATTATAAATTACATTTAGCTGCAAGCAACATTGCCAAGTGATAAATGATAAATGATGCAAATGAAATTTAAATCATACATGTAACATCACATTTTACTCATGAACCCAAGTCTATATCATTTCATTCACGCAAGTAGTAATATCCAAAAAAACCTTTGTAAATGAGGCTATATACTATATATCCAAAATTAGCCTTTATGTATGAGCCTATGAGGCTACAAGTACAATGTATCAAACTATTAACAGTGAACATACTTGTTGATGTATATGTAACTTCGGAATGTATTTCATCCATGTATTTCATTTATATATTATTGTACTCCTATAGAGATGTGTCATTCCTCTATATGGAAATGTCGTCATGTGTATTGACAAGTGTCGCAAGTGTGTGAACTTGCCGATGGGTTATTAGACCACCATGTGTGGGGTCGGCCCTGATTTATATAATATATGGTTGATGTACCTAGCTAGACAAGTCGGCCCCATAAGGTCACTGGGCAAACAGACAAGTATAAATAGAGATCGGGAGATCTCTATTTTGATCATTCGGAAACTCATACTTCCTTCACTCAGAAAGTGGTGCACTAGTGAGGAGGAGGATCATCTGCTACTAGGAGACTATCTCTGTGTATTTTGGTTGTACTTTGGTTGAGCCATTGCTCTCTCTATCTCTGAGGAAGTTGTGGGGTTTTTCACCTTAGGGTTTTCCCCACGGAAACTCTGTGTCTCTTGTCTCTCATGCTTTTTATTCTTGTGATGATTGACATGCTTGTTATGATTGATATGCATTGATATACTGTACATGTTATTCTCTCAGTAAAGATACTAGAGTATTGTGAATTAATGCTCAAAATTTAACAATACTAACATAGAAATAAAAATAAAACATGAGCTCAAACTAATAGTAATCCTCATCTTCACAATCTTCCTCAAAAATAGAACAAGAAGCACACTCAGCAGCAGAATGTAGAGTGGAAGAAGTATTTCCAATTCCACTTCTAGGTTCCTCAATATTTAGTGCAGAAAGAGAGAGGTCCAAGTCAACAGATTTTGGCTCAACATCCCAATCTGCACAAGGCCCATTGCTATATTTTGGGCCCTGAGTGCTCAAGTCGCTTGTGTGTGTTAATTTTTATAGCAGCATAACTAGGATCACTAAAAGAATGACAAAGCACAGAAACAAAATGAGTGTGGAGCTTGTTTAACCATGATGATAAGAACAATCATCTCCCAACCATAGACAAAGCTATTTGTCTCCCCCGAGCTCACACCTTCCAAAAGAGAACGATGTACATCCAGATAATAGTAGCGCAAACCCAAGAAAAATAATAGAGAAACTTCTCCAATGGTGAAGAACCCCAAAAATCACTTCTCTAGTTGTAGATGTGAACTTCTCTCTCACTAGTGCAAACTTGCTTGAGTGAATGTTCAAATGAGAGGTTCGACCTCTCTATTTATACACATCAAAATTCACTTTTTCCCTTACTGGGCCAACCTGACTTTCCCTAATTGGGCCGACCTGAATGGGGCAGTTCTGCCCATTGTTTGGGGCAGATTGCCCACTGTTTTGGGGCAGTTTACCCACTGGGCCGACCTGTTTAACCTATGTAGCACGAGAACTGCTCCCGGCTTTTAGGAAACTCGTTTCTGAAGTTCCGACGTTCCAGGGAACTTGGGAACTTGTAGGAAACTTTCCAAATCCGGCGGGAACCATTCCAGATGGTTGGGAATTTATTGGGAACTTCTACCCTCTAAAATCGGAAACTTGGGGACTTTTTCTTGCGCGTTCCCTTCACTGGATGCTTCCACACATTCATGATTACCATGTGGGTTTTTAACGACATTCCTATTGCCTCGCAACCATACATATACATGGTTGACTTAAAATTTTTTCTATAGAAAACTAAGTTGCAGTAAAAGTCTATTTTGTGCTACCTTGTCGAGTTGGTGCACTAATCTCTATCTACCACCCATGCTAGAGTACGCTGAATTGCAATTACCGTAAACAATAATAAATGCAAATCTATTTTGACTTTTTATATATTAAATAAAAGAAAGTAAATTTATATATTTTACTATTTACTTTATGAATAAAAAAATAAACTTTTAACTAATTGGAAATAGTTTTAAATCTTACTTTAAAACTAAATTCATATATTACATTTAAATAAAAATTATTCTTGATTTTTATTTTATAATAACTTAAATTTAATTATTTATACACCTTTGCAAATACCCTAGCATAGAATGTTTTGTAAACATATAATATTCTAATACATTTTAATCATAGTTGGCACAAAACTGAAAACTTACTCTATACATATAGCCACAAATATAGGGACTTTAACTTCTAAAAATCTCCACTTTAGAAAGAGTCTACCTTATATAGTCAATGACGTGGATGGTAATCTTGATTTTATTGCCATTTCCATCTGCTAAGAGGTTCTAGTTTTTTTTTTCCTTGGATTTTTTTTCCTTGGAAAAAGTCCGTAATTTTATTTCAAAAAGATGATCAAAATTACATATTGCACATGTAGTAGAATCAACAAGGATCCCTACATTTTCACATATTTTTGTCCCATATAAGCAGAAACAACAGCTTATAAAGAGCTGAACCAAAAAAAAGAGAAACCCAGAGAGAAGTACAGATAAATCTTGAACATACTACAGAAGAGTGAGCAGAGACCCGCTCAAATCCACCATTGCCACACAAGAACTAGTAGCTATGACCATCCACAGCTCACTTTGCAGCAGACCCTCCACAGAAAGATATAGATCCATCAAAACCGAAGCCCTCATCGGAGGAAGCAGAAGATCCATGTCTGTGGACATAGCAGCAGACACGGTAGACCTCCCAAACCGGCAAAAACAGCCAGCAAGCAAACCCCTGATGAAGAAGCAGCCAGAGAAACCCCATTTTGGCTGGAGCAGTCCGCCGAAGCAAGCCGAGCGTCCTTGAAACCAAGATCCCCAGCAAGGTGGTGGGGCGGAGTCAGAGACGGCACATACCATTCTTGCGAGGAGCCCGACAATCTTCTCGTAAGTAGTGTTCCAGAGCGAAACGTCCCGCAGATGCTTAATCTCCTGCCTCTGCCACACAATCTGCGCTGATAATAAGCACCCCCACCACCACAATCCCTCTGCCCATTACAATTAGTATCACCTCCACCGCCCCCATTATTGCAATACCCATTACTCTGCCTGTGAAGATTCATCTGCAATTTTCTTGCAGACTGTTCAAGGTCCGTCAGAACCTCCAATTCCTGATAAAGATTCGCCGTGGCAGCAATATATCTTTCCATCTTGATGATTTTCCTGCCCATGTCCTACCAAGCAGTAAATCTAGACGTGTTCGAACCCCTGCAAGGCAGGCTCTTGGCACTTCTTGCCAAGCCTGGAAACGGCTGCGGCCACGTGGTTGAAGTCCTCCAACTTCACAGCGCAGACGAGGCCCAGCAAATATTTATCGTCGTCGGAGATCAGATACGAGATTGCTTCGGATTTGAGGACCTCGGTTCGAAGCCTGTGGACTTCTTGGTCATCCAGGGACTGCCAGAGCTGCATGGCCTTTGACATTGCATTGGCGACCTCGAAGGACAGGATGCCGATTCTGGGTTTATGTGGTCCTTTTTTCCTATGGGGTCCAAGCTGAGAGCGGTCTTTATGTTGGTGGTGACTGTTGCCCATTCTTGCAAGAGCCCCAGATGCCTCCACCGAATGAAAGCCACCGGCCTCCAAGAACCCATCGCTGATAAGCAGAAGAAAACGCCCCAGGCACCAGGCAGAATATAGCAAGAAAGGCCGCCACCAAGCTGCCCGTCAGGACCCACGTGAGAGAGCCCATGCTCTGCAGAACTTGCCGCCATTCATGCCATAGATCGTCACCCTGTCACCGCCACCAGTGGTAGGGATGGTTGCAACCCTCCGCCATCCATGCCATAGATCGGCACCCAGTCACCGCCACCAGTGGATAGGGCATGGATGCGCTAGAGCCCTCAGCCGCCATGCTCGTTGCCGTAGAGCCAAAGTCGCCCCACCCTGGATCCCGCAGGCACAGTCGCCGCCACCGCCACAGAGAAGAAATGGATCACCGCGCAGAGGCGTCGCCCCAACTAAACACAACGCCATCATCAACAGAGAGCATCGCACGGGTGAGGGCGACCATGGACAGAACCATGGCCGCCAAGATCGCCTCTAGCGCCGAAACCCTAGTTGCAGACCGGCCGGTAAGCCACCCTAAGAGGTTCTAGTTACAACTGTAATATAAGGGATAAGCTAAGTCATTTGGTTTGTGTTAATGTTTCTTTAATTATTTTATTTTTTATATTTTTTTAATATATATTATAGCTGTTCCCAACCTGTCATTTCCGGTAAATTTAGGAGAAACTTCTAGATGTATCGGATACATGTTCCCTACGTTCCCGCGTTCCAGAAACTTGTGCAACATAGTGTTTAACTGACAGGGCCGACTTGTCTTGGGGGAAGATAAAATAAAATTTAAAGATACTTTTCTTTGTGTGTTTTCACCCCAAGGTTTACATTAATTCTTTCAAGGTTTTACATGATCAAATAAATCAATATCTTTTTCCGTAGGAGGTACAACAATAATATAATAAGAATAGCTTCCGAAATTGCTCTATTTCCAACAGTGTGAGGAGAGAATGAAGTGATGTTCTCTTTATAACTTTCTTTAACCTAATTAGAAGCATCTAGAATTAAATTTTATTTTAAAATTTAATGTATTAACCCTTAATTATTGAAATTCATGGGCAAAAAGAGACTTTAAGGGTTGGTTTTAAAGTGACATGCTTTTATTTGATCGGAAATGCACCGTACAGGAGAGGAAACATGATGGAAGATTGGTTTTTTAAGTGACATGCTTTTATTTGATGGGAAATGCACCATACATGAGAGGAAACGTGACGGAAACGTGTTTTTGTGTATGGACGAAAACAAATTTTCATCAAGTACTACACGCGTTTTGGTGTTTCAGCAAGTTTTTGGGTGTGAAACGGGTTCCAGACCTACATTTCCTGCAACTTAGGTTTAGGAGCAATGTAACTTGGTACTGTAAGATGTGTCAATTTACTGCAATAAAAACCAACACCATAACTTGTGTGAAACCTTGAAATAAACCGTGAAAATGTCTTGATAAGTACCTCTCACCACTTACCAACCAATGATGAGTTTGCTACCCCTAGGGTGCACTTGGTTTGACGACTGTGTTGCGATTTATGATTGTTAGTGTTTACACCTTCAGATCTATAGCAGCCTACATAAAATGGTGAATGACTAGTTTAACCACTTCGAAACCACCCTAGGTCACCTACTAAGGCTTGGAGATGAAGTTGAACCCTTCCCAACTGTTAGGTTTTGATCTTTTGTCAAGAATGGACCTACAAAACACTTGAACTAGGTCTGAACCAAGACTCTACTACCACTAGTAGGTGACGTCACCTCTCCTAGGGATGATGTCACCCTAGTTTAAGACTTACTCTAGTTGCAAAACAACTTTTAATGGATTTTTGCATAATATAACAGCAATAACTATTCCAAAATTTTGCAAGTAAATTCAATACTAAACAAAATACAATGACAAAAATAAATATTTTTTGGATTTTTCAAAAATAATTATTTTTAGGGTTTTTTCTATTTTTTGATTCTTTTGTATTTTTTCCAATAATATAATACAAGAAATTCTGTAAAATTTAGATTTCTGAAGATGACAAAATTAGATCCCTAGATCTTATTCCTCTAGGCACTGAGAAATCGAGGTTAACGTTTCTCCTAAGAATTGGCAATTCAATATTTGAAAGAACTAGGGTAAGGCCAAGAAACCCTAGGTTGTGTTAGCCTTTGACCTAGTCAGGGCAAACAAGATGCTAAGGCACAAACAAGAGAGACCCTTCAGGAGGGATGTCTCATTAACAAGAGTAGGCTATTATGCATAAAACCCTAGGGCCTAAATTACTCCTACCTTGGATGCTTTTGGTAGTGCAAGACAAGAGATTTAAGGCCTTACCATAATTGAGAGAGAAAAAGAAAGAGAAGACGCCTCAAGAGTCCTTTCACCTTAGAATAGCCTTGCAAGATGGTAAAGAAACCTCAGACCTCAAGCTTGATCCCTTAGAAGCTCTAGAAATGCCAAGAAAGGAGGTGTGCACGACTTCAATTGCTCATGTACACAACAAGAAATAAAATTTTAGGCATATTTGATCCCATGTTCTTGGTTGCAAATGAGAGGAGGGTTTCTTTTCTATAAGGAAAGAAGGCTAACTTGACCCTTATCTTTAAAATGACTTTGAATGATTTTTAGTGTTTGTCACCCACAATTTGGGGATTAAACCTCATAGAAGATAAAATAATGATAAAAAATGATAAAATGATTCAACATGATGAAGAGTTGAGCTTGGAAGGAGGACGTCATGCCCCATCTAACCCCAACATGTGTCTTTTGTCCTCAACGCCCTCCTTCGTAGGTTGGGACGACCTCTAAAAGCTTGCTTTCAAGGTGGACAATTTGCTCTTTTTGACCAAGATGAGCGAGAGGGAGGAGTGATATAACAAAATAAGGTCCAAGGGGGTATGGATGAGGTGTGCTAGAACGGGTGTGACAACCCTTACAACTACAATCACCTCTACAAAACATACATCCATAAGTGTGGCTAGGGGCTTTTGAGCCATGTGTCCTAATGGATTCATCCCAAGGTGCACCAGATACCCACCCAGGGCATAAATGCTTGACATGATAAGGGATTGCGACCATCAAGGGGTGGTTAGCTGTGCCACAAGACTAGCACTCCTTGAAATGAGGACCAAGAAGACTTGCCATGACCATGACCAAGGGTCTTGAGCCCTGCTAGACCAACACTTTTACATAAAGAAAGCCCCAATTTGGCCTTTTACAATGGCAAAAAGACCCCCCTCTTTGACACATCTGGTAGGGTGCACTACAGAGAATCTGGGGTGTAACAGGTGCCAAGGAGGACTTGCCGGTTTGTATGCTAGCTTGTTGAGAATATTTGGTAGATTGACTAATTTTGGTCAAGAGTGATTCTTAGCTAAGAGGAGTTGGTGGCTAGGATTCTTGTATGGGTTTGCTAGCTAGGGTTTTGGAGCTTGAGCTGTACCGACTTGTACTAAGTTGTTGGTATGTACATGTACTTCATATTCTATATAAATATAAATTTTAGTGTTCGATCAATGCAAATTTTGTGTAATTGCAGATTTGATTTTCAGCTTATGTTTATCTTCATGATTGAGAATATTCTAGCACTGATTATGCATTTTGATTTGAGATAACATTGAGTAGAATTTGTTAAGTGATTTGACACAAACCTCGAAGATAAAGGGGTAGATATACTGCTGTAATTATCTACAGTAACAAGTCATTTTCAAATCTTTTAGATGCTTGAGAAGTGTGCCCTAAGGGTTGAAACCTTTTTGCATTGAAGTACACTTGTTCAGTATTTTTTTATTTGGGATGTCTTGTGAATTGGGTCAAAGAGAAGTGAAGTATTTACTACTAGAAATTAATATTTCAGATTCAGTCCTAAGGGTGAAACTTTGAAAGTTCATAGGAAATCAATGTTATCAAAACCACACTAGTGCCAGAATCACTCAACCCCAAAAACTGAAAACAAAAGCCAATCAACCAAAAAATACATAAAATATTCAAATTTTGATAAAAAAATATATTCATGTGCATCCATGTGAATCCAAACCATTGGACACAAATTAATTGCAATAAATCCATGTGCATATATGCAAAGCTTTTTGTATATGTCGCAAGTCAATGGGATTTAGTGCCTTGTCGGTGCCAATGCCATTTTATAACTGAAATTTTGGTTCTTTTACCTTCATTTTGCAAAAGAGATAAGGTGGATTGAGTTTTGAGAAGTTTGTCACCATTTTCCGTTGAGCAAACAAGGGGAAATGTTTTCATTGCCTTTACTCAAGCTATTGTGGAGTGGGGATTGACTTTGATCTACCATATCCATATTCCTATGTATGTATAAAATTTCATGCTTGCATTTTCCTTGTTTTTTGAGTTTTAACATAGACTTTGCAATGCCCATTTGATTTATCTCTTCTTGTTATTTTCTAATGGGTGGCTTAGCACTTATCTAGCATTACTTTTTTAATTGAAACATTCTTTTATGTTGATTTCCATTTTTGTTTTGTACCATAGGTTTGATCGATGCCCTATGAAATGCCAAAGCCATTGGACCCACTATGGGAGTATGGTGACCCAATTAATTTTCTAATTTACAGAGGGCGAGGCACAAACTATGTGCAAAGGAAATATATGGCGGATTTCCATTGCTGAAATATCACCTTGCCAAAATCCCAGGGCATGAGTTGGATATTTGCCGCTCATCTACCTCGAAATCATCCATATTGCAAATCAATCAATTCTTGATATTGCTAAGAAGAGGGATGGGGAGGAAGAATTGAGTCTCGAACTTGCAGCTAGAGTAGATGCAAGAAGCATGGGGATTGCAAGTTTCTAAGGGTTGGGGGAAACCCAGTCCTTGACCACACCTTCCACAATGCCCTTGGCATCTTTACATTTCTTTGTGTTGAGGTTAGTGCCTACGTGACAACTTTCTATTAGTTTGATAGCTGAAACAAGAGAGAGGCAAGATGTCGACAAGAGGTTGATAGCCAGATGTTTTCTATGGAGTGACATTCCTTTCAACATTGCCAAGACCTACCAACTGTACCATTCAATGTTTGAATCCATTTCTATTGTTGGCTTGGTTGTACAAGGGCCCTTCTTATAATGAGTGGAGAGGGCCTCTCCTTCAAGGGGAAAAGATTGATTGCACTCAGAGATTCATCAAGCTTAGGGAATCATGAGGGATCACCAGATGCACTATTATGTTAGATGGTTGGACAAATGGGAAGGGCAGGTCCATTCTTGATTTCTTGGTTAATTGTCCTAGGGGGACAATGTTTATCAAATCTATTGCAACATTTGCATATGCTAAAGATGCACAATTATTATGTGAGTTGTTGGATGGGTTCATCTAAGAGATAGGTCCACATGATGTTGTCCAAGTCATTACAGACAATGCTACTAATTATATTGCTATTGTTAGACTACTTATAGAGAGATATCATACCTTATATTGGACTCTTGACACCCATTGCATTGGTTTGATGTTAGAGGACATGGCAAAATCTCTTGGATCAAGGAAATCATTGAATCACCTAGGAGTGTCACCAAATATATGTAATAATCATACATGTTTTCTTATGCTTATGAGACAGTTCATAAGGAACAAGTAGTTGGTGTGTCTCGCAATTGTGTGAATTTTACCGCTAGCGTCATTTCTCTTTAGTCTCTCCACAATTTTACGTTGGAGTTGTAGAGGATTTTTCTTTCAAATGAGTGAAATGCTTTTATATACAACACTAAATCAAATGGGAAATCCATAGCGCGATTTGTGAGACATAAAGACAGTTTTTTGATGGGAGTGTAGGAGGTGAGTGCCATTAGTGAACCTTTGGTAATGGTTATTCGTTTAGTTGATGGTGACACTGCAGTGGGCTACTTGTATGCGGGTATGGATAGGGCCAAGGAAGTTATCCTTCGATTCTATGATGACAAGGGGGAGGAGGGATTCACCAAATGAGCCCGATTGTGTAGTTTGATTGATTACCAATGGAACAATACTCTCCATTGTCCCATTCATGCAACAATTCTCTATCTCAACCCCACATTCTCTTACTCCTATGGTTTTAGATTCTAATGTATTCAAAGGATGGTGTTTTCTACCACTAAATGCTCAGATATTTCCAAACAAATGGAGATATATAGGTTGGCTGCTGGGACATTTTGTTATGACATGGTTGTCCAAGATAGGACCACTAGGATGCTAGGTAAGCTTCTAGTCCAATTTGTTTCAAACTTCCAAATTTCATTGTCTTTCTTTTCTATCTATTTGTTACTCGATGAAAATATAATTCATAGTCTGTCCTTTTTGTTTAGTCGTTGTAGCTATTTGGTAGACTGATAAAAGAGTCCCAAAGTTGCAGAAACTTGCCATTTGGGTGTTCAATCAAACTTGCAACTCTTCAAACTGAAAGCACAATTGGAGTGTCTTTGAAAAATACACTCCAAGAAGAGCAATAGGTTAGAAATGTTTAATGAAATTGATTTGTTATAATTTGATTAATTTAATTTATGCTTGTTGTTACGCCCCAGTTCGTCCGCTACATGCTAGCCATGATATACTAGTATGAGGGATCTTTTGCCATTGTAAAAGGCCAAGTTGGGCTTGTTTATGTAAAAGTGTTGGTCTAGCGGGCTCAAGACCCATGGTCTGGTCATGACATGTCCTCTTGGTTTTCATTCCAGGTAGTGTTGGCTTAGTGGCATTGCTCAAGGGGTGGAAGTCCCTGGTCATGTTGGGCCATTTGTACCCTGTGTTGGTGTTTGATGCTTCTTGGGATGGACCCATTAGGACACATGGTTTAGGGGCTCCTAGCCCCACTCATGTTTTGCTATGTATGAGGTGATTGTGCGTGTAAGGGTTGTCATACCTAGTTTAGCCAACCCCCTTAATGCCCACTTGGACCTTCTCCATTGTATGACCCCTCCTCTTGGTACATATGTGCTCACATCACCATGACGTCTTCCTCATCCAAAGAGCTTTACCTTGCTAAAGGAAAGGACGTTGAGGGATCTTCTACATTGTTGGGGTTAGTTGGGGCATGGCTTCCTCCCCCGGTTCATCACTTCATTCAGATGAAGTTAATTGCATCATTTTATCATTATATTTAGTCATTTTGCGGTTTAGTCCCTGATTTGTGGGTGACAAACCCTAACTTTTAGTTATTTTATTTTCTTGTTTGACTTTGCTTTGGCACCTTGGGCAAGGTAAATTAGGGTTTTTTTATCAGCATCTTGTCAATTTTGTTTGAGGAGACCTTCCTCCTGAAGGAGCTCTCCACTGTGGGCCTTGGAGTTCATATTTTGCCCTAATTAGGGTTTTTGGCTACTTTGACCTAGTATAGGGTTACTAGCCTCTTGCCCTAGTTGGTGAATCTTGAATAGCTAAATTGAGTAGGGATGTTGATCTTGATCTCTAATTTCCCTAGAGTTGAAAGGAGTAAGGTCATAACCCCTTCTCATCACTCTTTGATCAAAATTCTCTTTTACATTTATTACAAAAATACAAAAAAAATATAATATCGGAAAACCCTAAAAATTAGAAAAATTTATATCTCAAAAAAATACTTGCAATTTGGAAATTCTATATGGATAGAAAAATGTGCCATAGTTGAATTAATGGTAGATCTTTGAGGGAGTTTTGATCTTGTGGTTTATTTGTGTGCTATCTCGATATTTGTGCCAGCTAGGGTTTTGTATTGCAGATCTGTTATTGCAGATGCAGCAGGTATATTCATCTTTTCAGCCAAGTTCGAAGGTCTAAAAAGCAGGTCTTTAGGCCTATATTGACCCCCAGGGGGTTGGATATTCATTGGAGAACATGTTAAGCGGGACCACACTTTATTTGAGGGTTGTTATTAATCTCATATCAGATCTGATGTCCTATTTTCAGAACTATTTTGAGGCCTCTCCTTCACCCTATTGCTCATCCCCCTTACCCTACTATACAAGGTACACTTCATATGGTAATATTAACATTTTTTTGAGATATTTTTATCACGTTTTCGGAAGTGTTTTCATTGCTGCAATCCTATAACAGTAGTATCAAGTTGATGTTATATTTCTTGGGATCTGTGATAAAGTTCTATAACTTCTCCCTCTCTTTCAGTGATATTTATGCTTCATTGTTTAGAGTCCATAAGGTACTGATCTATGCTAATAAGAGGTTTCTTGGGAAAGGTGTTTGTGTATTGTCTAGGTAATCACATATATCATTAACCAAGTTCTAGGGACGCTCCCTTGGTTTTAGGAGTTGACCTAAAGTGTTCAAGAAGCTAGGCTGTGGTGACATTGGGTTCTAGCTCCTTCCGTTCTTACCACTCGTTGCATCGAGATCTGTGACCTTGATCGTGGGTGCTATTTTGAGCAGTAACACTTGTCATGGAGGAGGCACTTGACATGAAGGCCATTTAATTGGATGCGATTTACGTCATGATTCCATGGAGGATGGAGGTTGAGAGGTCTGTCATGGAGGAGGCACTTGAGTGGTTGGAGTGAGATGTTGATGTGTCAAAGAATTGAAGCGGGGTGGGAAAAGGGGGGAGGCGAAGGGGAATTGAAGGAGGATGTTCCACTTATAGTGCAAACACATTTGGAGGAGATTAAGAGCACCTTCCACCTCAACCTCAATACCTACACCTCCCACGTTAGTCTCACCTTGAGCACTTGTGCCTACTGCTTCCAGAGGAAGAGTGGTGACCTTTGCCTATAAAAGGGGTTGACGGAATCAATGATTCCTTAGTGCATTTATCATTGTAGCATTTGTTAAGTTTCTGTGGCATATGTGACTACTGTCCTATGCCTCTTTATCAAATATATTCAGATCTTCAAATTTACTTGATAACATAAATAAATATGAGCATGCATTAATCACACATATAGTTGGAAACCAAATAGTGGAAGCATAAAATATGGAACTCGAAAATCTTTCACTGGCGGGATCTGTGGGATGGCGGGACTCGTGCTTGGAAGGAGTGGAGACCACTTACGTAGGAGTTTGGGCTCCTTGCTTCAGATTGCCCCTTGATCATGGAGCTACATGCCTTTCTCTCGACGTCAGAGTTGTATAAACTTAACATTGGTATGCTTGGGCCATTCTGGTGAGATTGGTAGTGGTCGTTTGGAGTCCCCCTGCTGCAGTATGACTCGCATCGATTGTATTATGTTCTGCATCAGCGCCATCCTCTTTTGCTTGTGCTCAATGTGAGATGGGCTTTGTTAGATCCCGAGGTTCGTTGGATTTGTCATCTTCACAGTGTCTGGTTGGTGTGGCTTTTCGACAAGCTACACATTTTTGCTTGGTTGTTTATCTATCAGGGTATCCCTTCCAAGGCTAGGTTGTCCACGTCGGGCCTGTAAGATGGGTTGTGTCTTGGATGCCAGAGGCTAGAGATGGTCAACATCTTATGGGTTGCAGGTTTTCTAGGTAGTGTTGGAGTGTTGTGGAGGATCAATAGTCTGCATTGTTGCTTAGAAAGCTTTAGTAGAGGGCTATTTTGTTCGAAGATGGTTATTTTGTTGTGCAAGAGTCCCTCACTGGTTTGTGGCATTGTCTACAAATTTTTGCTTTGTTTGTGCTTTGGAAGCTCAGGTGCAAGTGTGTGTTTGATCAAGAGTATAGCTCTGTTTCTGCTTTTTTTGCTTTATGGAGGGATGTGGTACACTATTAGTTACTTGCCAAGGGTGCATTGTTGATCAAGGATGTAAAAAGTTGGACCCTATTGTGTATTCTGATTTCATTTTTGCTTTAGTAAGTCTTCAGAAGAGGTTTCTTAGGCATTGTATATACCTTTCCATTGCTAAGCTTTTTGTTTGTAAATATGTTTATGTGAATATAAGAAGTATTATTTTGAATAAAAAAATTAGTTTATCATTCATATTCAAAACTTATGGGGACACCTCAAATAGAGGATTTTCTAACTGCTAATGAGGAAAAATGACAAATAGATATGAGAAGAAACTGTTGACAGATCTATCCGCACAGTAGTACGGCCTGTACGGCCTGTTCGCATGACTATACAGATCCGTACAGACAGTTCCTTGTTCAAAAGTTAACTAGGAAAGATGCCCTCCATGTTTAGATGCCTAGCATGGAGGTACACTGGCAGTATAGGCATCAAGATAGGGTAGAGGGTGAGATGCACTCTACCAGATGGCATGAATCCAACGACGGATGCATGCGGACCTTTTAGGGTGATTTGCCTCATGCATGCAGACTCTTTAATTATAAAGCATGCAAAAGTGAGATTTTTGCATGCACTCATATTAGGGTTTCAGAAACCCTAATTGACCAGTGAGTTATTATAAGGAGGCAGGAGGTCACTGACAGAGACTACTCAACAAATTTCTTAGAGAGAGAGGAGTTTGAGAGGAGGGAGACTTGTGCATGCAGAGTGGGCAACTTTCCGAGAGAGGGAGGTGCATCTGCAGAGAGGGATAGTGAGGGGATCTGAGAGGGATCTGTCCTCACTTGATCAGAGGCATCAGTCTGTCATTTACTGTGGATAGAGAGAGAATCATAGAGGAGATAGCTCAGAGTTTTGAGCTTGGGTGACTTTCCTGAGAGAGGGGGTGCACTTCTTGAGGAGAGGAAGATGTGGTTGGTTTAGCTTGAGACTAGGTGAGTTGAGATTTGCAGGATAGGTCTTCTTCAGTGATTGAAGAATATTTGTGACAATCTCATTAGAGATTGACTGAGATCCGAGCTAGGGCGACTTCACAGTGTCTGAGAGAGGGCACACTTTTCCATGCAGAGAGGGGCGCATTCTACAGTGAGAGGTTGCAGACTTTCTACTTTGACGGAGCAGATCAAGGCAGAGGATTGAGAAAGGTGGTACTACATCTGAGATTGGTGGGGATAGTCTTTCAGAGATCTAGATTAGAGCAGACAGAGGGGGCGCATTTCCCAAGTGCATGCGGCAGCTACTGCATGCAGATCTAGGGTTTACTACCCGTCAGGTTCTATTGTATCTTCTGAACTTCTATGTGTAAACATTCTCTTCTTTATTACATGCTCTGGGCTTGAGAAAGAAGAAAGCCCCATCGAGGCTGGTTTTCCCCATTGGGGTTTCCAGGGTAAAATTGTGAGTTTTTGTGTGATTGCTTATTTGGTCAATATTGGTTAAGAGATCTATAGTGCTTTCAGTTATAAGTCTATTTTGTTGTTTTGGCTTATAGAGACTAAAGGGCATTGAGATCTCAGGGTTCCCAGATCGAGTAATGACATCTGTGTTAAATTAACATTCCGTACTGCTATACGGAATTCAGTACGACTATACAGAAATGCTTCTTCTTTCTTGTTCTTCAACGCACTGAACCTGCAAGTCAATCTTCTCTCTGCTGACCTGTTTTTTGTCTCTCTCGGTCTCTTTCTTTGCATTTGGACAAAACTGCCTTTGTGAAGAATGAATGTGTCTTTTCCCTCTACTTTGACTTGCCTTTATACTTTAGCTAAAAACCTAATCTATGAAAACCCTAATCTCTCAGTGAGATCTATGGTTGAGATTAGCCTTAATCACTAATGCATTAAAATGCACTTTATTAGACTCAACATCTAATTAAAAAAACTTATTACTAATGTGAATTACAAAGTAGATTAACTTGGACAACTTCATGCATGTTTGACACCTAACATATGCGGGAGTTCCTGTTTGAGCTACAAAACATCAACACTCTCTCTTAGTGAGGAAGGAATTCTGCACCAATCCAAGTTTGTCTCTGAATGCTTCAAACTTCCCTTTTGCTAAGGGTTTCGTCAGAATATTTGCAACTTGCTGATCTGTGGGCACATATTGGAGCCTCACTACTCCCTTATGAATCTTGTCTTGAATTAAGTGATACTTGATCTCAATGTGCTTGGATCTGTCATGAAAAATTGGATTCTCAGAGAGTTTGATACAACTCCGATTATCACAATAAATCACTGTGGGATCCAACTCCTGATCAAATAAACCTGCTCGCAACTAGTTGTACTCACTGCCATGTACTTTGCCTCTTTTTAACTGAGTGCCATGGAAGTCTGTTTATGATTGAACTAGGATATCATCGTTGATCCCAAGTTGAAGCGACACCTTGAGGTGCTCTTCCTATCTGATGCACTGCTTGCCCAATCTGAGTTTGTATACCCATGCAACTTCAGTTCACCATCTCTAAGATATCTCAGTCCATACTCCACTGTGCCCCCTCAAGTATCTGAGCACATGTTTTGTTGCTACCCTCTGCTCCTGCCTCGACTGCACCATGAACTAGCTCAAGATGTTCATTGTAAAATATATATTTGGCCTAGTGTTGACTAGATACATCAAGGAACCTATCAATTGTTTGTACAACGTGGGATCCACCATATCTAAATATGAAGTAGTACTTCTTCAAATTAGTGATCATAGGCATGGCCATAGGCTTGCAGTCCTCCATCTGGAATCTTTTCAGGATCTCGACTGCATACTTACCTTGCGCAAGGAAAATCTCCCCTAGTCTCTGCCAAACTTCCAACCCCAAGAAGTAATGCATCAAGCCAATGTCCTTCATCTCAAACTCAGTTGCCATATTTGCGTTGCACCCTGCAATGAGCTTCTCTGAACCTATGAGAAATAGGTCATCTACATACAACACCAAAATGAGCAAATCAACCTCAAGAAATATGCAATATAGGTTGGGAATTGCTTCACTTTTTGTGAAGCCCATGCTCTGCAGGTATCCATCGATCCTAGAATACCATGCTCTTGGTGCATACTTGAGTCCATAGAGGACATTTTTTAGCCTGCACACATGGGACTCCTTCCCATTGACTTCAATTCCTTGAGGCTGCTCAATGTACACTTCTTCCTCAATTATCCCATTGAGGAAAGTTGTCTTCACATCCATCTGATGTATCCTCCATCCCATGATGGACACTAAAGACATCATTGCTCTAATGGAAGTGTACCTAGCGACTAGAGCAAACGTCTCCTCATAATCTACTCCCTCTTTCAGGGAGAACCCTCTCGCCACGAATCTTGCTTTGTACTTCTCTATGCCGCATTAGCCGCATGCTTGATCTTGAAGAGCTTGTTGCTGCCTCTTACGCACCTGGGGTTAACACAATAGAAAACTTCAAGTTGCTTGTTGCGTCCTTGGAGGCAAGTCTTGAGTCAAGTACTGTCACTTGATTTTGACTCCTCCGTTTAGGCTTAACTCCTAACGAAGCTAAGGGGGTAGACCCTATTAAAGTTACTAAGGCTTTAGGTACTTAGTTCTTTTAGATGAAAATTGTTATTTAGGAGTTTGGAATTAAAAAAATGATCAATACGATTGTTAAATGAAAACAACTATACAACATATATGAATAGAACAATCACGACAAAATAAAGCTTAGCTGAATGACGTAAATAATAAATATCAAAGACCAGTGCCGTGGAGTCAAAATAAGTGCTGCTGTAAAAGTAAAGGTTTTGCAATTGTGTTCTTGGTCAGTTTTAGGAATTATTAAAGGATGAGTTAATAAGGAGGGAAAATGGGAGCTCCAGATATACCGTGAGGTACGAGGAGTAATGTCCAGAAACTAGGCAAAGGTGGCTCCTCACAAATACATGTGGGCTGGAGCGGAGCCTCGAGAGCATGTTCAACACTACACCAACAAGGATGTAGTCTAACGGTGCCCTGAGGTCACTCTCCAGTGGTTCCCGCTTCTTCTGAGAAATTTCCCCACTCAATACCCAGTGATCGAGTGCCGGATTTTCACTATGTTTGGGGTTGTTGATTTTATTTATGTGAGTTTTTTATTAAATGTTTAAGCATTAATAAGTTGCTGCACTCTTTTCTGATTTCTCCAGGACTAGGCCAATGCTCGCAAAGGGAAAGAGCATACTCTGAGAAACAACAAAATGTTCCTTCAAAATTTGGGTGCTTTAAAATCAAATGCTAAAAAAAAATAAAAATCTGGAAAAGAAAAAGATATGCTCACTGAATCTATGTGTCACTTTCTGATCAACCACCACTAATCGACAATGCCTTTATGTGGTGGTGAGAGCATACTTCGTGGCAATGACACTGACTTTATTTAACTACTTGTGAATATGAAAGAAAACAAATTTAAACTCTTAATCAAAGTATACAATCTGCATGAAATATGTTAGAAAAAATCACACCATGAAAAAAAAAAAAACGCGAATCCCCCCAGGGGGGATGGAATATGGGCGTTGTGTAGCCCACCTGCTTCTTATTACAATTTGTTACAAAATGCTTTTAGCTTTAAGAATGCCTTTGATTCTTGTAAATCTGAATCAGGAAGGCTTACAAATAGTTAAGAAGAGAAACTTAGAAGAAAGAGGGGGTCTCTGGGTGGCTAAAATCTTCAAAATTTGGCCAGAATTTCCTTATCTTTTTTCTTCAATTCTGCAAAATCAGCAAGCTAAAATGGCAAAAATATTAGTGGATTAGTTAAATAATACATAAAACAAATACAACTACTTAATTCTCCCCGAAGATAAAAAATTATGAAGCACAAGTATTAAGTTTTAATGCTAGATTCAAGCTTAAAATATGAATTTAAATGCTTCTTTTGATCTAACATAAATATGCAACAAGAGATGTATGCTAAACTTTAAAACAATCTACTCGTTGAAGAGTAAGGGAACCGATATTTTTTTTTTTGATTTTAATAGCGTAGAAGAAACAAGAACCCAACTTTGGTTTTGAAAGAATAGAGAACCAAAGATGCCTGCAACTCAACAACGATTAGACCAAGTCAACCAGCACCAAAGGTGGATGAGGACACAACTGAGCTCAACCTCCTCCCTTCGATTTCTATCCTGCACTGTCACAAGCACTTGCAAAAGAAGATTAAATCTAGAATACGTAATTAATAGAGACTAGAAGGGCATTAGTACAACTGAATACACCTGTTGCTTCACTATCTCTAATTAATCAAGCATTTATAAGCAAATCAAATACAATGAATGCTTATACTATGGGCACAAAGGTTGTCTAAGCTAGATATATCTACAATTTTTGCAAAATAATAAGTGATTAGCACATCAAATGGGATAGGTGCACAACATATGACCTCCAAAGCCTTTCAATTTGATTCCGAAGAGAATCATAAACAAATTACAAGAGCAGAGATTCAATGCTTCTTCTTCAATGAGTGAAGCAACCTTGCTTAAATAGAAAAATGAGAGAGCTAGAGGGGGAGGGGCGCACTTGCCAAGAGAGGGGCGCACTAGATGAGTTGTACACAACTCGGCATGAGTTGTAATGGGTTGGAAAATGCTGCAAATCAACTTTTTTCCAATTCCTAACTCCACTTACTTGCTTTATCTTACAAATTACTATCTTTTCTTGAGAGTTGCGCCCTCCCTATGAGGAAATGTGCCCCACTTGGAGAAGAAAAATCATCTTTCCTTTAATTGCCAAGAAAAACACTCTAGAGTGTTTTAGAAACCTTAGGAATGTTTCCACTTTACTTTGCCAGCTCAGAAAACTCACTTTCGACATGTTTCTGAGCTTTTAGAAATTGCCGGTTTCTTTATTTTCTCCATTTTTTGGGTCTTTTTTTATCATTTTCGTGTACTATTCAAAATTGGAGATAAATAATTACTCGAAAACTTAGGAAAGTGGGTTTAGGGATTAAGTGGGTGCTCTGGGTTAGAAAACGAGCACTCCCATGTCTAATTCTTTTTCCTAACCACACTTTTATAACAATTTTAATTTTCCCAATTAAACTATCAAAAAATACCCTAAGTTTAAGGGAAAAAATTATTTTTGTCGGAACTGACTCAAAATCTGAGGGGACCTAGTGCATGTCCATACGACTCATTATTGATGGCTAACATGTAAAAATACATAGGCACTCAGACTTTAATAACCTCCTAAGGTTTGACCACCATGGAAAATACTCCAACTTTGGAGGTGTGAATGAAAAACTCAGGAATTATATGCCACTGAAGCGCAACGCATAATTCCTAAGGAAAAAACACTCTAGAGTATTCCCTTGATAGCTAAACCTAAGGTAGGCCAAGTTTGTTACAAAAGAACCATGCTTAGACCAACTTATTACAATTCCCCCAAAATGGTCTGGACAATGCAAAATTTACAAAGGGCCAAAACAAATGGCCTGATGGATCTCATAACACTGATGATGAACAATTTGATTGTTCATGTCTTTGACTGCTCATTGGAAATCCACTAAGTGCAATTTAGTGGATAGCATCTGGCTCCAACTGCGGGATGTGTGACTGATCTAATCTTTCTAAGGCAGGAAGTCATGCGAGATTTCTAGAATCTTCAGGTTTTTGCATTCCACCAAAAGTGTGTAATCTCATGTATAAATATGCCAAATGAAACAATTAATTTGCAATATAACATAATATACAACAATAAGTTAAAACAATAAAGTACAACAGTAATTTATAATACAAAACTAATATAAAAAATAAAATACTGAAAAGAAAAGGACAAGGTTTAGAAAAGCCCTGATACACTGGATGCCCCAAATGGGCATCAGATACTGTTGCTGAAGAACGATTTCAAGAACTGCTTGTTTACTAGTAAGTGCAATTTTTCTCCATCCATATTGTTGAGAAGAAATGAATTAGCACCGGCCAAGTCATAGATGATAAATGGACCCGTCCATAAGCTATCCATTTTTCTATGCTTGCCCGACTTCTCTCTTTGCTTATCCCAAAGCAAAGTTGTATCTCCTATCTGAAAGGGCCTTGGCTTGGCAGACTTGTCGAATGACCTCGTCACTTTCTCTTGATTTCCGATACTCCTATCCAATGCTTTTCTTTTACTTTCATCTAACTCAATCAAATGATTAATTCTGTTTTGAACTGTGTCTTGATTTGAACTGAAAGCCTGAAGCAACTTATACACTGAAAGATTGAGATAGATGGGAAGGGTAACATCTAGGCCATATACCAATTCGAAAGGGCTCTTCCCTGTTGCACTCTTCTTAGTTATTCTGTCAGCCCAAAGTTCAAACTTTATCTTACCATCCCATGACTTTTTATTATCACCAACTATTTTCTTTATTATGGTCATTAAGTTTTTATTACTTGACTCAGCCAAACCATTGCCTTGGGGATAATGGTTGGAGGAGTGGGATAGGATAATGCCATATTTGAAACAAAATGAGGACATTTCTGCTGAACTGAAGGCTTTGGCATTATTAGTTGTTATCTTACTAGGCACACTAAATCTCGTGATGATTTTGTCTTCTATGAAATCCATAACAACTTTATTGGTTGCCTTCTTAGTGGGTATTGCTTCTACCCACTTGGTGAAATAATCGGTTGCGGTAAGGATCCAAGAATACGCATTACTTGAATTATCCTTAAACTTACCAATGAAATCAAGCCCCCACTGTTGAAAAGGGGCTTGGACCACTACTGGTTGAAGAGGCAAGGCTGCCAGCTTTTGCTTCATAATTAACAACTGGCACTGGAGGCAACATCTAACAAACTTGTGAACAATTGTAAACGAATTGGGCCAATAGTAACCTGCTCTGAGAATTTTGTGGGTTGTTGTATCCGCTGCAAAGTGCCCTCCACAAAATCCTGAATGAAACTCAGCCAAGAGCTTCTTAGACTCTGGCTCATCAATACACCTAAGTATTATCCCATCAGGGTTCTTCCAACCCAATCCATTTTGAGTGATACAATACTTAGTGGATTTTAACCTTAATGCTGTTCTTTTATGGCCAACTAGATGATCTGGGCAAGTAAGGTTTTCTAAGAAAAAGATGATATCTACATACCATTGATGCTGTTCTAAATGTTGTAGCTTTGCTGACCTGACTGGCGCCGACTCATTATTCTGACATACCATTCCCAATGCTTTCTCATTTCCTTCTGTCAACATCTTGGCTAGCCCTTGACCTTTGATTAACTTAGTGGGTCTAATTTCTAAGTCATACTCTTGAATTTTCAAGACCCACTTTCCCCTTATTCCTAGGCAATCTTGCTGAGATAATATATCTTTAACGGCTGGATGGGGGACATAACCTATTATTTTCGAATAACCAACATAAGTCCTGAAATGCTCAAGGGACTTCACCAAGGCATAATCCTGCTTTTCCATGGTAGTTTACTTCAACTCTGACTCTTGCAAGGCTCTGCTCATGAATGCAATGGGTTGCTCAAAACCCTCATTATTTTTCTAGAGCAGCACCCCCGCAATGGTATCTTCCAAGGCGAAAGAAAATATTTGGAAATCTTTGGAATAATTTGGGCTGACTAGGACTGGAGATTTAGAAATGGCCTCTTTAAGATTTTTAAAAGCCTCTCTTCCTTCATTTGTCCATTCAATCTTAACATCTTTCTTTAATAACTTTTGCATTGGTTTCATTAATTTTGCTAAGTTTGGAATGAACTTTCTTATGAAATTAATCTGGCCGTTAAAAGATTGAAGAACTTTTACATTCTTAGGGATGGGCACCCTTTTAATAGCTTCAATTCTTTCCAGATCTAATTTAACACCGTCTTTTGAGATGATATGCCCCATAAGATTTCCATTATCAACCCCTAAGATTGACTTGGCTGGATTTAGAGAAATACCATACTTTCTACATTTTTCAAATACTTGCTTAAGGTGACCTATGTGAGTTGATATTTCTTTGGAGAAAATTGTTAGGTCGTCCTGGTAAATCTCAATGATTTTTCCAATCAACTCCTTGAATGCATAGTCAATGGCCCTTTGAAAGGTGGCACCAACATTCAGCAAGCCAAAAGGCATTCGCAAATACTCAAAAGTACCCCAGGGCGTAGTGAAAGTAGTTTTATGCCTATCTTCTTTCTGAATTACAACTTGATTATAACCGGAAAATCCATCTAGCAAAGACATCATTTCGGATCCTGTTATTCTTTGCAGCAAGGTTTCCATATTGGACAACAGATAATTATCTTTTTGGCATGATGTATTAAGATTTCGGAAATCTATACATATCCTTATTTGACCATTCTTTTTTCGAACCACGACTAAGTTGGAACACCAAGATGAATGCCTCATTGACACAATGATCCCAACAACCAACATTTTTTCCAGTTCCTTCTTTACTATAGGTGCCAACTTAGGATTTATTTGCCTAAATTTCTGCTAAAAAGGGTTTACTTCTTTTATTTCTTGTTTTAGGGGTATAGTGTGTTGAAAGACATCCTCTCGACATGCTTTAAGCTCATCATATGTAAATGCGAACACATCTCTATACTCCGTAACAAGATTTATTAGGTCTTTTCTTTCTTTTTCCTTTGTGCCCTTTCCTATTTTAATTAGCTTGGGTTTTTTATCATTTCCAATATTTACTTCTATATAATCTCCAGGCTTTAGAGAATCTTTCTTGACCTTGTGCCGATCTTGCCTATCAAATATCTGTTCCAAGGAAATGAGAGTGCGAGGCACTGGATGATCAAACTGATTGCCCTCTCCCTGATACTCTTTACCCTCTTCCTGAAAGTTGACTTCGAAATTGGAGAACTCTTCAACATTGTGAATGAATCTTAGGACTTGTTCGTCATTCTGGAATACTTGCCAATGCTCCATGTTATCCAGAACTGATGGTTTAAAATTAATCTCTAATTTTCCGCTGCCATTTAACAGTTCCTCTAAAGGCTCAAGGGTTGAAGCTGCCACTGCTAATTTATTCGCCATGCTATTCTGATCTCTACGGATTGCAATTAGGTTCAAGGCATCAAAGAATTCCATGGTATCCCAGACAACATTTTTATACATTTTTTGTTAAGATTATATGCTACCATAGACTAGATTGCAAATTCATTAGAATTTAATACATTATTTACAATAGCAACATAATAAGGATCTCTGAAAGATGCACAATCACAAAGCACAAAACAATTTATCCTGGGAAACCCTCAAGGGGAAGAAAACCCAGCAAGAACTTCCTCAATATAGATGATTAAGTACAATCCCCCAAAAACATGTCTCACAAATAAGAGAGACAAAAATACCAAACTCTGGACTCAAGCCACTCCTCCTTCTCCTTCGCATATCTCTCTCTTTCTCCTCTAATGCGAATTGCACAAGTGAGTGAGTGAATAAATGAGGGAAGCTCTCCCTCTATTTATACTTTACTTTTCACTTAACCTTTAACTCAGCTAGGTTGGCCTCAATAACCCTAACTGGGCCAACTTCTCTAGGGAGACTCAATTACCACTTATATTACATTCACTTGGGTGCTAACGACCCGACTTACAATGGAGGTTTACCTCATGACCTTTACATGACCAAATATAATAATGACATCCCCGACGGAGGTAAAACATCCCCTATAGAGCCACAATAATAAAGTACAAGTAGAATATTCTTTGAAGTTACATTAATTTAACACTCCCCCTTAACAAGAAGGGCTTTCCACTGACAACAACATCTGCATGTCTAACTCTACACAACATCATCGGAGAGAGGAGGGCATCAACAACAACATCATTTGATACATCTATAAATCATTGGAAGTTCTTCAACATCATCATCAGCAACTGGAACAGCTGCTGTAACATCATCAACATCATCTTCAGTATAGAGCTGAAGCATCATCATCTGCAGCACTAGAGCATCCTGGAACCTCATCATCTGCAGTGCTGGAGCATCCTCATCTACATTACTGAGACATCATCAGGAGCATCAACATCTACAACACACATATGATCCTTCCTTTTGGAACTAGGGATCATGGACAATCCTTCCTTATGGGACCGGGGATTCAATCCATCACCACTGGTGATCCTTCCTTACGGAACTGGGATCGTGGACAATCCTTCCTTTCAGAACCAGGGATTAAGTCCAACACTCACATACAATCCTTCCTTTTGGAACTCAGGATTTAGTCTAAGGATCAACATTTAAGACTATCCTTCCTTTCGGAACTTGGGATCTCTGTCTAGGGATGATCAATCCTACCACAATCATTTAAGACATCTCTGTCTAGGGATGATCGATCCTAACACAATCATTTAAGACATCTTTGTCTAGGGACGATCGATCCCGACACAATCATTTAAGACATTTCTGTCTAGGGACGATCGATCCCGACACAATCATTTAAGACATCTCTGTTTAGGGACGATCGATCCCGACACAATCATTTAAGGCATCTCTATCTAGGGACGATTGATCCCAACACAATCATTTAAGGCATCTGTGTCTAGGGACGATCGATCCCAACACAATCATTTAAGACATCTTTGTCTAGGGACGATCGATCCCAACACAATCATTTAAGACATCTCTGTCTAGGGACGATCGATCCCATTGCACCACAGTATCATCAGCACTACTCCCCCTTTCGAGGGAAGTCCTTTCGGACTATACCAAGCTTGTCACGGAAGTGCTCAAACTTCACTCGAGACAGAGGCTTAGTTAACACATCTGCAACCTGCTCATCCGTGCTCACGTACTGGAGCTTTATAGCTCCTTTCTGCACCATATCACGGATGTAGAAATACCGTATTTCTATGTGTTTTGACTTATCATGGAACACTGGGTTCTCTGTCATCTTTATACAACTCTGGTTATCACATAGAATCACTGTGGTATCCAACTCCAGATCAAACAGACCTAATAACAACTTCCGAAGCCATATAGCTTCACAACTCGCAGAACAAGCTGCAATATACTCTGCCTCTGCAGTGCTGAGAGCCACACTGGATTGCTTCCTGCTTAGCCATGAGATCATGGCTGACCCCAAACTGTAACAACCGCTTGAAGTGCTCTTTCTGTCCGAGACACTTCCTACCCAATCTGAATCTATATATCCAAACAATCTGAACTCATGATCTCGAGTATAATTGAGACCATAATCTATTGTACCTTTTAGGTACCTCATCACATGCTTTGCAGCTACAAGGTGAACTCGTCTGGGCTCTACCAGATATTGACTCAAGGTGTTCACAGCAAAGCATATATCTGGCCTCGTATTTGTCAGATACATCAACGACCCAATAATCTGCTTGTATAGAGTCACATCCACTAATTCTGACGAAGTATCAGATAGTAACTTCAAGTTGGTATCCATGGGTGTGGCCATGGCTTTGCACTCCAACATATCAAATCTTTTCAAGATTTCTATTGCATACTTCCCTTGATTAAGGAAGATTCCCTTTGGGCTCTGCCTTACCTTGAGACCTAGAAAATAATGCATTAAGCCAAGGTCTTTCATCTCGAATTTTGCATCGAGCTTCTCTTTGCACTTTGAGATTCTCTTCTCATTACCTGTCAGGAACAAGTCATCCACATATAGCAATAATATGACTGGTTCATCATCCATAACCTTGAAGTAAAGGTTAGGATCAACTTTATTCTTAGTAAAGCCCAAGCTCGTCAGAAAACTATCAATTCTTCCATACCAAGCTCTTAAAGCTTGCTTCAACCCAGACAGAGCCTTCTTCAATTTGCAGACATGCGTCTTTTTTTTTTCAACCTCAAAACCTTGTGGCTGTTCTATGTACACTTCCTCCTCAATAACACCATTCAGGAAAGCTGTTTTCACGTCCATCTGGTGTAATTTCCACTTCATCGTGGTTACAAGTGCCATGATGGTTTTAATTGAAGTGTACCTTGCTACATGAGCAGATGTTTCCTCATAATCGATTCCTTCCTTTTGAGAGAATCCTTGAGCCACAAATCTAGCTTTGTATTTCTCAATACTTCCATCCGCAGTATGTTTTATCTTGTATATCCATTTGGAAGATACCACACTTTTACCTTCTGGTTTGGGAACTATGTCCCACACATCATTCTTCATTATTGACTGGTATTCTTTCGTCATAGCTTCTACCCATTCTTTCTTTTGAATGGCCTCTTCGAAGCAAGTAGGTTCTTTGTCTACAAGATCACACATCAAAGCCACATAACTAGAAAATGGCTTTGGCCTCTTGCTTTCTCTTGTGGAGCCTTCTCGAGCTCCATACCTCTCTGCATCTTGAATGATTTCTCGAGCCCAAGTTGGTTTTCTCTTGCGAGAGATAGGCATGGATGGAGGTTCTTGGGGCTCCAACATATCATGATCTTCCGAAGTCATCATCGGGAGAGGGTGCCACTTCTGTAACTCTGGGAGCTACATATACTTCTTCACGTTGGCACTTTCTGGATTTCTTAAGAGCTCCATCTTCATCAAATGTCACATTGCTAATCTCCATGTGATGATAGCCTGGTATATAGATCCTGAAGGCCTTGGAGACCTTACAGTATCCAACAAAGATTCCTTTCTTTCCGGAAGGATCCAACTTGGTCCTTTTCTCTTTTGGAATATGCACAAACACTAGACAATCAAATATCTTGAATTCTGTTGCAAGTTCTCTCTTGCACCCATCTATGAGTTTTTAATCTTCAACCTCGTAGCAAATGTTGATGTCTCATCACTCTAGGTGATCCTTGATCTCATCATTCTATCCCGTAGAAAGTCTTTTTCAATCTGCACACATGTGGTTCTTTGAGTCCTGGAGGTTGCTTGATATCTTGATCACACCATGAGTCTGGCTACTAGAGCAACATCTCGTCATAGTTGACTTCCTCTATAAGTTTTGTTTATAGTTGAACCATCGTCACTTGTTCTATGGAACAAGTCTCATCATTCTTTATTTGTAGGTGATCGTGTACGATACTTCCTACAATTAAATTCAATAGCATGGTTAGAAACATTTCATAGTTTCCAAATATATGCATAAAAAAATAAGTCACACTATCTTAGCCAATGCTACAACATTCATCCATATCCCACATTCATATGGTAACTTTCTAGATGCCTTCCATCTCTACCATGACATTATTAAGAGCGTGCACTACTCCCAATATGTCAACAAAGAGGTTTCACTCTAGATAAGTAGCAATGGAATGTTGTATAGCACCATAGGCTACTTACCCATCACATGCATAACACACATCCTAAATAAATGTGTATACAACTGGATACTATCATGTAAAAAAAATGACAATTCAAATACTTATCTTTGTTTGTTTGGTATCATCTCTTTTGATCCTAGTCTCCTTGCAGGGATTACTGGAATGTCTGATGGTGAACTCTACTCCATCATCAGAGTTCCTGAATTAAGTTTGAGAGAGCGCTTTGAAGCACCACTATTAGAAAACATAATCTTCGATTTCTTCCTTCGACTTCTTCTTTTCTCTCAAGACAATCTTTGGCAATATGTCCCATCTTATCACAGCGGAAACATTGAAAAGAAGAGGTCTTCGCTTGTAGTTTCCCTTCTTCTTCTTTTGAAACTTCTTAGGAGGATGGAATTCCTTCTTGAAATGAGGTTTTCCCTTTCCTCTCTTAGTATGGGTGGCTAGAGCTTGATCATCATCTGAGTAATGCTTCTCGATTTGCCACTCTAGCCTCTTCTTGGACACATTCTTCCCATACAACTTCGAATAGTAGACTTTCTTTTCTTGTTCACATTGTTTGGATAAAGGAGTCCCAAGGTCTAGTAAGACCATTGAGAGCAGTCATCACTCATCTTCATCAAGGGTGTCTCCAATAGCTTCTAGTTGTTCCTTGAATTGGGAAACCCTTGTAAAGTATTCTTGGATAGATTCTCCTTGGCTCATCTTTGTGCTTTTGAGTTGAACTCTCAAATTCATCTTCCGATTTATGTTTCTTCCTTCATTCATTCTTGTTAGGACATCAAACATCTCCTTTGGAGTCTTCTTGGAGGACACTTGAGGAATCAAGTGATCTTTTATGGAGTTTGCTATGAGCCCTAATCATATCCTTCTGCTTCTCCTTAGCTTCAGCGTCTTCGGGTTCAGGTACAACTTCTTTAACAAACTTGGTAAGATCATTCTCTTCCAGATTGAGTCCAATCCTATACTTCCAAGCATGGAAGTTCTCTATGCATTCCAACTTGTCATCAAGCTTGGTGCTTGGTGCCATCTCAATCCGGGGAGCAGAGAATAACAAAAAATAAAAATTTCTCAAAATAAAAAATTGAACTCACCAAAAGATGCGCTTGACTGAGGCGAGTATGTTGGTACACTTGGTTTCTAAAGATTCCAAAATTTCACCCTTGAAAATTGACTTTCGAAATTCTGAACTGTAGTTTCTGGCTTTTTCTGGTTTTCTGCAGTTTTTGGTCCAAAGTCAAACTAGGTTTGACTTTCCGGGAGTTTTACCCACTCAAAATTTTTGATCTTGGTACCAAAATTTCGATCTTGGAGAGGCACGCCTTCCTATGCCAATTGCACTCCAAAATTCCAAATTTGTGAGAAGCCCTAAATTTTCACTTTCGGAGAGCGAGAGAGTTTTACCTTGTGAAAGTTGCTCTTTTCAGGCTAGCTCTGAAACCATGTTAAGATATATGCTACCATAGAATAGATTGCAAATTCATTAGCAGTTAATACATTATTCACAATAGCAGCATAATAAGGATCTTTGAAAGATGCACAATCACAAAGCACAAAACAATTTATCTTGGGAAGCCCTCAAGGGGAAGAAAACCTAGCAAGAACTTCCTCAATATAGATGATCAAGTACAATGCCCCCAAAACATGTCTCACAAATAAGAGAGACAAAAATACCAAACTCTGGACTCAAGCCACTCCTCCTCCTTCGTAGATCTCTCTCTTTCTCCTCTAATGCGAATTGCACAAGTGAGTGAGTGAATAAATGAGGGAAGCTCTCCATCTATTTATACTTTACTTTTCACTTAACCTTTAACTCAGCTAGGTTGGCCTCAATAACCCTAACTGGGCCGACTTCTTTAGGGAGACTCAATTACCACTTATATTACATTCACTTGGGTGCTAACGACCCGACTTACAATGGAGGTTTAACCTCATGACCTTTACATGATCAAATATAATAATGACATCCCCGACGGAGGTAAAACATCCCTAACGGAGCTACACTAATAAAGTACAAGTAGAATATTCTTTGAAGTTACATTAATTTAACATTTTTAACCTTTTACACTTACATGCATTTTCATTTTTTACTTGGAGGATTACTAAGTCTGAATCACCTTTTATACTTAACATTTTTATCTCCATATCCTTAGCAATCTCTAAACCAAGTAAGAGCGCCTCATACTCAGCCACATTGTTAGTTCCTTCAAATTCCAATCTGAAAGCAAAGTTGAGAATTTGCCCACTTGGTGAGGTGATAACAATGCCTGCCCCTTTTCTTGCTCTAGAATGCGTCCCGTCAAAATTCATTTTCCAAATTTCATCAACTTTTTCATTTTTTATCTTTTCCTTAACTGGAGCTAGAAAGGTGGAACAAATATCATAATTCCCAATGTTATCTATGTTGTAGACATAATCATTAGAAGGACGTTTGGGATTTTCTACATGATATCTTCTTTCCTTTTCATTATGCAACTTGACAAGTGACTTTTCTGATGCAGGTATTGTAGCATAGCTCCAATCCATTTGTATGGAGCCTCCCAAATCAACATCCCACTTTCTCGACAATAACATACCCCATTTGTCAGGGACATCTATGACAAGAATATCCATAGTCAGATGGATATCAGGGTATTTTGCTAACTTTGCTGGCATATTCAGGATGATACCAACCACATCAGCTTCTCTAGAGTCCATGGCTCAAACATTCTAGTATGGTCTAGTTATTCTTAGATTCCTTTGCTCCATAACCTTTCTAGTCATTATGTTAGAGGATGATCCTGAATCTAACATACAATTGTGTGGAAGAAAATCATTCATCAACAATGATATATAAAAGGGCGGATGGTCTTCTTTGCTTGGGTCTATCGTATGTAAGACAACTAGGGAATCATCCACAACTTCTTTATCATTAGGGAGGGCTTTTCCATTGGGCTTCTCAACCAGTATTTCTAGAGGAGGATCTATGATTTTCATCAAATTTTCCTTTTGATGAGGCATTTTGAGGACTTGAGTCACATGAACTAACATTTTAGCACTTCCAAACCAATTACCCAAATCAACACTTGTATCATCGGTATCAGGGGAATTTATTACCTTTGGCACATATTGTTGGGTCTTTGATGGTCCAACTTTCTAGTTTCTCTGATAGGTAGCTCCTTTTAATCTAGCATTAGCCATTTCTTTGATCTGTTTAGGTGGCGGCCTTACACCAAAGTACTTGGAAATATTATCTTTTTCTTGACTATAATCCTGAGCTTGTTTCCAATGTTCTTTTCCAATCTAGTGAATTTGTCCTACAACATTGATGTATTCAGGCTCGCTTGAAAATTTGTCACTATTATTAACGTCAGGGAATCCATGCTCTTTGATCTGACGTGCTTGGTAGCAGGTGGATTCTTCATAAAATGCATCACAGGCTCTGTAGTAAGGAGGAACTTCTTCAACCATATTAGCTGATTCTAATTGACGAGGGGGCCTATTATCTTGATGAGGAGTTTTCTTTTGAACCCAACTTCCCTTAGGTGGAAAATTCTTCTGATTGGATTGGGTCCTTTCCATGTTTATCACTCTATTTTGCATTATTTCTAATTGATCAACATAATTAGCCTCAATGGCTTCCATTTTCTCAGTTATGTCCGTGATCTTCTTCTCATGAGAACCATGGCTTGGTGCTTTATCTTTTGATTCATGTGGCTTGATGAGAGCCCTCATGAATCCAAGAATATTTGATTTTCCTGAAGATTGTATATTTAAATAATTTTTAATAGCCAACTCTTGAGCCTTTTTTAGAGTATCGGGTTATTTATCCCTCAACTGATATCTCATTTCTCCACCAAGGGATTCCATATAGTAAACAAGGATGGACTTGTCTGGTGGCTTGAAATCAGCATGAATGCTTGCCACCAAATCTTTGAACTTCTTGTTAAACTCCTCCATAGTTTTGTTTTCGTTTCTTTTTATAGTATGGAGAGCAACTAATTGATGGCGAGTCACTTTCTTAACTCCCCATCTTGTTATGAACCCTTTCAAAAAATCATCATAGGTTGTATAAGAATTATCATCAAGGCCAAGGTACCATTCACATGCATCTTCTTCTAAGGACAGAGCAAACAACTTCATATAGACATCATCATGTTTTTGAGTAGGATCTCTAAACCAACTGAGGAGGCACTTTGAAATCTTTCCTAGATGGACCTTGGCACTGATAGCATTGTTCCCTTGGAAAGTTGGAAGCTTTTTGATAGCCCTGTCGGGTAGAGTGTGCGTTTGACCTGCTATCTGAGTGAAGTCAATGGGTTTAAAATAGGCATCAGCTGTAGCCATATTATTAATCTTTATACTTTCTTCAAAAAGGGAATGGATGTTTGAGAGAGACTCAGATCCTAGATTTTCAAGGATCCTACGAGAAGCTAGCTTACTTGCTCTCTTTCGATAAACCTTTTCTGGTTCAGGAATGAAATCAAGTAAGCCTACGGGGTTTCTTCTTGTGGAATACCTTGATTGGTTTATGGACAGTAGAGTCGCTAGATGGACCGATTTCAATCTTCACAAATGTTGGACTAGATCAATCAAAGAGGTAAAAAACAAAAAGAAACTAAGGGTAAGTCGAACTTTGGGAATAAAAAGCTTTGTCCTCGACAACGGCGCCAAAATGTTGCCGCCTCTTATGCACCTAGGGTTAACGTAGCAGAAAAATTCAAGCTGTTCGGTGCGTCCTTGGGGACAAGTGTTGAGTCAAGTACTGTCACTTGATCTTGACTCCTCCGTTTAGGCTTAACTCCTAATGAAGCCAAGGGGGTAGACCCTATTAAAGTTACTAAGGCTTTAGGTACTTAGTTCTTTTGGATGAAAATTGTTATTTAGGAGTTTGGAATTAAAAAATTGATCAAGACGATTGCAAAATGAAAACAACTATACAACATATATGAATAGAACAATCACGACAAAATATAGCTTAGCGGAATGATGGAAATAATAAATATCAAAGACCAGTGCCGTGGAGTCAAAATAAGTGCTGCTGTAAAAGTAAAGGTTTTGCAATTGTGTTCTTGGTCAGCTTTAGGAATTATTAAAGGATGAGTTAATTAGGGGGGAAAATGGGAGCTCCCGATATACCATGAGGTACGAGGAGTAATGTCCGGAAACTAGGCAAAGGTGGCTCCTCACAAAGACGTGTGGGTTGGAGCGGAGTCTCGAGAGCATGTTCAACACTACACCAACAAGGATGTAGTCTAACGGTGCCCTGAGGTCACTCTCCAGTGGTTCCTGCTTCTTCTGAGAAATTTCCCCACTCAATACCCAGTGATCAAGTGCTAGATTTTCACTATGTTTGGGGGTGTTGATTTGATTTATTTGAGTCTTTTATTAAATGTTTAAGAATTAATAAGTTGTTGCACTCTTTTCTGATTTCCCCATGACCAGGCCAATGCCCGCAAAGGGAAAGAGCATACTCTGAGAAACAACAAAATGTTCGTTCAAAATTTGGGTGCTTTAAAATCAAATGCTAAAAAAAATAAAAATATGGAAAAGAAAAAGATATGCTCACCGAATATATGTGTCACTTTCTGATCAACCACCACTAATCGACAATGCCTTTATGTGGTGGTGAGAGCATACTTCGTTGCTGGCTTTATTTAACTACTTGTGTTAGAAAAAATCACACAACAAAAAGGAAAAACTTCCATCCCCCCAGGGGGGATGGAATATGGGCGCTTTGTAGCCCACCTGCTTCTTATTACAATTTGTTACAAAATGCTTTTAGCTTTAAGAATGCCAAAAACTTCCATCCCCCCAGGGGGGATGGAATATGGGCGCTTTGTAGCCCACCTGCTTCTTATTACAATTTGTTACAAAATGCTTTTAGCTTTAAAAATGCCTTTGATTCTTATAAATCTGAATCAGGAAGGCTTACAAATAGTTAAGAAGAGAAACTTAGAAGAAAGAGGGGGTCTCTAGGCTCTAGGTCACTAAAATCTTCAAAATTTGGCCAAAATTTCTTTCTTTTTTTTCTTCAATTCTGCAAAATCAGCAAGCTAAAATGACAGAAATATTAGTGGATTAGTTAAATAATACATAAAAAAATACAACTACTTAATACTTCCCGAAGATAAAAAATTATGAAGCACAAGTATTAAGTTTTAATGTTAGATTCAAGCTTAAAATATGAATTTAAATGCTTCTTTTGATCTAACATAAATATGCAACAAGAGATGTATGCTAAACTTTAAAACAATCTACTTGTTGAAGAGTAAGGGAACGAAGATTTTTTTTTGATTTTAATAGCGTAGAAGAAACAAGAACCCAACTTCGGTTTTGAAATAATAGAGAACCAAAGATGCCTACAACTCAACAACTATTAGACCAAGACAAACAACATCGAAGGTGGATGAGGACGCAACTGAGCTCAACCTCCTCCCTCGGATTTCTATCCTGCACTGTCACAAACACTTGCAATTGCAAAAGAAGATTAAATATAGAATCTGTAATTAACAGAGACTAGAAGGGCATTAGTACAACTGAATACACCTGCTGCTTCACTATCTCTAATTAATCAAGCATTTATAAGCAAATCAAATACAATGAATGCTTATACTATGGGCACAAAGGCCGTCTAAGCTAGATAAATCTACAATTTTTGCAAAATAATAAGTGATTAGCTAGATATCACCTCAGAACATCAACCAAACACACATCAAATGGGACAGGTGCACAGCATATGGCCTCCAAAGCCTTTCAATTTTATTCCGAAGAGAATCATAAACAAATTACAAGAGCAGAGGTTCAATGCTTCTTCTTCAATGAGGGAAGCAACCTTGCTTAAATAGAAAAATGAGAGAGCTAGAGGGGGAGGGGCGCACTTGCCAAGAGAGGGGCGCACTATATGAGTTGTACACAACTCGGCATGAGTTGTAATGGGTTGGAAAAGGCTGCAAAACAGTTTTTTTCTAATTCTTAACTCCACTTACTTGATTTATCTTACAAATTACTATCTTTTCTTGAGAGTTGCGCTCTCCCTATGAGGAAATGTGCCCCGCTTGGAGAAGAAAAATCATCTTTCCTTTAATTGCCGAGAAAAACATTCCAGAGTGTTTTAGAAACCTTAGGAATGTTTCCACCTTACTTTGCCAACTCATAAAACTCACTTTCTACATGTTTATGAGTTTTTAGAAATTGTCGGTTTCTTTATTTTCTCCATTTTTTGGGTATTTTTTTTATCATTTTCGTGTAATATTTAAAATTGGAGATAAATAATTACTCGAAAACTTAGGAAAGTGGGTTTAGGGGTTAAGTGGGTGCTCTGGGTTAGAAAACGAGCACCCCCATGTCTAATTCTTTTTCCTAACCACACTTTAATAACAATTTTAATTTTACCAATTAAACTATTAAAAAATAGCCTAAGTTTACGGGAAAAATTATTTTTGTCAAAACTGACTCAAAATCTTAGGGGACCTAGTGCATGTCCATACGACTCATTATTGATGGTTAACATGTAAACATACATAGGCACTTAGACTTTAATAACCTCCTAAGGTTTGACCACCATGGAAAATACTCCAACTTTGGAGGTGTGAGTGAAAAACTCAGGAAATATACGCCACTGAAGCGCAACGCATAATTTCTAAGGAAAAAACACTCTAGAGTATTCCCTTGATAGTTAAACCTAAGGTAGGCCAAGTTTGTTACAAAAAAAACCATGCTTAGACCAACTTATTACAATTCCCCCAAGGGGGTCTGGACATGCAAAATTTACAAAGGGCCAAAACAAATGGCCCGATGGATCTCGGAACACTGATGATGAACAATTTGATTGTTCATGTCTTTGACTGCTCATTGGAAATCCACTAAATGCAATTTAGTGGATAACAAAGTCATCTGGAAGTCACCATTGATTTTCCCTCCAGTCTAGGCATAATGTCCCAAACATCATTCTTCATGATGGAGGTGTACTCCTCCACCATGGCATCCCTCCAAACTTGCTGATCGGTTGCCTTCTGAAAATTGGAGTGCTCGGAATCTATGATGCTGCTCATCAACGATACGTAGTTCAGAAACTTTTTCAGAGGTTTGCTCTCCCTAAATGTGCTTCTAGGAGTCTCAACTTGCTCCTGAGCATCCCTCAACGTCTAAGTGGACCATCGAGGTCTCCTAACAGAATTGGTAGGAGCTGGTGGCTCCTCTGCATCTGAAGGCTGTTACCCTGAACTGGAAGTCGTTGGTGACCTTGGCTCAATTTTCAGAGCTTCCTGCTCCTCATCCTATGTCACTGGTAATGGCTCATGAGACTTCCTGGATGCAAAGTCTTCCTCAAACTTTACATCCCTGCTTACAATTGTCTTTCTCTCTCATGGAATATAGATCTTGTAAGCCTTTGAATTCTCATTGTAGCCAACAATTAAACCCTTCTCGTTGGAAGGCTGCAACTTGGTCTTCTTTTCCACTGGTATATGGATGTAAATTGGACAACCAAAGATGCGGAAATGATTCACCTCCGACTTCACAATAGTGAATGCCTCCTTTATTGTCTTGTCCCCTAAAACCCCGTGAGGACACCTTTTTTGGATGTAAATTGCTGCATTGCATGCTAATTCCCATAGGAACATTGAGAAACTCTGGTCATGTATCATGGCCTTTGCAACCCCTATGATGAATCGGTTCTTTCGCTTTGGAACTCCGTTCTGCTGTGGGTTGTAAGGAACAATGTACTCCCTCTTGATTCTTGCATTCTTGCAGAAATCCTCGAAATCATTGGAGGTATACTCACCCCCATTGTTCGATCTCAAAACCTTAATGTTCTTCCTTGTCTAGTTCTCCACAAGAGCCTTGAACACCTGAAACGTCCTGAAGACTTCATCCTTGGTCTTCAAGAAGTAGATCCACGTTTTGTGAGAGAAGTCATTAATGAAGGAAACTTAGTACATACTTCCTGTGATTGATGCTACTGACATCGATTCACACATATGAATGCACTAGATATAGGATCTCCTTAGATTTGTGTTCACTGCTTGGGAAAGTATCCTTGGAACTTTAGATAAATAATAAATTTTTAGCTTTAAAAATAACGAAAAATAATTTAAAGATTTAAACATAGTTAGGACACTTGCTGTGCGTCTTCCTTGCATGTTTTTTATGCGCCCGTGTACACTGCATGACCAGCTGACACTTGGTTGTAATCGGACGTTGGCTGAACTAGGATTTCAGAGGAACCGTTGGAGAAGACTATGCATGGAGATAAAGCCATTCAGGCATCCTTGAAAGTACAAATAGGCTCGTTGCGATCGATAGAGCTAAGCAACAGATTGTGTTAGAGCTAGTAAGCAAGCACCAAGATGAGCTTCTTCCATGGCTACAGACAATTTTGTATTAGGCATGATAAGGGCTTTGTGTCCGTCCTTCAGAAATTCTCGCGATAGAGTGGCTTTGGATTTGCGATACATGCTTCATTTTTAGCCGCTAGTTATTCCCTCACAGCATTGGATCTCAAGCCGCATTATTATTGTTAGGTGCCCAATGAGGGCAAATAGCCGGAAACTCAACAAAGATAGAAAAATAGGCGTTAAGCAAATTAATTCTCATTCACAAATGTACAATATATTACATGAGAATGACCCTGGGTTCAATTTCCCAAGTGGTCTCTCGGACTCCTCTTGACTTTTCCTATTCACCTAGGACTCTTGGTATTCCTTGCACGTGAATAACACACAATAATCCTAACACCGAGAATTATGTTCCCAACAATTCCCCCCTTAATCCGAAGGGGTGTATGTGAGTCCAAGAAAAGAGAGCTGAATAACTGGAAGTGGATAGCTACCACTGTTGAACATTTCCAACTTGACAATTCGAATTGCCAAGCAAGTTAGCAGAAGCCAACTTCTCCTGCTAAATACAAGTGCTCTTTGAAGTGGTGGTTTTGGTTGACCACAAACCAAAGGTAAAGCAGAAGCTGAAATCTTATACTAAGTAGGTTGTTTAAGGCTGACCAAAAACTCTCTAACTTGGCACGAAGGCTCAGAGGTTCTATCTGGAACTTGGCACGAAGGCTCAAAAGTTTTTTGGAAAGTGGTGGTTTGGAGACCATCATCTGATGTCTAGCATAAGCTAGAGTCTTCTGCTAAATGTGTGGTTTCAGGCTTGCTTGTTCTCGCTCGCTTATTTCTGACGGTCTTCATTCCCCCCTGTCAGTAACAATGTGAGGAGTGGAAGTCTCATGGTGGCGATGAGTGTCAAGACTAGACATCTCATGGTGGTTGAGTGTCAACACTAGACACAGAATACCACGAATACATAGTACTCTGGAGCAAGGTTATCTTCTGTCTTCTTGCTACATCTCTGAATCTGGCCTCCCAAACTGCCTGTGGCTCAGGCTCGCTTGATATGGTTTACTTGAAGAAGGCCATGACTGCTCGTTGTCAGAATGATAAGGCTTCGAAACTTGAAGCCTGGCATAATGTTCCTCCCCTGTCAGGTACAAGATAAGAAGTAGTACAACCCCTGTTAGGTACAAGATAAGAAGTAGTACAATATTCTACTGCAAGTTTCACACTTGCAGGTTTCTTCAGCTTCACACACCTATTTGAAGAATGGTTACGCTTCCTGCAATGCTGACAAGGATGAAGATAAAAACACTGATCTTTCATATGGCCAACTCGATAACAATGTTAGCATCTGGAACTCTAAACATCTTCTGACATTATTTCATTGTTTTCTGGCAGTTGATAGGTATCATCTTCAAAGAGAGGATTGTTTTGAACAAACACTAGTTCAAAATGTTGATTCCTTTTCTGTACTTTGTCCTCTTCGACTTTTGAATGCTGTAGATGTGTGATAACAATTTGGAGAGGTTCTTTGCTGATTGTGATTGAGTCATCTACAACAGTAAGCATTAGAGTGTTCAACAACTCTAATATTTCTTCAGATTGAGACATGGTGAGCACTGTTTGGGGCCTCCTTGTGCAGGTAGGACCAAGTAGACTCAATCAAACCGAGGGCTTCTTGCAGCTCCTCCAATTGATAAACACCACGAAATTCTATTTTTTCAGTAATAAAAACTTAACTTTTATATCCCGAATGGGGTTGTTGCCTTGTCCCCAATAAAAACGAGTTTTATGGAAATAAAAAATATTAAACTAGAAGGTTTTCAATACTCTGGGCTACTGCGACTAGGTGGAAAGTTAGCTCTAGGCTCCCTGCACACAAGAAGACAAGCAAATACCAATATCAAGCATTTTAAAGCAAGAATAATTATAAAGGGACTGTTATCTTTGTTAGTTTTTCACAATTTAATTCAAAATTATCTAGGATCTTATCTGAGAGAATAACATGCACAGCAATTCAAACACAAGAGACAAGAGACACAAAGAATTTCATTGGGGAAACCATAAAGGAGAAAACCCCACAACTTCCTCAGAGATAGAATGAGCAACAATTCAATAAACCCCAAAAGTAGAAATGGTCTCCAGCAGCTTCTCTCTTCTTCACCTGTGCAAACTTGTTCTCCTACTCACTTATGCGAACTTGATGAGTGAGTGAATGATGAAATAGAGAGGAGCACCCTCTCTATTTATACTTTACTTTCACTTAGTCTTAACCCCAAACAGGTCGGCCCCTAAGTGTAACTGACTGGGCCGACTTCTCTAGGAATGTCTAATAACCCATGAAAGACTCAACTCTGGGGTCAATGCCCTGTCATACAATGGAGGGTTAACCTTATTGACTTTACATGACCCAAATACAATAATGACTTCTCCGACCGGAGGAATGAACATCTCCGTCTGAGGTACAATAATAAAATACAAATACAATATAAAATATACAAGTGAATATCTTTCGAAGTTACAATTACATTAACACTCCCTCTTAACTAGGAAGGTATTCTCTTGACATAGTTCATCAGCACAAGTCTTCGTCACTGGATCATCATCGAAGCTGGATCATCATCGTCACTACTGCTGCTATCTCGACCATCAGTCTCCAATCTACTCGTCATAGGAAGTTCTACAGAGCCAACCCTTTTTCATGCTGGATGTAGGCCTAGCCTCCATGTAGGTCTTCATCATCTCTGCGAGCAAGCCATCAAGTAGGTGCATCTCAGGACTTATTATATGCTATTGCAAAATCTGCAGGATCTCCCAGGACTGATTATATGCCTCTACAAAACCTGAAAGAGCATCCCGAGACTGATTATATGCCACTGCAAAACCTGTAGGATCTCCCAAGATTGATTATATTCCTATGCAAACCCTGAAGGAGCATCCCAGGACTAATTATATGCCTATGCAAAACCTATGTACCCCACTGTCAATTTCTCCAGTATGGGAGGACTTTTCTACCACCATACGAGACCCAGTCTACCAACATGCGAGGACTTTCCTACCAGCATGTGAGACACAACACTTACATCAATCGACATGGGAGAACTTTCCTACCACCATTCGGGAAAGGTTCAACACTTACATCAACGGCCATGGGAGGACTTTCCTGCCACCATGTGAGAATGGCTCAGCCCTTACATCTACACCATAGGACTTTCCTACCACTATGTGAGAATGGCTCGGCCCTTACATATACCAACATAGGAGGACTTTCCTACCACTATGCGAGAATGGCCCATGTGCATCTGTGTCTTCCAAACTCATCACTTCCCCTTGGAAGGAACCTCGATTTGAAGTACCCAAGCTTCTCTCTGAAATATTCAAACTTCATTCTGGCTAGCGTCTTGGTCAACACATCGGCTATCTGCTCGTCTGTTGCAACATACTGGAGCTTCACTGCTCCTCTCTACACCATATCCCTGATATAGTGATACTTAATCTCGATGTGCTTCGACTTGTCATGGAACACCGGGTTCTCAGACAACTTCACACAACTCTGGTTGTCGCAATATATACAAGTCGCATCCAACTGGAGATCAAACAAATCAGACAGTATCTTCCTCAGCCATACTGCCTCACAACTAGCCGAACAAGCTGCGACATACTTTGCTTCGGCTGTACTCAATGCCACGCAGGACTGCTTCCTGCTAAACCAAGAGATCACACCTGATCCCAAACTGAAGTAGCACCCCGAAGTGCTCTTCCTATCAATGGCACTGCCTTCCCAATCCGAATCAACATAACCCTCCAGGTTAATCTTTTGATTCGCATCATAATTGATCCCATAATCCATCGTACCCTTCAGGTACCTCAGAATATGCTTTGTAGCAATCAAGTGAACATGTCTCGGATCCGCCAGGGACTGACTCAGTGTGTTCACAACAAAGCAAATATCTGGTCTCGTATTCGTCAGGTACATCAAAGATACAATCATTTGACGATACATCGTGGCATCAACCGACTTTGATGAAGCATCACTCAATAGCTTCAGGTTCGATGCCATAGGTGTGCCCATGGCCTTGCAGTCCATCATCCCGAACCTCTTCAGGATCTCTATTGCATACTTCCCTTGTCCAAGGAATTTTTCCATCTGCACTCTGCCACACCTCCATGCCTAGAAAATAGTGCATCATACCCAAGTCCTTCATCTCGAACTCGGTAACAAGCTTCCTCTTCGTGTCAGCAATCAACCCATCCTCACCTGTCACAAACAAGTCATCTACATACAGTAGGAGTATCACTGGGTTCCCTTCCTCAACCTTGTAGTAAAGGTTGGAATCCGCTTTACTCTTGGTAAAGCCCAAGCTATTCAGGAAGCTGTCTATCTTGCCGTACCATGTCCTAGGTGCCTGTTTCAATCCATACAAGTCTTTCTTCAATTTGCACACATGAGTCTCCCTATCATGTGTCTCAAATCTGAGTGGCTGCTCCACATACACTTCCTCTTCTACTACACCATTCAAGAACGCTGTCTTGACATTCATCTGGTGTACCTTCCACTTCATCACTACAGCCAAAGCAAGTACTGATCTGATGGAAGTGTATCTGGATACAGGTGCAAATGTCTCCTCATAGTCTATCCCTTCCTTCTTGGAGAAGCCACATGCCATAAATCTTGCCTTGTGTTTCTCTATGCTTCCATCTGCAGCATGCTTGATCTTGTAGATCCACTTGGAAGTCACAACAGACTTCCCTACTGGTCTCGGGACCACATCGCAGACATCATTCTTCATGATCGACTGGTACTCCTCGATCATGGCATCCTTCTATTCTTTCTTCTAAGCTGCTTCCTCATAGTTGGAAGGTTCTTTGTCAATGATGTTACACAGCAGGGCTACATAACTGGAGAATGGTCTCAGTCTCTTGATTTCTCTATGCATTCCTTCTGGAGCACCATATTTCTCTGCATCTTGAATTGCTTGAGAATTCTTATCACGTGGTGGATCTACAGGTTCCTATGGGTCTTCCATCTCGCGTTCTTCATATTCTTCTGGAATCGCTTCTTCCATTACTGTATTTCTGATCCTGGGAACTTTAGGTTCTTCAATATCTTCAATAGGTGATGTATGTTGATTCTTCGTCGCTTGTTCTTTGAAACAAGTCTCTCTTGTAGGTGATGGTATACGCTCTTTCCTACAAGTCAAGTTCAATTGCATGATTAGAAATATCTCATAGTTTTCAGAACAAATTCTTACGCATAAAGACATAGGTCATACAGTCATGCAATTATCTTAGCCAATGCTTCAATACAACATTTATCCATATCCCGTAACTTTCTAGATGCCTTCTATCTCTACCAGAACATTGTTAAGAGTGTGTACTACTCCAACATGTCAGCAAAGAGTTTTCAATCTAGATAAGTAGCAATGGAATGTTGTACAGTACCATAGGCCACTTACCCATTACTTGGATATTAGTAGTATCTTGTTCATTAATGCAACTTTTCTAACATGCATAATATACATCCTAAATCTAGGAACATAAGTATGTACATGACTAAACAACATCATTTAAGTAATCATATTTACAAGAAATGACAATTCAAATACTTATCTTTGTTTGGTTGTTGGGTGGACTCCCTCTCAATCTTTGCTTCCTTGCAGGAACTACTGGAGTGTGATCCCTCTTGATCTTTGCTTCCTTGCAGGAACTATTGGAATCTCTGATAGTGTGCACCTTAACCAATGCTCAACATGGATGAGAGATTATTCCATAGATTATTGATCTTTATTTGTTTTCTGTAGTCCAACTCTGCAGTAACTTCTTCTACTGCTTTCATGTAATACTGAAAGTCATCTCTAGCTTCACCTTATGAGGTGGAACCTTCTTATAAACCCTTGTAGCTAGTTACCTTCATTACAATACATATTCTTCATCACTTGAAGAATCTTCACCGTCTTCTTTGGTTCTCTTCCTTGGAGGTTCATCATCCTCTGCAGTGTGAGCATGGTGTCTTTTCTTGTTGTTGTTCTTCTTGTGGGAGCTGCTTTTGTTCTTGGGACAATCTATGGAATAGTGCCCCTTCTCATCACAAGTATAACATCAAATGTGAGAAAGATCTCTCCTGGATCCTCCAAAGTTCTCCCTCCAATTCTGGTGATGGTGTTTACCCTTCTTGGGATGAGGATGCTCCCTCTTGTTGTTGTTCTTCCTGGTGTGTGCTGTGAGAGCCTGGTCTTCATTACCCATCTTTTCTTCTCGAGCTATAATTCGAGCTTCTTCCCGTGAGCACTCCTCCCACAACCTACTGAAGGTGATCAACTTTCTTCTTGCACAGATTCTTTGGATGAAGGAATCCCATGACCTAGGAAGACCATTCAAGGTGGTCATCACTATTTCTCCATTCTCTATATGTTCTCCCACAACTTCAAGTTGTTCTTTTATCTGAGAGACCCTTGTAAAGTAGGATTGCATGGTCTTTGCATTTTGTATATTGACATTCTTCAATTGATTCCTCAATGTCATCTTCCTATTTATATTCCTCCCTTCAAATAAGGTGGTCAAGGCACCAAACATCTCTTTAGGTGTCTTCAGATATGACACATGTGGTATGAGATGGTCCTTGATAGAATCTGCAATGATTCTCTTAGCCTCAACCAGGTTCTTCTTGTGTAAGGTTTTGGCCTCATCTCCCTCTAGAATTGGAATCTCTTCATTCACATAGGTGTCCAATTCATTCTCTTCTAGGACAACCCCAATCTATACTTCCATGCTCGGAAGTTATCAGCCCCTTCAAGCTTATCCTCAAGCTTGGTGTGGTGAGACATCTTTAATGAGAAACTCAAATGGAAATAGAAAAGCTTTAGGTCTTACCATTGGATCTGGAGTTGGCTGGCCTAGGGTTTGTCAGAGAAACCCTAATTTTCCAAAGTTGGAATTTGGAACTTCTGGTTGGACAGATAGATGTGCCTCCTCAAGGAGAGTTGTCCAATGTACTCACTTCCATAAATCAATGAACATAAACCCAAAATATCTGATGCCCTAGTTTTCCTCCGGCAGTAGTGACGAGTCGAAAAATGAAAATTCTCGGAATTGAATTCTGCTTTCACAGGAAGATTCTCCTGGATGAGGCGAGTATGCTGGTGCACTTGGTTTTTGAAGATTCCAAAAATTGACCCCTCAAAAGTGACTTGCGAATTTCAGACCTGCAGTTTTTGGTCCTTTCTGGTCCAAAGTCAAATTAGGGTTTGACTTATCTTGAGGTTCTACTCAACCCAAAACTTCGATCTTGGTCTCTAAATTTCGATTTTGATGAGGAGCATCTCCCTGTGCTAAAAGCACTCCAAAATTCCTCTTTAGTGAAAAGCCCTAATTTCCCGCAGCAGTGACAGGCCAAAAATTGAAAATGCTTAGAATCAATTTCTGTTTTGACCGAAAGATGCGCCTTCCTTAGGTGAGTTAGCCTAGCCTCCTTTTGCTGATGATCTGTGGAGAGAAACCCAAAAATTAAGAAGCCCTAGCTTCCGCAGCTGCACAGTGTCTTCTTCTCAGGTTAGCTCTGATACCATGTTAGTTTTTCACAATTTAATTGAAGATTATCTAGGATCTTATCTGATGAGAATAACATGCACAACAATTCAAACACAAGAGACAAGAGACACAAAGAATTTCATCGGGGAAACCATAAAGGAGAAAACCCCGCAACTTCCTCAGAGATAGAATGAGCAACAATACAATAAACCCCAAAAGTAGAAATGGTCTCCAACAGCTTCTCTCTTCTTCCCCAGTGCGAACTTGTCCTCCTACTCACTTATGCGAACTTGATGAGTGAGTGAATGATGAAATAGAGAGGAGCACCCTCTCTATTTATACTTTACTTTTCACTTAGCCTTAACCCCAAACAGGTCGGCCCCTAAGTGTAACTGACTGGGCCGACTTCTCTAGGAGAGTCTAATAACCCATGAAAGACTCAACTTTGGGGTCAATGCCCCGTCATACAATGGAGGGTTAACCTCATTGACTTTACATGACCCAAATACAATAATGACTTCTCTGACCGAAGGAATAAACATCTCCGTCGGAGGTACAGTAATAAAATACAAATACAATATAAAATATTCAAGTGAGTATCTTCCGAAGTTACAATTACATTAACAATCTTATCCGGTATTCTATCCACAAAGTCTTCCTTAAGTAGTCCTACCCCCATAACTTAAGCCCTCTCGTGGTCAATTTCATATTTGAGGTGCTCTCACCTTTACTGCCGAGTTTATCATTGTTACAGTCGATCTGGTATTAGGGACTCAAAAGCTAATATTCTGATCAAGCGGCCATTGTGAGACCTTCTCCCCATATTTGCAAATGATGGTGGCACCAAGAAAATGGAATATCCACTAATACAAGATCTCTGCATTTTCCTCATATCCTTCATACACAACCTTAAAACTCTACAACGATGGACATTGGCTTGTGGGGTGATTCTCCTCACAAATGCCACAGACGTCCACTTTTTTTAATGGCCATTCATGATGAGCATGCTTTCTTGTACACTTAGGACAAAGTTTTGCCAGATTATTATAAACCTCCTCCTATTTTGCCCTTTACAAAAAAGATTAAGCAAACTCAAATTCAAAAAGTGAGTGGTGTCAGTCTCAACCGAGAATGCACCGACATACAATGCAATTCATCTTTTCCTTCACTTTGATACTTTACAAAAAACATATGCAAGTACCAAAGAACACACTAGAACTTACAAACAAACAACAATTTGCAAGTTACATTTCTGAATGTTGAATTGATGAATTTGCTATACCCGAGTTCTTGAATGATGATGATCTGCTTCTGCAACTTCTTCTTTTGGAGCAGTTGTAGCAACAAGCTGGAAACTTGCTTGGACCAAACCAGTCCCAAATCTCCTCTGCAACTTTCACAATGCATGCAATTTAATAGTGTTTGGAAGCAAGCTAGAGATAGGTGCAGGTCTTAGAGTCTCTGCCACCTTTTTCAATACAAACTTTGCAAATATTCAAGCTACACTAGCAATCTCTGCAACAAGCTCTTTACAATACAATCTGTACATGAAAAAAATTATATGAGTTGCAAGGACGTACTTCACAACATTACAAATTTTGCAATCATGTCATGCCATGTACATGCTTTGTCATTGTACGCTCTCCATCAATTGAGAGAGGAAACAAATAGCCTTAATGTGCATATTTTGACCAATATTCTCAAGCCAATAAACAAAACAAAAAATTATACTAGTCTTCAATGTGAGTCCACGCAATAGTCATCACTTCTTTACCACGAGCTTTCACCAATTATCTTCATCATCATTCTGGAATGCTGCTGTCCGTAGAAATTTAAATGCATTTTTCACACAAGCACATTCAAGGCACAATCATATATTCATATCATCACTTGCTTGGGAACTTGAACTAGCGGCCACTGAAAAATTTCCATCAGAAGTAAACATCATGAAAACATCCTAGGCCAGTCTTACAATGTCCATCAAACAATAGCCATAACAGTTCCTTGGAATTCTCTTCTGAAAGCAGTGTTTGAGGTAATAACAGAGACTGATATATTTTTTGCTCCACAAATAGAGAAAACTCCGATCAACGCATTCACTCACCAATGATCGCAACGCCACTTAGAATGATATGTAAACCCTTAGCAGATTCGGTTGGAGTAGACAATATGCTGCAAAGGAGATCCGATTTGGAGTTAATGTGAAGTGCAGCTCCACGACACAAGAGGGCATATACCAAGACAAGATTAGGGTTTCCACCCTTCATGCAAGTTTCCACTGTTCGCTCAGCTTCTGGTCACAGTTGCAACTTCAACTCAGTCTCACGCAGCTTATAGTATTACAAAGAAAATAGTCTTGTATAGACTCCTTCCCCACTGATCCTGCCATTAATCTTAGCCTTTCCTCAGTATTATGGCTAGTCTTCTTCTGCTTCTCTTCTAATAAAAATGCAGATCACGACCATTATCTAAACTGTTGAATTCGACTGACTTGGATGGCTTGGAACGGTAACGCTTTTGGAATAATCCCATGAACGGATTTTTTTATTGCAAATATTTTCCATAAGTCTCATCACTCATGATATGAGCCACACTATTTGTATAGATTTTTATTTTCTGGAGCCAAACATTCATGAATACCAACCAAGGTGTATTTCCAATAGCCGTCTTGATATATTAATCCATTACAGCCAAATAATCCATCTTCATGCAACATTCAACAACCAACAAACCCAGACAAATGTCATCTGATAGGGACGCTGGACACAACCAAATTACAGTGGGCTTGTTGGCTGCTCGTTGGTCGAGTTATGGCTTCCATCCATTGGATATAGAGATATTACACTTGTAGACGACAGATCCAATCACAGGTTCAGCGCAGCCTCACACAGTAGGCAAAATGGAGCAGACATGGTGCGTGTATGCAGAACACGAGAATGCCAGAGTTAGCGTGTGTTTGCCCATTGTATGGCTATATCAATAAAATGGATTCGAGTAACCAACAATTGTTCCACATTCTTGCAATCTTCGCAGCTCATGATACTTGAAGGGAGCTCACGTTCAACCAACATTCAACCAGCAACAGTCCACCCATTCAACCAATATCTACATTAGCAAAGCGATTTAGGGTTTTCACATCTCTCCAACGGCTCATGACAGAAATGGAATTCTCCAAGAAGGATGGACTTCCATCAATATCTTCCAATGCAAGCAAGATTGGCCTACAAGTGAGCCCACACCGGTAGAGAATCCATGATAGTCTTCAATCAACACTTTAACTTCCACGATGTCACGATAGTCTTCCAGCACTCAATGATGCCCAACATATTTAGCTTCTCCACAAAAAATGCCAGGGTTTTGGTGTTCCTCACGCAGCAGAGATTGTTCTAAAGCAACCTCACGCACCAACAAACGGATTAGGGTTCACACTTGTGTGGATTTTTTAGGAGTCTCGCAGAAGGAAGAGTATTGCTGGAGAACATTACCAAAGGACTGACTGAGTGTACGCTAGAGCTGAGCCAACAGGCAAGGGTAATGTACATGCATAATGCCAGGCCAGAATGAGGCCGGTGGAGGTCAAACTGAAAACAGGAGAATGACAGGCAGACTGGCAAGACAGAGCTGATAGCATAGGCCTCATAAAAACGCGTTAGGGTTTTCTCGGGATAGATAATAATGAATGTCTGTGTAGAAATTTCACTTCTCAAACTGACCTTAAGCTATGCACAGATATCAGTTCAATATTAAATCTAATTCAACTAACTGCTGCAAATAAGATTCTTTCTCATGAACCATCTGAACTTAAAGCACACTGAGAAGTCCTACCACAATGAATATTTAGAGCAGAAAAACACATTCATCTCATGAAATTTCAGACAAAGATTTTAGCCAAAATGGCCCAGGCAAAACCCCAACTGGGGAAAACCTGTAAGAGAGAGAGTATTTTTATTTCTTCTTCTCGTAACCAGTGCCTTCATTTACATAGAAATTCGTGCCACTGACAGGTACAAAACAATACTGCCTCTTCCTCGAATTCTGTGCAAACTGGTACAGTCTGCCTCGATTTCTGTGCCAATAAATGTCTTGGAAATTGTGCCAACTCAGTCAACTTCTGCCCTCGATTTCTGTGCGTTTTACTACCTCCAAATGCGTGTTGTGTACGACTTGCTCACTGTACGGACAACAACAAAAAATTACTGTACGGCCTCCATAAATGCTGAAGTAAAATCCTCGAAAATCATGCCAGATGCCTATGTTAGGATATTTTAATACTCCATCCTTGTCCTACCTAGTATTATTTATTTTTCCTAGTTGTTGATGATGTCATTTGCCCCTAGTGGTGTGCAGATGTCATCCAGGATCCATCTACCACCTTCTGAGCCCTGCATGCATCATTTTAGGACCACTTCAGTCAATTCCCTATTTTATAGGAACCAACTGAGTGTTCCAGTGCAGTTCACCTGAGTTAGCTGACTCTTGTGGGGGGTTAGAGCTCCGGATGCCACTAATTGTGGCCTCATGCGCCCATTTCTGATTGACATGCATGACAAACTCACTATTGCGCCCTCCTTAGTCAGTTAACTGATTGTGACTTCAGTTACTTGAGTTTAGGTTCAATTTAATTGAGTTTGAGTCTTCCGGAGCACTGCAGTGGCGATAATCCCTATGCTAGACCGAGGTTCGAATTCTCTTGAGTGATTCGAATTCTCTCCATTGTAACATCATTGTTGATTATACTAATTATTGGATAGTGTGACATTATTCTGCTCCTATTTGAGTTCTCCTGCATAATTATTTCTCTACACTTTTTTACTGCAATTTTCACTCTTATTCAATGTTTCTGCTCATTCTTTCTCTGTGAGGTATACTTAGCTCTTAGATATGTTGTGACATAGAATTTCACATGGTATCAGAGCCATTGAGCGAATAGGTTGAACAACTGCTTTTGGTAGTGCAGCAGAAGCCTCTGGATTTCCACAGCAAATCTTGGTGCCATTGCATTGAATTCATTGGAGAAATCCAATGAGGTCTAGCCAGGTGTGAAGGATCCGGATAAAAGTGCCTACTGTCCTAAAGCAGTGCTCAGTAGTAGTCTACCTCTATTATTAAGAGTTTTTTTGCAGGTTATTCAAAATTTTTGAGTACAACAACACTTGCAGCAGTTACAACAGTTTTCTGCACTTGCACCAGTGTTTCTACACCAGTGTTTTTCTACACCAGTGTTTTTCTGCACCTGTGTTTCTGCACTCAATTTGCTTAGCAGTAGTTTCACTTTGTATTCGCTCCAGCAGTTGTAATGGACAATTCGAACTCTCCTCTCTCTCCCAGGATCCTGACACCCTTCAATTAATTTGATTAGAGGGTTGATATGCAGATGGTATTGCGCAACAAATCACTGTACAGGGTGACAATGGGAAGGATCCCGAACCACAATTAGCTCTGAAGAAAACCAAGTAATTGAATAGATTGGATGAAGCATTTGGTTTCATGTGTATTCATATTTCCAGATATCTACTCTTCCACATCGAAGGATTGAAGACTCTAAGAGAGTTATGGTTGAAGTTAGAGACCTTCTTCGACAAACAAGATGAGCTAAGAGGCCATATTCTGGAAAATGAGTTGATTGCTCTTCAACCCAACAGTTTCGAGACCATCCAACAATTCTTTTCAAAATTCAAATCTCTGGTTATGCAATGCAAGCAGTGTGGCATTGAGAAGAAGGATGAACAGTTGGTGCTATCCATTTTGAGCAAGCTAGGTCCTGAGTTCTCCATCTTTGTCTCTACCTTCCATTCTGGGCGAATGTCAATCCCTGGTTGGAATATGCCCTCCTTTGATATTTTCACTAAATCTCTCATCCAAGAACAAGATAAGTTGATCCAGATGGGTGCCTTGATGGCCTCCAAAAATCAAGCTCTTTTGGCTGGAGAACCAAAAAGTGCGAATGGGAAGGGGAAGCACAAAGGCAAGGATAAGAGGCCATCTGAACCCAAGTAGAATGCCAAGTCAAGTCCATCAGAAGGAGCCTCCAGCTCCAAGAAGGACAAACAAAAGGGATTTGAGAAATCCAAGTGTTCCTATTGCAAGAAAGGAAACCACCTAGAGAGATCTTGCATGCAGAAGAAGATAGATCAGATGACCAAGCTTCTTGAACACAACATTGCCCTCCCAAAAGGTGCAAGAGAGACTGATTCTAGAAGCGAGTCTGATGGTCATGAGAGATGCCATGGACTGAAGGCTGGATTTTCAAAATTACAAGCCCTTCTCATAGATTTAGGAGCCTCCAACCACATGGTTGCCTCCAGAGAATCATTTTCTTCTCTAGATCTCAAAGATGGTCGGATTATTCACATGGGAGACAACTCTCAGATCTTTGTTGAAGGGAAGGGCACAGTACCTATGGAGCACGGTAAGTTAAGAAATGTTCTATTTGTGCCTTCTTTGTCAACAAATTTGTTGTCTGTATATCAGATGACTCACACAGTTGAGATTGCAGAGATCTCTACTGGGAAGATTATAGCGAAAGGGTTTGCAAACCATGCCTCCAAGGCATATGAATTCTCACATTTTTTGCCATACTCTCTGCCTAACCCATCGGAATCTGATGAAGATCAGAGTGATATCTCTTCTAATGAAGATGAGGATCAAGATCTTGATGTTGAGAATAAAGTTCAAGGAGATTCAGATTCAGATCCAGATCCAACACATGGTCCCAATCCATGGCCAAGGCCAATATGGGCTCACAAAGTCCTTGTAGCTGGTGGGAACACAGTTGGGGATCCATCTTACCATAGAACCACCAGATCTCAATATCATGCAACACTTGCACTATGTTATGCAGATCCACTTCTCTCAGAGAGGTGCTACATGATGGTGGGGTTTGATCCACAATCTCTTGGAGAGACTTGCCATGGGGGATCTACAACCAAGCAACAATCTCAGTTGTCTGACAAAAGGTACTCAAAGGTTCATGATTTGGACCACAATGAGCCATTCGCTCCAGTAGTAAGAAGGGTTCCTGAAAGACTTGTTTTGGCAAATACAACTTCTACACAGTGGGAGGTACATCAGAGGAGTAGATCCAGATCTAGCACCTGCATTGCTATCCTACATAGGAGCAACCTGCCAATAATTTTGCAAAGGCTTTCACTGAGGAAAGTTTTTTCCTTCTCTGCTTAGTATGAAGGTTCTTTGAGTTCCCTACTGTTGTTCTTTTGAGGGGGGATATTTTTCCCATGAGGTTTTTCCCCATTTCCTTGGTTCATGGACAGTTCTTTATTTTTATCATTAATTTGATTGTATGGGTGACCTTTGGTCTTAGTAACCAGGGCCCAGGATGCAAAAGTATGGATTAAGGGGGGGTGTTAGGATATTTTAATACTCCATCCTTGTCCTACCTAGCATTATTTATTTTTCCTAGTTGTTGATGATGTCATTTTCCCCCTAGTGGTGTGCAGATGTCATCCAGGATCCATCTACCACCTTTTGAGCCATGCATGCATCATTTTAGGACCACTTCAGTCAGTTCCCTATTTTATGTTAAATTTTCAGAATTTACTTCAATCTGATCTAGGATCTTAACTAAGAGAACAACGTGTACAGCAAATCTACAACATATCAATCATGGACACAATAATGCAAGCATACAAGAGACACAGAGTTTGCTTGGGGAAAACCATAAAGGTGAAAAACCCCAATAACTTCCTCAGAGATAGATAGAGCAATGATACAACCAGAATACAAGAGATAGTCTTCTCCTAGCAACAGAGCCTCCTCCTCCACAAGTGCGCTACTCTCCCAAGTGTGAGTGAGAGAATAGAATGTGTAAAATGAGAGAGACACACTCTCTATTTATACACTAACTTGACTTGACCTTTACTCAACTAGGTCGGCCTCAACTTAACCACTTAACATAATGCTGACTGGGCCGACCCCCACTAGGGTGGTCTAATAACCCTTTGACCCATATGGTCGACCCCCAATAGGGTGGTCTAATAACTCTTTGACCCACATGACTTATACAGGGCCGACCCCAACAAGGTGGTCTAATAACCCATCAAGTATAAGTTACGACACTTACGATATAAATGACGACACTTCCGTATAGAGGAATAATAACATCTCTATAGGAATACAACCACTTCCGTATAGAGGAATAATAACATCTCTATAGGAATACAATATACATATATGTGAAATACATTCCGAAGTTACATATACATCAACACTCCCTCTTAACTAGGAAGGTATTTCTCGACACAAGTCTTCTAGCACAAGTCATCTTCTCTGGATCATCGTCACTGGATAATCGTCATCGAGTCATCATCATCGTCACTGCTCTTGCTATCTCAATCAATCTCTGAATCTACTCGTCATAGGAAGTTCTACAGAGCCAGTCCTTTTTCATACTGGATGTAGGCCCACCACCTGCAGGTCTTCGTCATCACTGGCCATACTGTGGAAATCTCAGGACTTATTACGTGCGTCACAAAACCTTAAAAGAGTCTCTTGACTAGCAAGAACCCTAAAGAGCATCTGAGGCTTTTTTCATCCTGTCCAAATCTCCAGGACTTATTACATGTGACCCCACCACAAAACCTCGAAAGAGAATCCCAGGACCGATTACGAGCACAAGGCTCAACCTATCGGATCTCCCAGGGCACAAATTACATGTGGTCACCACAAAACCTCGAAAGAGCATCCCGGGACTGATTACGAGCACAAGGCTCAACCTATTGGATCTCCCAGGGCACAAATTATATGTGGTCATGGCAAAACCTCGAAAGAGCATCCCAGGACTGATTACGAGCACACGGCTCAACCTATCGAATCTCCCAGGGCACAAATTACATGCCATAGGACAAAACCTCGAAAGAGCATCTGCCAGATATCCCAGGGCACAAATTACATGCCATAGGCAAAACCTCGAAAGACTATCTGCAGATCTCCTAGGGCACAAATTATATGTCCTCCCAAGCAAAACCTCGAAAGAGCATTTGCCAGATATCCCAGGGTACAAATTACATGCCATAGGCAAAACCTCGAAAGACTATCTGCAAATCTCCCAGGGCACAAATTACATGCTTATCTGCACAACCTGTTCCATGGCCACAGAGTATCAACCTGATACTCACCATACATCATCCTGATGTACACATGATCATCCTGATCATCATCACTGCAACATCCTGCTGCATGTCATCTGGAGCAACATCTTGAAGCTCATCATCCATGATCATCCTGATCATACAATGCATCTACCTGATGCATACCAAGTATCTACCTGATACATATCATCATACATGATCCACCTGATCATACATTGTATCCACTTGATACAAATACAAATACAAGATACATATCACCATACATGATCCACCTGATCATACAATGTATCCACCTGATACATATACAGATACATGGTCCAAGCATCCAACATGATGCATATACAAAAATACATACAAGTGATCCAACTGATCATATCCAGCATCCAACATGATGCGTACATACATATATATATAAATGATCCAACTGATCATATCCAACAGCCAACATGATGCGTACATACATATACATATAAATGATCCAACTGATCATATCTAGCATCCAACATGATGCATATACAGAGCATTAACTGGAGCATCGTCCTAATGCTCATCATCCATGATCTTCCTGATCATCATAGCATCGTCCTCTTACATGATCCACCTGATCATACATGATCCACCTGATCATACAATGTATCCACCTGATACATATACAGATACATGGTCCAAGCATCCAACATGATGCATATACAAAAATACATACAAGTGATCCAACTGATCATATCCAGCATCCAACATGATGCGTACATACATATATATATAAATGATCCAACTGATCATATCCAACATCCAACATGATGCGTACATACATATACATATAAATGATCCAGCTGATCATATCTAGCATCCAACATGATGCATATACAGAGCATTAACTGGAGCATCGTCCTAATGCTCATCATCCATGATCTTCCTGATCATCATAGCATCGTCCTATTCAGATCATCTCATCGTCCACGAAGCACAGCCCAGATGCACATCATCCAGCACTTACACCACCGACATGGGAGAACACATCGACCGCCATTCGAGGAAGGCTCCAACCCTTACTTTTTCACCATGGGAGAACACATCTACCACCATGTGAAAAATGGCTCAGCAATTTCATCACGACCAGGGGAGAACACATCAACTATGTCAGGAAAGCTCATGTGCATGTGCATCTTCTGGACTCATCACTTCCCTTTGGAAGGAACCTCGATCTGAAGTGCACCAAGCCTCTCTCTGAAGTACTCAAGCTGCACTCTGGCCAACGGCTTGGTCAATACATTTGCAACCTGCTCATCCGTCGCAACATACTCTGCTTCAGCTGTACTCAGTGCTACGCAGGACTGCTTCCTGCTAAACCAAGAGATGACACCTGATCCCATACTGAGGTAGCACCCAGAAGTGCTCTTCCTATTTGCAGCACTGCCTGCCCAATCTGAAACAACATAACCCTGCAGGTTAAACTTTTGATTAGCACCATACTTGAGCCCATAATCAACTGTACCCTTCAGGTACCTCAGAATATGCTTTACAGCAACCAGGTGAACACTCCTCGGATCTGTCAGGAACTGGCTCAATGTGTTCACCGCAAAGCAAATATCTGGTCTCGTGTTCGTCAGGTACATCAAGGACCCAATCATCTGACGATACATAGTGACATCAACCGGTTCAGATTAAGAATCACACAGAAGCTTCAGTTTCAATGCCATAGCCTCGCAGTCCATCATCCCGAACCTCTTCAGGATCTCTACTGCATACTTCCCTTGTCCAAGGAAGATTCCATCTGCACTCTGCCACACCTCCATACCAAGAAAGTAGTGCATCATACCCAAGTTCTTCATCTCTAACTCGGCAGCAAGCTTCCGCTGCGTGTCGGCAATCAATCTATTCTCACCAAGTTTTGCACATATATGACTCCCTGTCATGTGTCTCTGAACCAAGTGGCTGCTCCACATACACTTTTTCTTCAACTACACAATTCAAGAAAGCTGTCTTGAAATCCATCTGGTGTATCTTCTATTTCATCACTTTTATATTTCTCTATGCTGCCATCTTGCAGCATGCTTGATCTGATAGTTCCATTTGGAAGGCACAACAGACTTCCCTTCAGCTCTTGGGACCGCCTCCCAAACATCGTTTTTCATGATCAATGGATCAAGGCATTCTTCCTGTATCCTGGGAACTTCAATATCTTCAATAGATAATTTTGTTGCTTGAACAAATGTTGTAGTCCTTTTGTAGGTGAAGGTATACGGTCTTTCCTACAAAACAAGTTAAATTGCATGATTAGAAACATCTCATAATTTTCAGATAAATTCTTACACATAAAGAAATATGTCATACAATCATGCAATTATCTTAGCCAATGCATCAATACAACATTTATCCATGTTTCATAACTTTCTAGATGCCTTCCAGTCTCAACCAGAACATTGTTAAGAGTGTGCACAACTCCTAACATGTTAGCAAAGAGGTTTCATTCTAGATAAGTAGCAATGGAATGTTGTACAGTGCCATAGGCCACTTACCCATCATATGCATATTAGTAGTATCTTGTTCATTAATGCAAATATGCAAAATACATATCCTAAGTCTAGGAACATAAGCATATGTATCATTGAACAATTTTATTTAAACAAACAAATATGTAAGAAGTGGTAATTAAAATACTTATCTTTGTTTGTTTGTTGGGTGGACGCCCTCTGAGTCTTTGCTTTCTTACAGGAGCTGCTGAAGTAGCTTCTTTTACACCTTTCTGATGTGGAATGAAGAAATATGGTCAACTCCCTCTGAATATCTGCATCCTTGCAGGAGCCGCTGGAGTGTGCTCCCTCTTGATCTTTGCTTCCTAGATTACCTGTTTTTGAGCTTATATTCATCCTCGATCCCTATGCATGCTTGTTAGTATCATCATTGTGTTATCCTCTAGGTCTCATACATAATAAAAAATTCATTAGTATAACTTAATATTATCAAAACACAATAATCTAAAGCATGTATAGTCAGGATCATTTCAAACACAGATAATAAACATTAGTATTCAAGGTTTCAGGGAAGTCTTCTTTTACTCATGCATATTCTTATTTGATCATAGGACTCTTCTGGTTAGTTAAATCATTAATCAAGATAAGAGATATAATATGCATAAAACCTGTGATTACTCAAACCTATACCTTCATGATTCTTCTGGTTAGTCATATCATCAATTATGGTAAGAAACACAATATGCATACAACCATGACTTTTCAAACCTATGACTTCATGAATAATCATTATCAACAACACAACAGTATAAGATCCTAACACAAGGTAGGATTCTAGCTTGATATAGGAAAACATACCTGGATTAGCATGCTAGCTAGTTATTTTTAACATACCCGCATAATGTCTTTTGGTTCTCTTCAGAGACTTCTGCTAGTAACTTGCATGACTCATAAGTTAACCATTGTAGAACCAAGTTATACATACCTCGTAAGTAGATCTTCTATGTGATCCATGACAATGGATGAATCTTTGTCTTCATGTCACCATGATCATATGTTTTTGTAGTAGAACATGATTTGTCTTTCTTGGTGTACCTTTTATGTTAGCGAACAACATAAACCTCATACAACATCAAAATGCATTAGTACAATCATAAGTGTCAAAACCTTAATCAATGAATATCTTCTATTAAGGTAATATGACAAGTCTAGTAATTAATCAAGATTGTATTGTAATGATATGAAGACAAATATATCATAAACTTAACCATGAACAGAATTCAAAACATACCTGTAAGCCATACCTGTCAAGATTGCTTGTAATCTTCTTATGGAAGGCCTTAGCTTCATCTCTCTCTGAAACAAGAAATTCTTCACTTATGCAGGTGACCAATCCATCCTCTTCTAGGATTAACCCAATCCACTTGATTTGCAGGAACTGGATCTGGAGCTGTATTAGGGTTTGTCAGAGAAAACCCTAAAATTCAAACTTTGAATTTCAAACTTCCGAAAGGGATAAAAATATGCGCTTTGATGAGCTGATCAAACTGGTATATTCAGAATTTGAAAACTGCAAAGTTTCACTCCTCAATTTTGCCTTTGAAACTTCCAGATTCACTGGACGTGACCCTGAACTGGGGTTTGATGAAGCCCACTCTTCTGCCCAATCAAAAGGTTTGATCCAAATCTCTAAGCTTCTATTTTTCTGAGGAGCTTCCAGCCGTGGTCACAGATTTAAAAAATTCCCATTTTTACAGAAGCCCTAATTTTCCACTTTTCTGATCAAAGTCCCGAACTAGGGTCTGATCAAGCCCGGCCTTCTACCCAACCAAAAATTCTGATCTTGGTCTCTAAATTTCAATTTTGATGAGTAGCATCCAGCCGTGGTCTCCGATTACAAAAATTCCAACTTTCTCCAAAGCCCTAAATTCCGGAAGCCATGAATGAAGGTGCTAAAAAATAATTCTGTTTTGACAGAAATATGTACCTGATTGTTTTTGGTGTAACTCCGAACTTTTCGATCCACAGGGTCTGAAAGTTTTTCCTGAGATAGCCCGACCTGTTATCTTTCCATCCCGACAGGTCTGACCTCAATTGGATTCTTTGAGAGAGAGTTATGCCAAGTGTCGCAACGTGACCTGTTTATGGGATAATACAGGAGAGCGAACTTGTACGGCGTGCCACGTGTCATTGGTTCAACTTCGGCCTCTAAATTTTTTTCTTGAGATAGCCCAACATGTTATCTTTCCATCCCGACAGGTCTGACTTCAATTGGATTCTCTGAGAGAGAGTTATGCCCAGTGTCGCAATGTGACCTGTTTATGGGATAATACAGGAGAGCGAACTTGTACGGCATGCCACGTGTCACTGGTTCAACTTTGGCATCTGAAATTTTTTCCTGAGATAGTACAGTCTGTGTACTACCTGTCACTTTTTACGAAATTTCATTTGGAGCTTCCTAGCCCAAGTTATGACTTTTTTCCCAAGGTCACCTGATTTTGACTCAGATCTGGAAGAGGCAGAAACCCTATATTGTACAGATCATAAATCACAAAGTACAACGAATTAGAGGTTGTCCTTTGGACATAAGGTACATGGGGATCTGATCTTCGACCTGTAAAAGTTTCAGATCCGAAAACTTCGCCAAAACGGATTTATAGCGAAAGTGCTACGATGACTGGTTTTTTCTATATCAAGCCCTAGCATCGTAAGTGCAACAAGTGTCATACATGCCATATCATGCCTTCTTTCAGGCTAGCTCTGATACCATGTTAGATTTTCAGAATTTACTTCAATCTGATCTAGGATCTTAACTGAGAAAACAACATGTACAGCAAATCTACAGCATATCAATCATGGACACAATAATGCAAGCATACAAGAGACACAGAGTTTACTTGGGGAAAACCATAAAGGTGAAAAACCCCAATAACTTCCTCAGAGATAGATAGAGCAATGATACAACCAGAATACAAGAGATAGTCTTCTCCTAGCAGCAGAGCCTCCTCCTCCACAAGTGCGCCACTCTCCCAAGTGTGAGTGAGAGAATAGAATGTGTAAAATGAGAGAGACACACTCTCTATTTATACACTAACTTGACTTGACCTTTACTCAACTAGGTCGGCCTCAACTTAACCACTTAACATAATGCTGACTGAGCCGACCCCCACTAGGGTGGTCTAATAACCCTTTGACCCACATGGTCGACCCCCAATAGGGTGGTCTAATAACCCTTTGACCCACATGACTTATACAGGGCCGACCCCGACAAGGTGGTCTAATAACCCATCAAGTATAAGTTACGACACTTACGATATAAATGACGACACTTCCGTAAAGAGGAATAATAACATCTCTATAGGAATACAATATACATATATGTGAAATACATTCCGAAGTTACATATACATCAACATTTTATAGGAACCAACCGAGTGTTCCAATGCAGTCCACGTGAGTTAGCTGACTCTTGTGGGGGGTTAGCGCTCCGGATGCCTGCACCGATTTCTGACTGATATGCATGACAAACTCACTTTTGCGCCCTCCTTAGTCAGTTAATTGATTGTGACTTAAGTTAGCTGAGTTTAGGTTCAGTTCAGTTGAGTTTGAGTCTTCCAGAGCACTCCAGTGGTGATAATCCCAAAGTTTGAAAAATCGAAATCGGACTCGGAATTGGTCGAGGGTCAACTCGGAATCGGAATCGGAATCGGTAATGAATCGGTCGATTTGATTTTAATGAATCGGTTTGCTAAAAAATACATAAAATATATATTTTTTTTAAGAAAAACAACATTTTCAAGATTCTAATTCATGATTCCATAGCATTAGAAACAAAATATCCAATCTCTGCTCATGTATATACCATATAAGGGTCAATATATCAAAATGGCACAAAGTGTATTGTGTAATACATATCTAGGAGACTGGAACTGGAACAAAATACATAATCCATGAGGCCTATAGGCTATATGGCCAGTAGAGTCCAAAAAATAACATGATGTATAGTCAACTACAATGTACATCAATCGAACTGATCAAACTCATCACCACTGCTACGGCGAGGAGTAGAAGTAGAAGTAGAAGTTGCAGTCACCACAGTGCCACACCGGCGGGCACATTCCCACTCCCGAGTCCCCACAGGGCCATAGGGCCACACTCCCACAACCCGAGTCTGCCGGTGCCCACACACAGACTTCACGGCCACGCTACTTCGGTGCCCACACTCCACACTTCGGCTGCTGCAACTGCTCCGGTGCCCACACTCAAGACTTCATGCTGCTCCGGTGCCCACGTTTCAAACTTCACGCTGCTTGGGTGACTCAACACGGCGGCTGTTGTAAGTGCAATAGGGGTCGGGTTGGGTAGGTTAGATGTAGTTTAGGTTTAAAATTTAAGTTATAAAAAAAAAAATAAAAAAAACCCACACACGGGCCCATGCAAAAAATTGGACCGGTTTATTACATAAATCGGTCAAATCGGACCGATTTATTGCTTGAATCGGTGAAATCGGTCCACCGAACCGATTTTGATACCGGTTTGAACTGGAAAGCTAGTAAATCGGTGAATCGACCGGTTAGCAAACTGATTTCACCGATTTTTAAAACTATGGATAATCCCTATGCTAGACCAACTGAGGTTCGAATTCTCCTGAGTGATTCGAATTCTTTCCATTGTAACATCATTGTTGATTATACTGATTATTGGATAGTGTGAGATTATTCTGCTCTTATCTGAGTTTTGCTTCATAATTACTTCTCTGCTCTTTTTTACTACAGTTTTCACTCTTATTCAACATTTCTGCTCATTTTTTCTCTGTGAGGTATACTCAGCTCTTAGATCTGCTATGACATAGAATTTCACAGCCTAGGGATTCACGCCCAATCTTCCTTCTTGGTTTTTGTGCTTGCTGTCTCGATTTTTGTGCTACTGTAGGGTGCGTTGGAATGCGTGCCAATCACCTTCTCCCTCTGCGTCCTCTTTCTCCTATCAAGAATTCGACCTCTCTAGCTTTTCTCAAGCAAGTCTCATTTGCTCCAACTCTCTTGGATGATCTCAAATGAAGGAGGGAAAGCCAATTTAATTCAAACTTCTTGTCTCTTGGTTTGCCTCTCAAGGGTAACCGAAGAGTCATCTAATCCAAGGGCCCACAATAGATTAGATCTATGGATGAGATTAAATGCTAATAATTCTCTCCATAAATTAAATTCATTCACCTACCATTTAAATAAACCAAAAGTCACTTTATTATAATAAAGCGAATTAATTGCTCATCTCAAGCAATTAATTCACTGGGTCATGTCCCCTTTTCCCTCATTAATTACTTAGGCATAAAAGGACTAGGAGAACACTTCCTAGGTACAATTTCAATAGTTTGGCATAACAAAGCAAGGAGCAAAAAGCAAAGAATCTGGCAGACCTTCAGGACTAAAGCAGGCATAGGACGACAGAGCGGAGTAGGGAGAAAAGCATAGGCCACAAGCTTATAGTAAGCTCTGATACCACTGTTAGGTGCCCAATGAGGGCAAATAGCCAGAAACTCAACAACGATAGAAAAATAGGCGTTAAGCACATTAATTCTCATTCACAAATGTACAATATATTACATGAGAATGACCCTTGAGTTCAACTTCCCTAGTGGTCTCTTGGACTCCTCTTGACTTTTCCTATTCACCTAGGACTCTTGGTCTTCCTTGCACGTGAATAGTGCGCGATAATCCTAACACCAATGATTATGTTCCCAACAATTATCATTACCATCTTCAGGTAAACATCATTTGTTATTGGCACCACAATGGAGAAATAAAACTGCGTTCAATTTCTGAACCGGACAATCCTGAGCCTTCCAATTTGCAGATAAAGTACGCCAATCCAATTATTATTTAAGTTTCTTAAATTATTGGGGTAGAATTTGTTTTGCAAAATGGTGTGAATTGCTCTTCCAAAACCCTATTTGCTGAAAGGGAAAATAATTCTTCATTCTCGATATCTCTGTTGGATGAGGAAAACGACTGAAGGAGAACCTCATTCTTCATTCTTCACTAAAACTATAGCAGATTATTGTGATTTTGAGAAATGGCTTTGAACTTGACATTGTGACATGTGCTTTCTCTTCCAAAGGTGGTGGAAGCAACTCTTTTTCCACTTTGGCAATTTTTTTTTTGTGTGCAACATCTGTGGGTTTGGTGCATGGTTTTCTGGTGTTATTAGTATTCTGCGGTGGGTTTGGTGCATGGTTGTCTGGTGTTATTAGTATGCTGCGGTGGTTTGAAGTGCCTCCAGTTATTTTGTTTTTTTGGCACAAAATTATCAATCATGATTGCAATACTGCTCTATTTGGGAACAAGTGCTGCCTGTTTGCCTTTATTCCCTCGGTTTTTCCATCTTCTAGAGTCCTGGTTGAATGTGCTTGTATAGTTTCTCTTTCTTGAAAGCTCTCTGCAATGAGGTTGGTAACTATCACCTTTTGTTAGATTGATGGTGTGGTTCATTCTTTTGCCTCCTTTCCTGCTCTGTTTAAACTTTTAAATGCAATCCTCTCCTTTTTATTGTATTTCTCCCTTTATTTTCCCGGTTTTGGATATACTAATCAATAGGGAATGTTGAATTAGAAAGCAGTTTCTGCAGTAATGTGTTGCTCTGGAAGTTCTATGCCATTTCTTTGAAAAATTAAACTGATGTACACTTGACTGCATATTGCCGGACACATTTTCTGGAATTTTGCCTTAAACAGTCAACGACAGAGGCTGAGGTGCTTCTAGTTGAGAATTTGGGCACCTTTGATCATGAGCGTGAATTTATTGATAAAGTTCTCAAGGAGCTTTTACCTGCAGATGTCATTGAGATGGCCTTTTCTCGTCAATATGTTCAAGGTCAAGGTAGCATTATGATTCAGAGTGAACGTGCTAAATTAACGACATTCAGACTACGAAGCCTGTTTTGGATTCTAGATGTAGCAGAGATTCAGATGCTTCAATTGGCATTGATTTAGATGCTTCAGCAAAAGGGGGCAAGAAGAAAAGCAAGAGAGGCAAGAAAGTAAGACCATCTGTTTTAGGATTCAGTTTTGAAAGCACAACCCAGATAATGAAGAGTGAGATTCAAAATATTGATGATTAGACCACAAGAGTGTTTGTGAATTATTTATTTTCAACTGCCCACGGTGTAGAAGTTAGGCCAGGACCTGTGTGGGTTGGCATTTGTACATGCATTTGAGACTTGAAATATTTGTAAATGTTAGATAGAGCTGCAGCAATGAGTAATCAGCTCAAACAGTTTTGCAGAAATGCCAAGTAGCATGGAGATTGCTGTGGATCAATTCACCTTATGGAATGGTGCAAGCGACAGTGTCCCCAATGTTTTTATAATTGAGTTCCCAATTTTGTAATTTTAAGTTGTATCTTTATGGCCTGAGCTTGGAAAGCCTCTGTAGTTTTTTCAAAGTCATTAATTGGGTCAACTTAAATGTTAGTCATTGTATAGTTTTGGTTGGTAGAATGGATGCATTTCTGTGCTGATGTGTCATAATGACATTGATATGTTTGTTCTGTCTGATGGTGCTGATTTTTCCGTAGAGGTGAATTTTTGTTTCAGACACGAATATTATTTGAGTCACTGCAAAGGCATTAGTATTGCATTGTATAAGACTGAAATGCTTAAAGTTTGATCCCTTGGTATCGTGATATCATTTTTGTGTTGAACTGTTACCTTTATGCATCATTATTTATTAAAAAATTGAAAATCATGTAGTAATAAACAGCATCTGTTTGTAGAAAGAATTAGTGACCTCAATTTGTTTTCTTCTCAACCTGGCTTCTGAGAAATGGACGGATCTCGGATGATTTTTGTTATCCTCTGCTATAGTAGCTGCATTTTGCAATAGTGTATTTCACAGGAATACGAGGAAATATCTGTTCTCAAACAAAATATTGCCAAATTATATTTCTTAATATTTGTTCAATTTAACAGTATGCTCTGCTATTGCTTCAGGTAAGCCAGCTTTACAACACTCTGGAAATATACCTTTGGCTAAGAAGCTGTGGGCAGGCATATCTCTCTTGTAAAAATTGCCCAGGACATGCACCTGCTCTAACCGCTTAAAACCAACTGCTTGCATGGGTGATATGGTCTACAATGGGTGACATGTGTCTCTGGAGGATTTGAACTTGTCTGGGGTATGAAACATCTCCATTTTACATTCTTTTTTTTGCTAGGTAAAATATCCAAGGGGAAACTTCCAAGGCAGTTCCCCTCATTCTGAGGATGGTACCTAGGGTAAATTCTAGATTCTTCAGGGTACAATGCCAAGTCAACAACTCATGAATAGATCATCAACAATTAGCTCACTAAGAGCAACATGTCACAAAGTGGGATTTGAATCCGGGGGGCAGGGTAACAATTTTTCCTTGCAACCACTCAAGCTACACCCAATTGACTATATTCGTGATTTTACCATCTTAACCAGGCCCCTGTTGACAATTCTCTAGTTTTTGGACCTTTTCCTCAGGTATATAAATGTGTAGAAGGCATTGAAACCCTTTATCAATATGATTAATTAGACCTACGAAATCCCTTTGTATTTTTTCCTGACGTTTGAGTAATGTTCTCCTTTATTTTGCTAGCATTTTATCTATAGGACTGTTCTAGACACATTGTTTAGCATCTACTTATTGTAATCTCTAGTTCCATTGACCTATCACTTGGTTATTTGTGGACATCAATAAAATAATCTTATCTGAGTAAATGTTTTGCTTAATGGGTTAGGCAATGTGGATCTTTCTTCATTGTAGCTATTTATGGCTATATGGCTCAACATTGTTTCTGTCCATCTTAAACATTAATTTCTGTTGTCTTAATTTTCTTTTTGATCCCTAACAAACAAATGTCTTATTTTTAATTGTTTTTTTTTCTGACATTTTCATTTGCAAATGGAATTGATGCTGTTGAGCAGGCATGGGCAAGACTTTGTAAGTGTTTGGGACAAGATTTGCTTCCTTAAATGAATGTGGTGATGCCTCCACTTCTTCAATCTGCCCAGCTGAAGCCAAATGTGACCATCACTTCTGCAGCCTCAGATAATGATATTAATGAATCAGATGATGAAAGGTGAGATATAGTGTTGACTTTGTGGCTATCCTTATTCAGTTCCTTAATTAGGAAGATATAACTGCTGCTGCTTTTCCCTTACCTTGCATATGAGAGCTGCTATTTAGGGTGATGCTGGTTAGTTTGGTAGTGCAATAGAACATTATAACTGCTTGGTTAGCCACATACTTTTTATGAATTTTACGATAAGATAAAAAAAATTAGTAATTACATGAGTCAGTCTCCATTGCTATTACCAGAAAATTTATGTTCTCGTTTGCTAATCTAATGTTAGTGTGGTTCAAATGTTTGCCTCATCTTAATTATTATGATGCTGTATACATATTCACTGGATATATGGATATGCTATTGGTTCCATTCTCTTCATCTTTATATCTTAAAACGCATGATATTATGTAAAACCCTGTTATTAAACTGGAAACTTAGAGCAAGAGCTTACAACTTTGTGCCCTATTAATTATGTTAATCCAATGGACACTACAATAGCATATATATTGGCCATTGGCCCAAAGATCAAATTAGTGTTTGAACTTTGAAACACAAGCAAATAGCACAGAATCTGTTAACCTGGAAACTTTTCTGCAATACAAAGAATCTCAATGCACTAAGCTATTTAGACTTTTGACAACTTTATGCTAATACAAAACTTGACATAATGATGACAGTAGAATAAACATATTGTCTTAGTATCATCTCAACCATTTTCTTAGATCCCCAAGAGATGAAGGGGTTGTTTCTTCTCCATTGTTGCTTTCAGAAACTGAAAAGTTTGATCTCTCTATTCTTATACGACCGGGCATGCTCTTCAGGCTTGGGCTCTTGCGGGGAACAACAGAGCTAGCCATTGAACTGGCATCTGTAGTAACAGCAGGAATTGAGAGTTTTTTCTTTACTGACTCAAGCTTGCCTTCTCAGGAGTTCCAGACCGTTGCCTAGGTGCACTCTGTGAACGAATTTTGGCCCTTGCAGATTCAGTGGCAGTCATATAGTTAGGAACAGCAGGTGAATATGGAAGGCTATCTTCATCATGTACAGATGAATAATCTACAACAGTAGTACGCCTGGAACCAAGTCTTGGTCCGCTGGATAAGCTAGCAAGAGTGTGAATTTCTTCATTGTAATTTGATTTTTGTCCACCACATGATCTGGGGCTTGCTGAATGAACATGTGGAGCAGCTGTTGTTACAGATTTTGCAGCAGATGATGGCATTACGGGAGACTGATAATGATGGGATTTTCAACCAGGGGAAGCCAAGAAGTTTGGTGGTGGCTCTGAATGGTGGCGTGATCTGTTGTTTGCATTTCAATTTGATCTTGCCATATCAACTTCTATAGTTTTCACTGCCATATCATCTGCATTTCTGTAGTCTTTTTCCACAGCTCTGCTTTCCCATGCTGTTGCAGCCATCCAGCGCTCTAGCAAACTCTAACCCCAGTGGGATTTGTCAGAGTCACCTTCTAAGAATGTTGATGCTCCTGGCTTTGTACCAGACCTCCACAGCTATTAAACAAAAAAACAGAAGAAAAAATTGAGAAACCAGATTAGTGCTTTTACCTTAATTTAAAGCATAAATCTTCATGTCCTGCAAATGTTCTCATATGACCCTTTAATAGAAGTACAGGATAATGTGAAAGTAAATTAATACTTTATTTTCTTGTGGTTAGATCAGTCCAATATGTTACTTTTTCAGTACAAATTGGCTCCTTGCGTGCCTAGGTTTTATTATGGCTAAATTTATAACATTGTACTTCAATCCAAATATTTAGTGCTATTACCTTGTTACAAAGCAGAAATCATTCAAAAATGTTCTCATTATGACCCTTTAATAAAAGTAGAGGATATTTGAAAGTACCCTCGTCTCTTGATTAATTAGTGTGGCGATAACTACTCTCGGGGATAAAAAAAATGGTATCAAGACAAGTATGTTGGGGGAGAAGGCTACAGCTTGCAACATACTATGCTGCTATGCTGATGAATTAAAGGAGGGATTCTATCCATGGATAGATCAGGTCAGTTATGGTGCTACCCTTTGAATTCATGCTTTTTGTTAGTTGTTTCTAGTGATAAGTCGCGAACTTTGTTAGTAGGTGCCTGTGTTTATTATAGCCATAATTCAAGTTGTTGAATACAGGTTGCACCAACACTAGTTCCTCTTCTGAATTTTACTTACATGAAGAAGTTCGAAAAGCTGTTGTTTCAGGTATCAATTGATATTTCAGTTTTTCTTCAGTTAGCATGACGGTGTATTTTTATTTTTTTAACCATAAGGTCTTTACATTAGACTAATCTTCTGTTTATATTTAGCAATGCAGGAGCTTTTGCAATCTGCAAAATTGACCGTTTTTTTCCGGCTGCGCTAACAAGTCTCTCATTTCCATTTTCTAAGCCGTATGTCTTAATGTCTTCTGTTCTGAAGTATAATGTTTTAATTTCTGGGTAGAAACGACTGTGTTTTGTTAGCAACTAGACCAAAACTCCTGGTCATGGAGTTTTTAAGTATTCTCTTGTAGAACCCGTATAAGATTAAGAGGATTTAAAAAAAAATCTAGTGGAATCTGCGCCAACCCGAGTGTAAAATCACCTTGCTACTTTTTGTCCGACTGAGTCTAAACAGCCACAGCCCAATTGGCATATAAGATCTACGAAGAATAATTTTTCGGGCATGGCCATTCAAGCGATTGTTGCTTATGTAAGATCCAACCTACAGGGTAAATACTGGTTGGATTTTCCAAATTATTTTTTTCCTGGAATTTGGACACTGATGCTCTTGTGAAACTTAATGTCATAACTTGTTATATATGAGTTTAACATGGTATATATTTTTAAGCTCTGTTTATGAAAACAACACTTAAATGAGGGTAGGCGCACATGACATGATTTTGATCTGGGTTTCACTCACCTTTTCGTTAATGATATTCTTAGATCAGTAATATTATTATGGTTATTTTTATTGTTATTATCAAATCTACAGTTAAAATTATTTGATAATTTCAGTACTACAAATCATATGTTGATATTTGATATTTTGAATGCTACAAAATAAAATTGAGTACAATGATTATGTTAGATAATTAATAAGTGGAGATTCTATTGGTTACACTCCATTAATTTAGAGATTGCGCATCTTGAATAATCGTGCTTTCTGACATTTAGGGAAAAATATTTGCCTATCATCATGGGTAATCTAGTAGTATTTTTTAATGATATTTTGCATTCATATTCCATCATATGATTCCATCCTACAAAAGGAAAGGTACATTGTCGCCTTGATGCAAGCATTGAACTATCAATTTTTGAACAATTTAAATTATCACTTCAATGCTCCCAAAGAAGTTGAACTATCAACTTTAATACTTGATATATTTGAACAGTGTAGAATTATTAAATTTAGTTAAGCCTAGAAAAATACAGTCACATACTTTAAAAAAACAGTTTACCCTCACTTTTAAATCAAACTTTTTCTTTGTCTTTTTCTTGCATCGTATGAAAGGTTCGGAGGTCCAGTCCAGATTACAGATTCTCGAATGTTGAATCCCAGGTTATTTTAATTGTGTTCATGATTGACAATGAAACTGTCATTTTAGGAATTCTGCAAAATTTTAGGAATGGGTTGCTTCAGCAGGTCATTTATCTCTAGTGCCTCTCAGCTTTACTCAAATCAATGGTTTGGCTATAAACCTATCAGACTCTGGACAATGAGGACATGGAATTTGAACCTGTAACACCTCTTTGCAGTTATCACAGGTCTAGTCTGGTTGTCCTAGCAGCCGGTTGTTACTACATGACATACATTGGTGGACTGGATCACAAACTTGTGGAATGGGTGAAGGGAGTGTTAAAGTTAATGCAGCTGCGAGAGCCATTCTCTGGGAGGATGGCACCCTAGTAAGTTAACTAGGGTTCTTGGTCAGTGAACTAGGCAGTGTAAGTCCCTAGCAGGTATCTAGGGCCTCTAGCAGTTATCTAGGGGTCTTGGTCTGAGACCAAGCAGTATGAGCCATGGCAAAAGCCCCTAGCTGATCACTAGGGCCTCCTGGTCAGTTACACTAGAGAGATTCTTGGTCTGGGACCAAGAAGTGTATAACCCTAGCAATTCTCTAGGGAACTTGATCTAGGATCAAGTCAGATAAGCCCCTAGCAGTTATCTAGGACCCCTAGCCAATCCCTAGGGTACCTGGTCAGTTAGCTAGGTGGATCTTGGTCAATTAACGAAAATGATGATGTGTGATGCCCTCCTCTCCTACTTATTCGAGATGGTTGAGCTAGGTTGTTTTCTCAAGGGACTGGCCACCACTTGATGAAGTAACTGGCATTTGACCTTAGTAGCAGTCAGGGGGATCAGAGGATCACATCATCCATCTTGGACCTTCCTTATATAGTGATGGGACACTTGTGGACCACATGCATTGAGAGAGAGAGAGAGATAAAAGGGTTGTTTACCCCTCGTTGTTTCACCTCTTGTTGACTTATGGTTAGCCTTGTGATTGTCTAAGTCTTGTGTTGACCCCTCTTTGTTGCTCCTATGTGCTAGCGCCCCCTCTTAGGTGTGTCTTACTACCCTTTGTCATGGTTTGTTTACCCTCTCCTAAGATGTCCTAATAATAAAGATGTCCTAAAAGGTAGGATGTGAGGACTCATTTGATAAAAATATTGTTTACAGGAAATAATAATAATTAATTCGACTTCTAAAAAAATACTCTATAACTCAGATTTTCTACACAAGATTTTTTTTTACAGCATAAAAGAAAAGAACTCTTTTTATTTTCTTAAGATAATTAACTCTTTAAAAAGAAAGAAGATTACTTACCTGGTGCAAGATGAAGCCCTTAGTTGTAGAAACTTGCTCACTTCTTCTCCTCCACTGAGTAGCACGACCGCAACAGGTTTTGGGGGAACAACTCTCCTCCCAACCTAATTCCCCAGCATAAAAAATGCTGAGGCCCTCGAGCCCTTAGCAGTTAACACTATGCTAGCCACTAATATCCCAACTAAAATCATCCACACTCCCAACAGCCAGCCCCCTTCGTCAACCCCCCCGAGAATCCCCTCATAGTTCCCTATTTATGCAGATATTTCCATTAATTAAATGAATTAAGGTTATGCATGAGTGCCAAATGGCCTTCATGCATTTTATTTTATTTTTATTTTTAATAAAGTTAAGTTAACTTTAACCAAGTTTATTTGCTAATTTACTTTATTAGACTATCTTTTCCTAATTTTTGTTTTAAATAATATTTTTTTGTTTTATTAATATTAATATTAATATTATTATTATGATAACGAGACCATTTTAACAATACTTAATCTAAATTGAGTTTTTGGGGTGTTACATACTTTCCCCCTTCGGGAAACTTCGTCTCGAAGTTTTTTTTGTTTTTTTTTAACAACAGAACAAAATAAATAAATTTAATAATACACAACATAATACAAGACTTACTTATTTAGTATAGTAGATATTTAGTACTATTGTGAATGCAAAATTTGTGCGTGTGGCCAGTACGCAAAAATTTCCTCCTGCACTAATACAATCAAACGCCCTACTTCCTACATGCTATTGTTTGATTTCCTGGGATCTATTTTGCACCCATTCACACAAGTTATGCATTAATTTCATCATACACTTCATATACATGATATAACAGTAAGAAAAAAATAAATAATAAATCAAGACCGACTCAACAAGACAGAAATACATATACATTTCCCCCCAAAACTCCCTCATTCCTTACTCACCCTCTCCCTGAGAGTCATACCACCTGAGCAACCTCCATAACCCTCCACGCCAACACTTCAGGTGGTCTCGCTCGCCATGGCACGGGCCCTCTACTGTGACCTGTTCGTAAACAGTATAGTAGGCATCAGAAGCTTCACGGTTAGCATAATTGCTAAACCCATCTATGGACCTCATCGGCCGCACCGGATTTTGGTCGACTTCCGGTATCTATTTTGACCTCATCGACCGCACCGGATTTTGGTCACATCTGGTTACCTCATCGGCCGCACCAGATTTTGGTCAACCAGGCATCTTGAAAGGTTGGCCCTGACTCTCTCCATATCCCTCCAAGGCAACCAACCCCAGGCATCGAAAGTCCTTCTCCATATACCTCCCTCTATGGTTGGTGTATTTCAAGCCATGGACTTTCGGCATAAGACCTCATCGGCCGCACCGGATTTTGGTCTCCTCTGGCCACCTCATCGGCTGCACCGGACTTTGGTCGACCAAGCATTGTAACTGAAGTTGGCATAGGGTTAACTGCTAGGTTGTACCCCAGCCCATAATGGTACATAATATACCTTTTCTCATTCGTGGTTATGGGCCCCCACAAAATCATTGAAAGATAGTAGTTCTCTGTAATTCAGTCTTGCTCACAGCCAAGAAGGTTATTAGTACTCCTCTCTAATAATAAACAATATGAGTTCTCTCTTGTTAAATCATAAGGTGCAACTTTTCTTGTATTCACATCCTAAAACAAATAAATATATATATATTTCTCAATTATACTCCTCATTTGAAATTTGTTGATAGCATAACGATATAGCATCAGTACTCTATAGATCATAATGTAATTCCAATATAAACATCATGATAACATAAACCATTTTCATCTATACTCTATAGATCATCTTGTATCCATTTCCAAAGTCAATATAAACATCAAGATAGCATACATATATAATCTAAGCCAAATATATGATAATGTATCCATTTTCAATCACCACTGTAAGTAACCTGATAATATCAATAATTATACATTATTGCATGATCATATAATAAAGCATAAATTATCTATTTATCATATGAGGTCGCAATCGAGATAAATATCTAATTAAGTGTACTCCTCATAAACAATACCATACATAAAGAGAGCATCAAGTTAATATCTATCTCGTATTAACAACATATACTAATATTTATAAAGATATTTCATGAAACTAACATTCATCGTAAGTATCCACAGTATATGTATCTACATCATGAGTTTCCACCTTATGAACATCATCACTTAAAAGAAGTATCCATATCATGACTATATAAAAGAAAATAAGGTAAGTCCACATCATAAACATCATATTAGAAAATAAGTATCCACATCATGATCATCATGCTAGGAAATAGACATCCACATCATAAGCATCATACCAGAAGTAAGTAACCACATCATAAGTATCTATGTCATGATCATCATACAAAATATAAAAATGAGTATCCACATCAAAGTCATATGTCTAATACCGACTACTAAAAAAGATAGGGAAAATCTCAACGCATGTCCTCTGCATCTTCCCATGTGGCAGATTCTGCACTATACTGGTCCCATTGGACCTTAACTTGGTCTATGATACGTCTACGGAACTGTCGAGTCCTGTGGTCCAGAATGCAGTACGGTTCGGCCTGAACGACCCCTTCCTTGGAAAGTTGCAAGGCCTCCAAGTTCAAAATATGAGATGGATCAGAGATATAATGTCTAAGTACTGAAACATGAAATACATTATGCATCCTTCCTAAATGGGGTGGTAGCTCAAGCTGATAAGCAACCGGCCCAATTCTCTCTAGGACTTTGAATGGTCCCACAAATCTTGCTGCTAACTTAGCCTCCTTACCAAATTTAAAGGGGCTTTTCAAGGGTCTTACTCGAATGAACACCATGTTACCTACTTCATAACTTCGGTCAAGCCGCTTGGCATTAGCGTAGCTCTTCTGTCGATCACGGGCCTTCTTAAGCCTTTGTTTGATCATGGCCATCTGCTCTTCCATCTCCTGAAGTAGATCAGGGCCTATTACAACACGATCCTCCAAATAATCCCAACTAAGGGGAGTCCTACACGGTCTTCCATATAATGCTTCATATGGTGCAATACCAAGGGAGCTATGGTAGCTATTGTTGTAGGCAAACTCTACCAAGGGAAGATATCTCTCCCATTGCTTTTGCTGGTCCATGACATACATCCTTAGCATATCCTCCAACACTTGGTTAACTCTCTCAGTTTGGCCATCTGTCTCGGGATGATACGTTGTACTAAAGTTTAATTGCGTACCTAGGGCTCCTTGGAGGCTTTGCCAAAATCTGGATGTGAATCGAGAATCCCTATTAGAGATAATTTTTCGAGGAATCCCATGCAATCGAACTATTTCCTTAAGAAAAACTTGAGCAATGGCTGGTGCATTAAAGGTGGTTTTCACTGGGATGAAGTGAGCACTCTTAGTGAGCTTGTCCACCACTACCATGATACAATCATGTCTTTGGGGAGTCGTGGGTAATCCTCCCACAAAGTCCATAGAAATGACTTCCCATTTAGACTCAGGTATGTCATGAGGCTTGAGTAGTCCTGTCGGGTGGTGGTGTTCAGCCTTCACTTGCTAACATTCTAAACAATGGGCTACATAGTGCACTATGTCCACCTTCATTCCATTCCAAAAGAATGCCCTTTTTAATGTCTCATGCATCTTCCGCACCCCTGGGTGGGCTGAGTAAGGTGCTTGATTGGCTTCGTCCATCACCAACCTTCGAAGCTCCTCATTGGCTGGCACATACATTCTCCCCTGAAACCTTAATAGTCCGTCTTCATCCAAGAAGTAACCTTCAAACCTAGTTGGTGTATATTTCCCCTTAGCTAATGTAGATTGAACTTGAAGGTACCATTGATCCTTACTTAGATGGTCCTTTATTCTATCCTTGAGATCGTTTCTGACAGATATCACTGTACTAATTTGTGGTCTTCTGCTTAGAGCATCTGCTACTTTGTTCTCTTTCCCTTTTATATAGGAGATCTTGAAATCATATTCACTAAATAACTCACTCCAGCGCCATTGGCAGGCATTCAGATCCTTCTGAGTGAATATATACTCTAAGCTCCTATGGTCTGTCTTTAATTCGAATTGGTGTCCTATCAAGTAATGCCTCCATATTTTAAGTGCCATGACTGCTGCTGCCAATTCTAGATCATGGGTAGCATAGTTAACTTCATGGTTTCTAAGCTTCCTCGAGGCATAGGCTATAAACCCATCTTCTTGAATTAAGACCGCTCCGAGACCTTCCTCGGAAGTATCAGTACAAACAACAAAGTCTTTGTCCATATTGGGCACTTTAAGAATTGGAGCAGTGGTCAGACGATTTTTAAGTTCATCAAAGGCTCTTTGGCAATTATCATTCCATTCAAAATGAACCCCCTTCTTTTACAAGGTTGTGATAGGTGAAGCAATTTTAGAGAATCCTTCCACGAATCTTCTATAATACCCTTATGTTCCCTAGGGCATTGGAGCACTAGCCTTAGATGCTCCTGATGCTCGCGCTTGTTTCGAGAATATATTAATATGTCATCTAGGAACACCTGTACAAAGCGATCTAAGTACTTTTGAAACACACTATTCATCAGGTTCATGAAAGCAGCAGGGGCATTGGTTAATCCAAACGGCACCACTACGAACTCATAGTGCCCATACCTGGTCCGAAAGGCAGTCTTAGGGATGTCCTCCTCCTTGATCCTTAATTGATGGTAACCTGATTGGAGGTCAATCTTAGAAAATACCGATGCCCCTTTTAGTTGGTCAAATAAATCATCAATGCATGGCATGGGGTATCGGTTCTTAATGGTAGCCTTGTTCAAATTTCGGTAATCAATGCACAGACGAAGGGTACTGTCCTTCTTCTTGACAAATATTACCGGTGCCCCCCAAGGGGATATGCTAGGTCGGATTAACCCTAGATCAATGAGCTCCTTAAGTTGAATACTTAACTCGTTGAGTTCAGATACTGTCATTCGATATGGGGTCTTGGATATTGGTTCTGTGCCTGGTTTTAGGGAAATGGTGAAGTCAAACTCACGTACAGGGGGCAATCCTGGTAGCTTATGGGGAAAAACATCGGCAAACTCAGAGAGGATTGGGTGTGGCATTTCAAAGGTGTTATTATCTTCCCCTATCGCTTCTATAGCATAAATTTTACACCCTTTCCTCATACATTTCTTTACCTTGGCGGCTGAAATAAACTGCAGAGAAACGTCCCTCTTAGTCCCTTCAATCACTACTGGCTCTCCTAAATCATTAATGCAGAAAAATTTCTTCTCATAACAATCAACCAGGGCTCGATGTGATTCCAACCAATCCATTCCCACTATCACATCGTATGCACCTAAAGGAGTGGTATATAATTTCATTTTAGTACAAACACTTCCTATTTTAATTATACAGTTCTTCACCAAGAGACCTACGGGTTGCTTCCGTCCTGAAGCCATCTCCACTTGGTTAAAGTCACTTTGAGCTTGGGCTGCCAACCCACATTTCTCTAATGCTGAAGAGGAGATGAAACTATCAGTAGCCCTTGGATCTATTAAAACAGACAAGGGAATGTCCTTGATCATACCTGCTGACTCCATGATTGTAGCCTGGTGTTCTGCTTGACGATGGTTGATTGCTGCGTGAATCCGGTGCTGACCCTGAGATTGATTGTCCTGTTTCCCTTTCTGCTCTACTGGGCAGTCTCGCCGGAAATGGGGATTCTGACATGTAAAACATCTAATCCCTGATGGGATGGGAGTGTTTGTTTTTCCACAACCACTATAGCCTCAACCACGACTGCCACTCTGATGCTGCCAGGATCCTGATCTCGACCCTGCTGCATGAGATATAGCTGGTGGAACAGAAGGGGATGAGGCTGTTATGCTAGCCGTCCTGGCTGTTCCAGAGTGTGTTCCTCTATACCCGATTCTCCTGCTCCCTATTTGAAGGGTCCCTCCTGGTTCGAGGTTCCCTTTCAATACTTGTCCCTGGGCATGTACCTGTGCCTGCCTCAGTGCCTGTAATCCCTTAACATTCTTTTTCTGTACTTGCTTAGCTCTATTTGTCGTTTCTTCCATGGTGGCGGGTTTCCACATGGCTACCTCGGTGCGGATATCTTCATCCAACCCATGCAAAAACCTTTTGGCCTACCTAGCATTGTCAGCCATGTACTCAACATGATGCAACAGGGAGCAAAATTCAGCCTCGTATTCTTCTATCGGTCTACCCCTCTGTTGGATAGCATGGAAGGCCGCCTTCTGCTGATGCTTGTATTCGTCGGGTAAATATTTACTTCTAAAATGCTCCTCAAACAACTCCCATGAAACCTCTAAGGGTCCAATATGTAGCTTTTGCTCTACGCTTATCCACCACACTAGAGCTTTGTCCTTTAGCAAGCTCATTGCTATCTGAGCTTGTTCATTTGTGGTGTAGTCTTTGAAACTAAGGGTCCTTGTAACAAACATTAGCTAAGATTCCGCCACCCACCCCTCTTGCTTCCCCGTAAATTCTGGCAGGTTAGACTTATGCACTTCCTTCATAATATCCAAGGGTGCCCGTACACCTTTTGAGGAAGTCGGTTGTTCTTGATCTTGTTTCAACTTTTGCTCGAGCTCACGATCTTGACTTGGATCACGATTTTGATTCACATTTTGGTTTTGGTTTTGTCCAGCCATCCAATCCTTAAGCATGCCAGTCATTTCTCCTAAGAAACGCAAGATGGCTTGCTGTCCAGGTACATCTTCAGTATTGGTGGAGGATTGCCGATGACGCTTAGGCGCCATTTCCCTCTAGAGTTAACAAAAAGGATAGTGAAATTAGTTTGGTTTTATTACCAGTCGAAAGCTAAAGCTTTAATTTTTTTTTTTTTTTAATAACTTATAAAAAGAAAACAATATACACTAATTAAACATAAAATTAGCCTAAAACCTAATCTATAAGACTATAGTATTTATTATTGTGTTGCAAGATGTATCTTGTCTTACCAAATATAGAGTGTACAACTATTTAATTTTTATTTATTATTATTTTATAACTCTTTCTTATAAAGAGTGATATCAATAAATCAAAATATATATACATATATATATAATGTGTTTATATAAATTATTCATATATAATTTTTAAATACTTGCATAAATACTAAACCAACACAACGGTTGCTAGTTCATCATACTCGCACTAAGTTAAAAGTAAATAATCAACTTGGAATTGCAATACACCTTAAAATTCGATACACCATATTTTACCGTAGATGGCGTGAGGTTTCCAGGTGAGTTAGTTAAGTGCCATCTGGCACCTGTATCCATCACAATTTACATGCAGTCGAGTAGGTAAGAATCCATCCCCGAGAGCATTTAAGAGTGCAATTAATGCATTGATACAACAGACCTTGGTCATATCACAACGGTTTTCCTGCAGTATCTAACGAGCCCACATCCCAACCCTCGGTTGTTTATTTAATTTATTCATGGTAATCTGCCTTTATTGTATTTTTATTCACATTGGTGTTTTTTTTTACGAGCATAATATGAAGATTGTAATTGTATGAAAACACAGGTGTAACATAGGTGGAGAGTAATAACTTAATAAGTAATATATGGAAAATATCTTTATGAATTTATCAAATATATTTTGAGGTGTTGAAAATATAGTTGATAATTTGTCAAGACCAGTATGTAACTCCTTTCCCAAGAAACGCTTGGTATCTTCCTTGTTTAATTTTTGTTTTTTCTTTCGTTTTGATCCTTCATTTGGTTTTATTTTGATATTCTGTGGACAACTATCTTCAAATTTTTCTTATCGTTTATAGTTTTCAAATCAGTGAAGGATTTATTAATTTTAACAATACTTAATCTAAATTGAGTTTTTGGGGTGTTACATAGGATGTTTTTGACCTTGTTTGAGTAATCCTAAAGTAGATAAAGAAATAGAAGGAAGAACCTTCTAGAAGTCATTAAAGATTATAAATAGAAGTTCAAGACCTCATTATGAAATTATCGAAAATGAAATCTGAGATCTGATTGTTGATGACTGATCTAGAGTTTTGTTGCACTGGTTTGGATGACGTCAAGGGTTTCAAGGTTTGATTTTGGGCAGCGCTCTCTCTCCTTGCTTAGCATTGACTGTTGTGAGGTTGCTGTCTGTCTTATTGAGGTCTGTTTGGGGCTGAGTCAACCTTTTGAGACTGCCGCTTGGTGTTGAAGTCTGTTCTGTGGGTACCATCTGCTGATAGGGTCTATTTTGAGGGTGCTGTTTGCTATCTTGAGGCTTCCGTCCAGTACTGAGGTCCCCTTGAAGGCTGCTGCTGCTTTTCAAGGTCTGTTATGAGGGTGCCACTTCATGTTTTGAGGCTGCCAATGCTTGCTGAGGTCTGCTGTGAGGTTGCTTTTCACCGTTAGGGTCTTCTTTGAGGCTGGCAAGGCCTGTGTAGGGCTGGTTGGAGATGCCATCCACTGTTGTGAGGGTTTTGGGAGCTGTTGTCCACTCCTGTGAGGGTTTTGAGGCTACCTTTTACTGTTGTGAAGGTTTTGTGGCTGCCATTCATTGTTGGGCACTTGTTGACTGCATTGGTTAATGTCTTGGGTTTGATCTTGGATGTACTGTACCCTCAGTAATTTGTTGTACCTTCTACTGTAACTTTCTGCTCTTATTCCTCAGCACTTTATCTTTCTCTCCCTCTTAGGTATGTGCATACCCTCAGGTAAGGGTCAATTATTTGTTCCATTTGTTGACTTGTCTCTGAGAGGCAAGATCTGATCTGAAAGTCAAATATGAGTATAAGGAAGATCCTCCTTATCAGATAAGTTATCAGATCTATCTTGTTTTGTTAATTAGATTTTGATATTTAATGGTGCTGTCCTATTGTTTATAATTTTACCTCAGTAGTACTGTTTTACTGTTTATGATTTTGCTGTATACTTTTGCATTATTTAATTTTTTTTTGTTAAAAACCCTTATCTTTAACAGCGAGGAATTGGGGAATTGTTTGATCACTGCTACAAGATTTTTTGATGTGGGAATTGAAAATATGATTTTTTTTAATGTGTCTAAAATAGTTTAATTAAAACTAACTTTAAAAGGAATGTTAATATATTTTTATAAACATTAAATTTAAATAAAAAGATTAATTTCAAATTACAAAACTTTAAATTTAAATAACAAAACATTGTTTGAACTTTATGAATTCCATATCATCATTTTAACTAATACTATTTGTAATTATATAATTATAAAGTAACTTTTTCATTTGATCTTTGATACTTCTTCAAAACAATATTCTATTTGGTTTGTTTGTAAAAACCCGTATCCTTACAATAAAATTACCGCCGTGTCATTCAGATCAAATGGCCAGATCAAAATGCTATAAGTAATAACAACACATTAGCAAAATGTGGGGAAATTATTGATTCCTCTTTATATTTAATGTGCAACTGACTCAACCAAAGCACCAACGCACTATATGTCTAAAAAGGAGCATCAAAATCAATTTAGTTACAACATGAGCAGTCTCCAAAGAGGTCAAGAGGCAAACCGATATTTGACAAGAATGGACACCTTCCTAATTTTAATAAATTAAATTTTAAGCTGAGAAGAATGTTTGGTGGGCGTAATGATCAATTGGCAATATATTACAAACTCCATTTCCTGTTCAACACCATATGCCTAAAAAGGAGCATCAAAATCAATTGAGTCACAACATTGGCCAAGAGGCAAACTGATATTTGACAAGAATGGACACCTTCCTTATCTCAACAAACTTTAATCTTAACAAACTTTAAGTAGAGAAGAATGCTGGTTGGGCCTAATGATCAATGTGGTAATAAATTACAACTCTATATCTTGTTCGGCTAGGAAGAAATCAAGTATTACACCACATAAAAGTGAGATAGCTACAAGGTTTAAACCAAAGCACTTTTAGTTTTATTAACTTGGAATGTGCATTTTTAACAAGGGAAATGTATAATATGCATAATTAAAATGATTTATCTTACAACATATAATTTATTTTATCCATAATGACTTACAAAATAGATATACAGAAAAAAAGAATTCCCTTGTCTTTGTCTTAAAAAAGAATTCCCTATCTATGTCCTAATATATTTAAGGTAAAGATCTAAATCACATGAACACTTAAGAACTTGAACTCATGTGGGTGGGCAAATAATTATTAGTTTGAATAGGTGTGGGTAAGGTTATAACAATGGATCTTAAATAATCTTATTTCTCTAAACATTTTTCTTTGCATTTATTTAGCTCTTTACCTTCAATATATTAGGACAACTTTAATATATTAGAACAAAATGAGGCAATCCACTTAAGTTTGTTATTTTGTGGGTCTCAAAAGATATATAAATGATAAGTATGTTATAGGTGTTAAATTTTGCAGCTTGGAGGTACTTATGTTCTTATGTGCCTAGGTGCAGAGGTCTAAGCAATGTGTCTCATTTAAGTGATATAAAGTGACTTTATGATATGTTTTTATAAAATGACTTTATAAAGTTAAGTTGAGTTGCACTTTATAAAGTCAAGTTGAACTTTTTATTATTTTAGGGTAAAGTATATTTTTGAGAGAAAAATGATTTTTATATAGTTTCATGACTCAAGTCACTTGAACTTGCGATCAAATCACAACCATCAATCTTGTAGGCCAAGATTCGATCTTGACCATATAAGATGAAAAGTTAAGGCACTTACCCTAAAGTGAAAAATAAAAGAGCTTGAGTGTGACACACATTCCAAGAGAGAGTTTGAGAGGCACGCATTAATGAGAGAGTCATTGATGTGAGAGTTTGAGGAAAGAGAAGAGCTGAGGAAATCCAAAGTAGCAAGAGAGTGAACACATTTCCCAAGGAGGGCAAGATACCCAAGCAAGGTGGGAGGCACAATAACCAAGACAAGAAGTGTTGCACATAAACTGAGATAAGGAGGGTTGTACTGTTGGGCTATACCATTGAAGTATGCATAGAAATCAAGGAGGTTGTATAACTTAATAGTTGCATAGAAATCTGTGCAAGTTGGCACATAAACAAAGACAACTACTGTACATGAATTTCGAGGTAGAAACTTGAGTTTTGGTGGGTATGTTAGTTTTTCATAATTTACTTCAATCTAATCTAGGATTTTAACTGAGAGAACAACATGTATAGCATATCTACAACATATCAATCATGGACATAATAATGCAAACACACAAGAGACAATAGACACACAGAATTTCACTAGGGAAAACCATAAAGGTGAAAAACCCCACAACTTCCTCAGAGATGGATAGAGCAATGATACAACCCAAGTACAAGAGATAGTCCTCCTAGCAGCAGCTTCTCCTCCTCCACAAGTGCGCCACTCTCCAATGAGAGTATGAGTGAAGAATAGAATGATCAAATAGAGTGCCTCCCGCACTCTATTTATACTTGACTTGACTTGCCTAATAACCTTTACTAGGTCGGCCTTAACTTAACCACATAACATAATGCTGACAGGGCTGACCCCCAATAGGGTGGTCTAATAACCCTTTAACCCACATGACTTATACTACAGGGCCAACCCCAACAAGGTGGTCTAATAACCCATCAAGTATAAGTTACGACACTTACAATATAAATGGCGACACTTCCGTATAGAGGAATAATAACATTTCTATAGGAATACAAACACTTCCATATAGAGGAATAATAACATCTCCATAGGAATACAATATACATAGGTGAAATACATTCCGAAGTTACAATTACATCAACACTCCCTCTTAACTAGGAAGGTATTTCTCGACACAGGTCTTCTAACACAAGTCTTCTTCTCTTGATCATCGTCACTGGATCATCGACATCGAATCATCGCCATCGTCACTGCTGTTGCTATCTCAATCAATCTCTGAACTACTCGTCATAGGAAGTTCTATAGAGCCAGTCCTTTTTCATACTGGATGTAGGCCCACCACCTGCAGGTCTTCATCATCACTGGCCATACTGTGGAATCCTCAGGACTTATTACGTGCGTCACAATGCCTCGAAAGAGTATCCTAGGATCCTTTATGTGCCGAAGCATGACCGACAAGATCTCCCAGGTCCACTTACATGTGACTGTCACAAAACCTTAAAAGAGTGTCTTGACTAGCAAGAACTCTAAAGAGCATCCGAGGCCTTTTACGTGACTAGCACAACCTGTTCGGATCTCCAGGATGTATTACATGTGACCCCCACCACAAAACCTTAAAAGAGTGTCTTGACTAGCAAGAACTCTAAAGAGCATCCGAGGCCTTTTACGCGACTAGCACAACTTGTCCGGATCTCCAGGACGTATTACATGTGGTTACCACAATGCCTCGAAAGAGCATCCCAGGACTTATTACGGGCACACAACCCAACCTATCGGATCTCCCAGGTCTACTTACATGTGGTCATGGCAATGCCTCAAAAAAGAATCCCAGGACTTATTACGGGCACACAGCCCAACCTATCGGATCTCCTAGGTCTACTTATATGCCATAGGACAATGCCTTGAAAGAGCATCCCAGGACTTATTACGGGCACACAACCCAACCTATTGGATCTCTCAGGTCTACTTATATGTCCTGCCAGAGCAATGCCTCGAAAGAGAATCCCAGGACTTATTACGGGCACATAGCCCAACCTATCGGATCTCCTAGGTCTACTTATATGCTCATCTGCACAACCTGCCCACGGCCACAGAGTATCAACCTGATACTCACCATACATCGTCCTGATGTACATGATCATCCTGATCATCTTCATAGCATCATCCTGATGCATATCATCCAGAGTATCATCCTGATACACATGATCATCTTGATCATCGTCACTGCATCGTCCTGATGCATGCCATCCAGAGCATCGTACTGATACTCATCACATATGATCATCCTGATCATTATCATATCATCATCCTGATGTATATCATTTGGAACAACATCCTGAAACTCATCATCCATGATCATCCTGATCATACAATGCATCCACCTGATTCATACCAAGTATCTACCTGATACATATCATCATACATGATCTACCTGATCATACAATGTATTTACCTGATACATTCACAAATACATGATCCACCTGATCATACAATGTATCTACCTGATACATATATAAATACATGATCCAACTGATCATATCAAGCATCCAACATGATGCATATACAAATACATGATCCAACTGATCATACAAAGCATCCAACATGATGCATATACAAATACATGATCCAACTGATTATAACAAGCATCCAACATGATGCATACATAGTAGTAACTGTAGCATCGTCCTGATGCTTATCACACAGCGCTTATATCCACAGCCATGGGAAGGATCCTCCTCTCACCATGCTTGGAATGGCTCCTGCAAATGTGTCCATCAGTTCTTCCTCAAAGTGTCGTCAATCTGAAGAACACGAAGCCTCTCTCTGAAGTACTCGAACTTCACTCTGGTTAGTGGTTTCGTCAACACATCCGCAACCTACTCATCCGTAGCAACATACATGAGCTTCACTGCTCCTCTCTGCACCATATCCCTGATATAGTGATATTTGATCTCAATGTGCTTCGACTTGTCGTGAAACACCGGGTTCTAAGACAGCTTCACACAACTCTAGTTGTCACAAAAGATACCAGTATCCTCCAATGGTAGATCAAATAACTCAGACAGTAGCTTCGAGATCCATACTGCCTCACAACTAGCCGAACAAGCTGCAACATACTCTGCCTTGGCTGTACTTAGTGCTACACATGATTGCTTCTTGCTAAACCAAGAGATCACACCTGATCCCATACTCAAGCAGCACCTAGAAGTGGTCTTCCTATCTGCAACACTGCTTGCCCAGTCCAAATCAACATAACCCTACATGTTAAACTTTTGATTCGCATCAAATGTGCTTCGACTTGTCGTGAAACACCGGGTTCTCAGACAGCTTCACACAACTCTAGCTGTCACAAAAGATACCAGTAGCCTCCAATGGTAGATCAAATAACTCAGACAGTAGCTTCCAGAGCCATACTGCCTCACAACTAGCCGAACAAGCTGCAACATACTCTGCCTCGGCTGTACTTAGTGCTACGCAGGATTGCTTCTTGCTAAACCAAGAGATCACACCTGATCCCATACTCAAGCAGCACCCAGAAGTGCTCTTCCTATTTGCAGCATTGCTTGCCCAGTCCAAATCAACATAACCCTATAGGTTAAACTTTTGATTCGCATCATACTTGAGCCCATAGTCAATTGTACCCTTCAGGTACCTCAGAATATGCTTTACAGCAACCAGGTGAACACCTCTCGGATCTGTCAGGAACTGGCTCAATGTGTTCACTGCAAAGCAGATATTTGGTCTAGTATTCGTTAGGTACATCAAGGACCCAATCATCTGATGATACATCGTGACATCAACCGGATCAGATGAAGCATCACACAGAAGCTTCAGGTTTGATGCCATAGGTGTGGCCATGGCCTTGCAGTCCATCATCCCAAACCTCTTCAGGATCTCTACTACATACTTCCCTTGTCCAAGAAAGATTCCATCTGCACTCTGCCACACCTCCATGCCTAGGAAATAGTGCATCCCCAAGTCGTTCATCTCGAACTCGACAACAAGCTTCCTCTTCGTGTCGGCAATCAATCTATCCTCACCTGTAACAAACAGGTCATCCACATACAAGAGTAGTATCACTGGATTGCCTTCCTCAACGTTGTAGTAAAGGTTGGAATCTACTTTACTCTTGGTAAAGCCCAAACTAGATAGAAAGATGTCTATCCTACACCTTACCAAGTCCTAGGAGCTTGCTTCAAGCCATACAAGGCTTTCTTCAACTTGCACACATATGACTCCATGTCATATGTCTCAAAACCAAGTGGCTGCTCCACATACACTTCCTCCTCAACTACACCATTCAAGAAAGCTGTCTTGACATCCATTTGGTGTATCTTCTATTTCATCACTGCAGCCAGGGCAAGTACTGATCTGATGGAAGTGTACCTGGCTACAGGAGCAGAAGTCTCTTCATAGTCTATCCCCTCTTTCTAGGAGAAGCCATGAGCTACAAACCTTGCTTTATATTTCTCTATGCTACCATCTGCAGCATGCTTGATCTTATAGATCCACTTGGAAGTCACAACAAACTTCCCTTCAGGTATTGGGACCACATCCCAAACATGATCGATTGGTACTTCTCAACCATGGCATCCTTTTACTGTATCCTGTATCCTAGGAACTTCAGATTCTTCAATATCTTCAATAGATAGTTTGAACTTCATTGCTAGAACAAATGTTGTAGTTCTTCTTTTGTAGGTGATGGTATATGATATTTCCTACAAAACAAGTTAAATTGCATGATTAGAAAACATCTCATAGTTTTCAGAACAAATTCTTACACATAAAGAAATATGTCATACATTCATGCAATTATTTTAGCCAATGCTTCAATACAACATTTATCCATATCCCATAACTTTCTAGATGCCTTCCAATCTCTACTAGAACATTGTTAAGAGTGTGCACAACTCCCAACATGTCAGCAAAGAGGTTTCATTCTAGATAAGTAGCAATGGAATGTTGTACAGTGCCATAGGCCACTTACCCATCACATGCATATTAGTAGTATATTGTTCATTAATGTAATTATTCTAATATGCATAATACACACCCTAAGTTTAGGAACATAAGCATATATATCATTGAGCAATATTATTTAAACAAGCAAGTATGCAAAAAATGACAATTCAAATACTTATCTTTGTTTGGTTGTAAGGTGGACTCCCTCTCAATATTTGCTTCCTTGCAGGAACTACTAGAGTGTGCTCCCTCTTGATCTTTGCTTCCTGGATTACTTGTCCTTGAACTTATATCCATCCTCGATCACTTATGCATACTTACTAGTATCATCATTGTGTTATCCTCGAGGTCTCATACACAATCATACATTCATTAGTATAATCTCAATACTATAAAACATTATGATTCTAAGTAATCTTAAACATGTATAGTCAAGATCATTTCATACACAGATAATTTATCACAAGCACTAGTATTCAAGGTTTCAGGGAGTACTTTCTTTACTCATGCAAATTCTTATTTGACCATAGGACTCTTCTAGTTAGTCATATCACCGATTAAAGTAAGAAACATAATATACCTAAACCCATGATTACTTAAACCTATAGCTTCATGAATAGTCATTATCAATCATACCAAGTATACTTATATAAGAGATCCTATCACAAGGTAGGATTCTAAATTGATATAGGAAAAAAATACCTGGATTAATGTGTTAGTTAGTTATGTCTAACATACCCACATGATGTCTTCTTGTTTTCTTCAATGACTTGTGCTAGTAACCTGCATATATCATAGGTTAAGCATTGCAGAACCAAATTATACATACCTCGTAAGTAGAGCTTCTATGTGATCCATGACAATGGATGAATCTTTGTCTTCATGTGACCATGGTCATATGTTCTTGAACTAGAACATGATTTGTCTTTCTTGATGTACCTTTCATGTTAGCGGACAATATCAACCTCATACAACACCACAATGCATTAGTACAATCATAAGTGTCAAAACCCTAATCAATGAATATTTGCATTCATAATTTTATTAAGGTGATACAACAAGTCTAAAGTTAATCAAGATTGTACTAACCTTAATGAAGACAAACATACCATAAACTTAATCATGAACAAATCTCGAAACATACCTGGATAAGTCATACCTGTCGAGATTGTTTGTAATATTCTTATGTAAGGCCTTACCTCAACTCCCTATGAAACAGGAACTTCTTCACTTATGCAGGTGACTAATCCATTCTCTTCTAGGATTAACCCAATCCACTTTGATTTGCAGAAACTGGATTTGGAGCTGGATTAGGGTTTGTCAGGGAAACCCTAAAAATTCAAACTTTGAATTTCAAACTTCTGAAAGGATAGAAAGATGCACTTTGATGAGCTGGTCAAGTTGTTATACTCAGAATTTGAAAACTGCAAAGTTTCACCCCTCAAAATTGCCTTTTAGATTTTCGGATTCACTAGGAAGGACCCTGAATTAGGGTTTGAGTTTCCTGAAGATTCACCCAACCAAATAATTTGATCCAAAGATCTAAACTTTGATTTTTCCAAGGAGCTTCCAGCTATGGTCACAGCTTTCAAGAATTCTCATTTTTGCAAAAGCCCTAATTTTTCACTTTTCCGATCAAAGTCCTGAACTAGGGTTTGATCAAGCCCAACCTTCTACCCAACCAAAAATTTTGATCTTGGTCTCTAAATTTCGATTTTGATGAGGAGTATCCAGCCGTGGTCTCTGATACAAAAAATTACAACATTCTTCGAAACCTTAAATTCCCGGAGCCATGAATGAAGGTGCTCAAAATCCAATTCTGTTTTGACAGAAATATGCACCTGATTGTTTCTGGTGTAACTCCGAAATTTCAGATCTATAGGGTCTAAAGATTCTACCTGTGGTATCCTAACCTGTTAACTCTCCAACCCCATAGGTCTGACCTCAAATGGATTCTCTGAGAGAGAGTTATGCCAAGTGTCGCAACGTGACCTTTTTATGGGATAAAATAGGAGAGCGAACTTGTACAGAGTGCCACGTGTCACTGGTTCAATTCCGGCCTTTGAAAAAATTACCTAAGAAACTACAGTCCATGCCCTACCTGTCACTTTTTACGAAATTTCATTTGGAGCTTCCTAGCCTAAGTTGTGACCTTTTTTCCTAGGTCACCTCTTTATGACTGAGATCTGGAAGAGGTAGAAACCCTATATTGTATAGATCATAAAACAAAAATTACAACGAATTAGAAGTTGTGCTTCGGATACAAGGTACATTGGGATCTTATATTCAACATGTAAAGGTTTCAGATCCTGAAACTTCGCCAAAATGGATTTATTGCGAAAGTTCTACGATGACTGGTTTTTGCTATATCAAGCCCTAGCTTCGCAAGTGCAACAAATGTCACAAATGCCATACCATGCCTTCTTTCAGGCTAGCTCTGATACCATGTTAGTTTTTCAGAATTTACTTCAATTTGATCTAGGATATTAACTGAGATAACAACATGTATAGCATATCTACAGCATATCAATCATGGACATAATAATGCAAGCACACAAGAGACAATAGACACACATAATTTCACTGGGGAAAACCATAAAGGTGAAAAACCCTACAACTTCCTCAGAGATAGATAGAGAAATGATACAACCCAAGTACAAGAGATAGTCCTCCTAGCAGCAGCTTCTCCTCCTCCACAAGTGCGCCACTCTCCAATGAGAGTATGAGTGAAGAATAGAATGATCAAATAGAGTGCCTCCCGCACTCTATTTATACTTGACTAGACTTGCCTAATAACCTTACTAGGTCGGCCTTAACTTAACCACATAACATAATGTTGACAAGGCCGACCCCCAATAGGGTGGTCTAATAACCCTTTAACCCACATGAATTTTACAGGGCCGACCCCAACAAGGTGGTCTAATAACCCATCAAGTATAAGTTACGCCACTTACAATATAAATGACGACACTTCCGTATAGAGGAATAATATCTCTATAGGAATACAAACACTTCCGTATAGAGGAATAATAACATCTCTATAGGAATACAATATACATAGGTGAAATACATTCCGAAGTTACAATTACATCAATAGGGTAGTGCAATAGGTTGTATATGTCTGTATGGATTGTACTTTTGTTGGCACATTTTTATCTATTTTGGCATGAGAAACGAGGTGGTTAAGGTGCATTAAATGCTATTTGTACTTGCTATATATTTTTGGGTTTGCTCATTAATGAAAGATTTACTCATCCTGACTAGTTTTCCCCTTTAGGCTTTTTCCAGGGTCAATTGACCAAAATATATTGTCAAAATGTGTTAAAATGACTACTGTTCACTGTTCATTTTCCATTGCTATATGTTCAATTTACTTAGCATTTGTATTTTTGCTTATAAAAGTATAGTAGCATTATTTGGGCTAATGCATGACTGTTGAAGTTTTATTGAAGTTGAAATTAGTGAATTTGCTAAGTGTTTGACATAACTACTAGTTGAGTTTGCTAGCTGTCTGTCACCGTTTCTTGAGATTATTTAACAATAGGGTAAATCATTTCAATCATGCATGTTGAGCACTCCCCATAATTAAAGGTTCACATCCCCACATCAATATGATTAAAGAGGTGCTTTGGTTTTTGGCTCGCATTTAATATGGTTTATAAGTAGGTTACAATTTGTAACTGATTTCCCATGTTGATCATTAGACCCAACCTCCATTCTTCTTTGCATAAATTTGAACTTTTAGCTTACCAGATCACGATTATAGTTTCAATCTTTTACTTAATTAACCCAAAAAATATAAATGTAATACACTAATAAGCAACCATAAATAAAGAAAACCACAACACACAAGATACCTTGGAAACCCCAACAGGAGAAAACCAACCAAGAATTTATCTTTTACGGCAGGTTTTTTAATCAACACTTACAATGATAGGATCCCAGATATGACTCACCGGATCTTAGACTCTTGAGTCTCACTGTGCCCAAACCCCTCAGCAGAAAAGAAAAACTCCAACATAAGATATGACTCACTTATGTCACTCATAAGAGATATGACTCACTCTTGTCCACTCAAGAGATATGACTCACTCTTAACCAACTCACCACCACAAGAGATGACTCACTCTTGACTTGGTGGTTATACAACTCTCAATAACTTCTTTTATAACATCACTTTAAGCCAATACCGTGGGGAATACCATGGGACACCCAGTACCATGGGATACATAATACCATGGTCCCTATAATACCATTGAACCTAAATATTACAAAAGAAACTATTACGAGACTGTCTAGAAAGATAAACTCAACCCCTTTTACATTGCTAGACACCCCCAACGCAGAAGTATTTGCTGAGCTACCAAAAATAACACTTCCTCTTAGCATGGAAGGTCCTTCTGGAAGATCCTCCTCCAGAATCATCCGCTATAGTTGCTCCCTCTTAACTTGAAGAACCTTCTGATAGTGACATCTCATCAAGTAGGCCTACTGAGAGAAACCTCACAATATTTCTCAGTCACTAATGCATAGAGAGAGAATTCATCCTTGAACTTAGCTGCAAGGTCATCCATCTCGGTTGTAGCAGCTACATGCTTCCTCCCCTTTCCCTTCTTCCTGGTAGTGCACTGTCTTGCATAATGCGCTAGCTCATTACATGCAAAGCATTTCACCTTACTAGTATCCTTTTTCTTGTTGTCCTCAGGGATATCTTCAGAAGAGCCTTTCTTTGACGTTCCCTTGCTCTTGGATGCTAAGGCAAGGTTATCTTCTTTGTCTTCCTTCTCATGATCTCTACTTTGAGACCCCTCACGAATCTCTTCTTGAGTAAAGTCATCCCACATCCTGCTCCAATTTAGGAGCTTCTCTTTTCCCACCACACACTTCACGAACACATCCCACTCTTTGGTGAAGCCTCTCAAGGCCATACGCACCAACTCCGAGTCTGGAATGGATTCCCCTACAACTGCGAATTCATCCTCCCCCTGTATAACCTTGGTGAGGTAGGAGGCCACACTCTCTCCCTTGGCCATCCTAGTGCTATGGAGCTTATCCATTAGGGCCATCTTTATGTTCTCATTTTTGCTTTCATATAATCTTGTGAGTGTATCCCACATTTCCTTGGCTGTTTGTTTCTCAACCATATGTGGGATTAGTTGGTCCTTTACTCCATCTAGGAGTATCCTCTGTTCCTTAGCATCACTTAACTCATGAGCTTCATTCTCCTTAGGATTTAAAGGCACAACAACTGGTGATTTGGCACTCACAAGATACCAAATCCTATTCTCCTTGAGGATAGCACCCATTCTCACCTTTCACTGGAGGTAGCTGGAAATTCCCACTAACCTATCCTCATACCTCAGACTAGAGGCCATTTCTGCAATCTCAACAATTTATGGGATGTTCCTACCCTTGCTTAGGCTATTTTAAAGCTACTCGAATGCTGCCCAAGATAACTTGGGATTCCTGTAGCCTTTCTGGGAATTCCTTCCCCCTGCATAGAATCTTCTCGGTTGCCCTAGGGTTTTTTCCCCTCTGCTTGAAACTTAATGGGCACTTTGCCCCCTGCCCAGATCCTCGGTGGTTTTCCAAAATTTCCTTGGCGGCTTCGCAACTTCCTGCAGTTGCGTCCTACCACTGTTGGCGGCTCCTTTTTGTCAGGCGACAAGTTACCTTTCTCGTAGTCTACCAACTACCACCACCGTCAACTCCTTTCGGCTTCACCTTTGTTGACGACCTGTTCGAACCCACGAGCCTCCTTCTTGTCGGTCTTAGCGTCCTGTAGTTTTTCGCTGCTGGTTACTTCACAACTCACAACCACCACGCGATCTGTACCGATGACTCCTCTGTGACCTCGGATGTCATGTCCCCAATTTTGGCCTATGGAGAATTGACCAAGGTCACCTAGGAAAAATTCATTAAGATTAACATGGTGGCTAAAATAATTAAATTTTCCTAAGAAAAAAAATCCTAAGGCTCAAGAATAATTATTAATGGATAAATTGGCCATAAGGATCCCTAAATTCGAATTCTGTAGAATTAATGAGGAGGTATTTGTCCACTTAATAAGTCAAAATGGTCATTTGGGCAATTAATAACTAAATTGGGTCAAAAGGAGACAAAGGGGATAAGGTTAATTAGCAATGTGGACAAACTTTGGAGATAAGGTTCCCTTGGGAGAAAATAAGGATAAGGAAGGTGAAATCTTGACAAACCAGGAAGATTCCACCTATTAAATGCACATTCAATTCGAGCAATTATGGGCCACTAACTACCCAGTGCATGGTTTTGGGTGTTCCATTGTATTTTTCCATGGTATTGGCTAAAGGTGGTTATGGGACATAGTCTTTTTTCTTCGGCCATAATAGTGCTTGATTATCCATGAAGATAACTTAGAATCCCTTCTCTTCAAGAACTGAAACTGATAGGAGGTTCTTTTTCAATCCTGGAACATAAAGAATGTCCTCCACATGTAAAATATCTCCTAAACTCAGTTGGAAGGAGGTGGATCCAACTCCTTGGATCGAATAGGTTGCGTTGTCTCCCAACTCTACCTTGCATGCAAAATTTTTCTCCTTGAGATTGGTTATGGCGCTCTTATAATCAGTCATATGTTTGGATGCACCACTATCAACCAACCATGTGTCCTCACTTGTGATGATGGATCTGGAAAGTGTCGAGACTAGGTAATACTCCCTCCTTGTCTCCTTTTCTTCGGGTGCATTCTTCTGAGTAGTTTCATCTTCTATAGCGGTAGAAGCATGAAACCTTCCTTTTCCATTTTTATTTGCTTTGAACTCCATTTCATAATGGCACTTCTTGTCACAATTGTAGAATCTAACCTTTGACTAGTCGAAGTCCTTGTTGTATACCTTCTTCGAATGGGAAAACTTCTTTTGAGAGAAGTTGTTCTTGCTTTTCTTCACCCGTGTTGTGATGGAAAGGTTTTCTTCTTTGATGCACATTGAATTTCTCTAGATTCGGCCCTCCTCTTGGAGGAAATCATGCCACAACCTTTCAAAGTTAGGTTGTACCTCTTGGCCATTTACCGCAGCCAAGAATGTCTCCTATGATGATGGGAGACCATAAATAGCGGTTTTGGAGAAGATCATCTTCATCCACCACTACTCCAATACTATCAAGCTGATATCTTACTTGAGATATCTTGGTGAGGAAGGAGGCCATTGTCTCATCCTTCAACATCTTTAGGTTTCGAAGCTTATTCTTCAATGCCCTATTTTGACTCAGGGCCTTGTTCTCATATAGGTTTGTCAGTGTATCAAAACACTCCTTTGTGGTCTTCATTAGAGTGATCACGGACATCAAATTGTCCTTTACCGAATCATAGACGATCCATTTGGATTTAGATTGGTTCTTCTTGAAGTTGATGTGCCCTGCATTAGATGTAGGATCCTACACCATAGTGGATATGTATCCATCCAAGTCATGTTCCTCCAAGATGTTCAACACCTTCGCCTTCCAAGTGTTGAAATTCAAAGTGCCCTTAAGGTGGTCTTTCAACCGAACAAAGATCGATGCCATGGATCTCAAGTATTGTGCTCAAATCCTCGGGATCTATGTAGACTCAAGTTTGCTTGACAAATATTAGCTCCTTCACGCACTAAGCTCTGATACCATGTTAATTTTTGAGCAAATATGATTAGCTTTGAACTTTAAAACTTTAAGTGCAGAAATATCGAATACTTGAATCAATGAACCATTCAATCACATGAAACATTCAACCATAACACAAGATGTACCCTGGGGAAAACCCTCAAAACAATGAGGATGAAAAACCCTAGCAAATCTGCAGAGTATAATTATGATAGATAGTAGAGAATGTCTTTTACAAAATAACAGATTGCTTTCGGCGCCCCGGGTGCTAGATAAGAGAGAATATTGAGCAATAGAGAATAGAGATCAACTGTATCAACTTGCCATGTTCCCAACACATTTTTAATAAGAAAGAATAATATCCTGCACAAAGAGAAGTACCGTTCCTTCAAGGGAGAAGAGGATTCGCTTCACATTGAATTCATCAATCCTGTATAACATATTTATACATTCTTCACATGCATCGGCTTCTATTTTTATCTTTTGACTTCAGTATGAACTCGCCCTCCATTTGGATACATCAATATTGCATGAAGAAGTGCACCCCATTTCTCATGTAGTGCATTAACTCACTGAGCTGAATTTTAGGATGAACTTTCCTCTTAGCTAAAATATTGCCCACTTAGTTAGGTGGCTAACTTAAGTGTTGTGATGCAAGTGTTGCAACTCAAGTGTCATCTTTAGCTTAACATAAGTGTTGTCATGCAGTAACATTTAGTTAACTATATCTTCTTTGTTATCACTTAGTTAACTCTCTTAACTGATTCTTTCTTGTTAACATCACTGTAGTGATCAATTCGAGTTCTCCCTTGATTTACTGAAGTGTCGTCTTTTGGTTAACTTAAGTGTCATCTTTTAGTTTAACTAAAGTGAAAATAATTTAGTTAACTAGTCCTTCTTTATTAACACTTAGTTAACTATTATTAACTGAAATCATACTGATTGATTTACTTGTAGTGACCATTGTGAGTTCTTTAATTAATTGAGGCATATACTGTGGCTTTAACTAAAGCTTAACAATTTGAGTTCACTTAGTCATCTCATGAGCAATTCAAATTCTCTTTTTCTTTATGCATTTATCTTTATCTCTTATATTTACTGCATGGTTAATACGTGTTAACTTTAGTTATCTATCATATCAGATTATACTCAGAAGATTTTTTAGATGATGTGATCATATTATAATACTCTCGGACCAAATGATCATATGCTAAATTAATTCACTCTAGAGGTGGCTAGTCTCTAAAGGAGACTCAATAGCAATCAGTGACGATGGTTAGTAATACATAACACAACATTAATGCTTAAGCATGTAAAGCATATACCTCTATAACTGGAGGTCCACCCCGTGGGTACCTACTATAACTAGAGGTCCAAATGAGAATTTGAATTGACACACAAGTCCTAATCCTTGTCCAACAAGACTTTACAACATCATCACTTTGATACATCAAAGCATTCACCTCAACACATGAGGAATAACCGTTTACAACTGAAGGCTTAGTCATTCATGAGTCCAAATCAAGAATCTACTACAATTTCTTGAGTCCAACTCAGGCCCCCTACCTCAACATATGAGGCCCAATCCTGGCTACACAAGATTGGATTGGAGAATGAATCGTGATGTTGTACATTTAAAAGTATATGAGAAAGATAATTAGAATAAATTATCCGAGATTTCATGGAGTCAGGATTATCTAGAGCTAAAGGAGATCCATGGGTGGCTAGGGAGCAGGTTCTTGTGCGACCACCAGGAGTAACAAGGAACACTAGACAAAGAAATCCCTACACATGGGCCCAGGAGATTCGAAGTAAGCAGAAAACTAACATCGGGGCTTCCAACTTTGCAATTCCATCTAGACTGGTAGAGTATATCCCACTAACGAAGAAGAGTGCGAAGCTAGAACAACTTTTGAAGGATGGAAAGTATCCATTGGTTATGCCATAAATCCCTTCAGGGGTGTTGCAGGTAGGAGATATGATGGGGAGGGTACCCTATCTCATATACGCAAATCATGACCTGGAGAATAGGGAAAATTTTCCAAAATTTGAGCCAACGAACTATTCAAGGCGTGTTCCAGACGCAGAAGAAGGAGCCCCTGTGCTAGAAACACTAGAAGGGTCGTCGGGACTGGAGAGAGATGGCATATTGGGTCTCTTGAAGCTTCCACATTTTGGTCGGAGTGCAAAATCCAATGTCTGTGTCAAGCAGCTGTTATTTTGCGTGCATGGTGGCTTTTTGTGGCTGGATAGGTGTATTTCCATTGATATAGAACTTATTGTTAGGATTACGAGTCTCCCTACGCAAGGGGTGGATTCAACGACATATTTTGGAGGCAAAGAGAAGGACCAAAAATTAGCTGCTATAATGAAAGAAAAATATGGCTCGGAGAAAAGAAACCGATGCTATGAAGTCACCTCCATCAAATATCAGGAAGTGCAATTCACTATGTGGATCCTTGCAAACAAGTTGTTGATGAAATGCCAAAAAAATCAAGTGCTTGCTTCAGCGATTGCATTGGCGGAGCAATGTGCCAAAGGCATTCATATGAATTGGGATACATTTCTATTGAATGAATTATTAAGTGATTGTCACGATGCCCAAGAATCAGGTAACTTGTTTCATTATTCTTGTTTATTGTTGTTAATGTCTTTGGTAGCATGGAAAGAACCAGAAGACTTGCAGTTTTCCAAACTGCTGCTTGGTTTCCTTGTAGGGGCTCGGTTTGCATAGTTGGGAGCCAATAGCAACCAATATTGTCAATGAGATTCTAATGTTGTGTTTTACCTCTATAAGGAGGCTTTACAATTTAATATTAGGAAGGTTCCTAGGGTTGAACCTCGGGTGGTGGATCTATTCAAGGATATTATTCATTTTAAGGAAACCGCGCAACATATATACATTCGGGCTAGGAGGGACCCCAATAAGGAATGGTTACCAGAACGATACAAAGTGGCAGAGAAATATATCGGTGAAACCATTCATGAATGGACTAAAGAGTGGAAAGTACTTGTCCTTGTGAAAGAACAATCCCCAATTGTGTCATAAGAAGTAGACCCTATGACCCAAATTGTGAAGGCAAAGAATGGGTGGGGTCATGAGGAAGAGTAGATCAATGAAATAGGAGGTGAAGGAGAGACTGCTATAACAGATAAATATCCAACACCTTCACAGGACCAGGGAAGGGAATTGAGTCTAACCCAATTGAGTCCCTCGACCAAGGGAAAAATAAAGGTGACCAAATCGCTAGGAGGAATGAAAACCAAAAGGAAGGCAGATAAAGAGACCCCGGTAATGGCTTTAACATAATATGATGTCGAGATTCTAATGGATAGAATTCAGGATACTATAAAAAAATATGGAAAAAAGGTGTCAGTGCACAACTGTAGTTGTATGGGGGCCTAACACGCCAAATCACTGCGTTGCAGGAAGCGTTCAATGGAATTTAGGTTGTGGTGGACCCAAAAGAACCAGTAACAAGAAGGCAAGATGATTCTTTACAAGACTAGAGGCCAATGTCACAGTCCATACTGGGCCTTCCGTTGAAGGTCGTATCCTTGCCACCAAAATCACTTAAGTGTTTGGAATCGGATGTGCAGACAACATAGCAGGATTGAGTACTTTGGACTTGCATTTAGCAAAAGTGCCAATGCATACTCTGCATATTATTCACTTGAGTATTGCAGACACAATAAAATCAAGAGAGGAGAAAAGCTACAATGCGATGATGAGGGAAGGAAGCGAGTAGGCATAGCTTGAGGAACGATGCAAAGGACTTCAACAAGAGCACGATGCAGTAGTTGAACAAAAATCAAGGTTGGAGAGATATATTGAAACAGTTTGTAGTGAGGCCCTGGAGATTGAGATGTTTGAGGCAATGCCACTGGAAAGTAAAGTGTTAAACATCAACAAGACTATTAAGGTATATAAGGAGAAAATTCGGGATTTGGAATTCTAGTTGATACCAATTACACCTTAGGAGGTATGAGATCAACGAGACAATGATACAAAGGCCTCCTTACTTGAAATCAAGCAATTTGAGGAAGAATGCGCTAGGATGTTTAGTGAGAGTGCGCAATCCTGGGAAGCACTTATGGATGATGAAGCATTGTAGGAAGAAATAAATAAACTGGAAAATTCCTAGGTGAGAGATGCGAAGCTCAAAGAGCTCATAAAGACATTGCCACCACATGAAAGGATGACCAAGGTGGAAGAAAATAAACAAGTTCAAATGTAAATCAATTAGTTACGAGAAGAGAAACAAGGAATAAGTGAGAAGGTGGAGTCCCTACAAAACAAAGCAGTCAGCTTCTATGAAATTATTAAGGCTGAGCTTGAGGAAATAAAGAAAACAACTCAGTTAGCCAAAGAGGAAGTGCAGGCTGGGTTAACTTTGTAGGTAGTTACGGCCCTGGAAGAGCATGTTGTGAAGGTCAAACAAATTGCTAATTCAACTGCATATACCTATGGACAGTTTGTGTTGCAGTGGAAAGCACCAGCGAAACACACCTGAAGTGGCTTGGGACGAGCCACATGTGAGTGTTGGGGGCCTATTGGGCTAGGTAAATTTTTGGGGTAAATTTTTGCGAAGTTTTGGTGTGAACAAGGCGAAGGCGAAGCGGTTCGACGAAGAACAGTCAACTCCGACGTAGCAGACGAGAATCCAGGAAATTGGGCATTTTGGCTATGTCAAGGGTGGAGTTAAGTAAGTTAGTTAGGAATTTTGTCCACTTACATTTATGAGTGGAGTAGTTGAGTAGTGGAGTAGTGGGAGTGGGGCAGGTTGTCTGCACCCTATAAATATGTAAAGGGTTGGGATTTTTGAGGTTGTTAGTGAATTAGTTAGATATTTGATGTTCCATATTTTGACGACTCTATTTTGTATGTTGAAGATATTGACTATCATGAGGAGAAGAGTCACAAGATTTGTAGGCTATGTGCACAGATCCATTTTAAAAGAAATATAAAATCTATAAGTCATTGTAAAACATGAAGTGCTTATTTGGCTACGACTCATGAATAAAGGAAGCACTTCCATGGTTTTCTCCCATTTGGGTTTCCACGTTATGCCTGGTGTTCAATATGTATTTTCTTGTGATGATGTGTTGTGTTTATTGTTATATGTTTCATATTACTGAATAATTGATGATCCATGAGTATGAATGGTATGCGAATGACTATATGTCATAGTTAACTAAAATGTTAGAGGTATGCAATTCTACGAAGTGTTAAGTAAATATATTTGTCGAGGTTAAGAATGTTATGGTTGTTGGGTTCCTATCGCACCTGTTCGCTACTTTAGAAACTTGGTTCTTGTATCTCCCATAGGTACTTTAGATGATACTTCATATGCTTCACAGGTGTTGCTGAAAGGGCTAGGCCCTTTCGGGCCGGTATGTTGGGTTTTGTTGGTGTTTAACCAAGTGAACCCTGGTCGAAGTAGATCTAAACCAACAAATGATGATGATGATGATGATGATGATGATGGTGATGATGATGATGATGATGACGATGATGATGGTGTTGATGATGATTTGATTATAAGATGATAATGATGACGATCGATGCCTACATTCCCAGTCAGAGGCCAAATCGCTTTTACAAAGCTCATGTAAGTAGGTGGTTGGATTCCTTTTTCACCATCACAATAATGATCATGATAATGAAATTGATTGTGATGATATATTATGATGACAATGGTGATAATGTCAATGTCTATGACAATGACGATGATGATGAGGATCATGACAATGACTAATTATTAAGACCTATCCAAGTTAGGTGAGGAAAACGTCTTTTAAAAAATTCTTGTAAGGTAGTAGGATGACTTGTTCATCATCACAATGTTGATGACATGAATGATTATCATGATGATATATGACAATGACAATGATGATGATGATGATGACAATGATGATGATGTACTTGCATGATGTTGACAGTGATGATTAGGATGACGATTACGATGACAATATCAATGTCAATGATGATGATGCTTGTGATAGCACTATTTGGTATTGAATGATCCTAATGGAACCTAAATGACCATAATGGAATTTGAGTGACCCTAATGGCACCTTTTTGACCCTAATGGAATGAGAGTGTCCCTAACATCATTTGAGTGACCCTAATGGCATATTAGTGACCCTAATAGCATGATGAAGATGACAATGATGCATTATGACAATTAAGATGGTGTTGATGATAATTCAATTATAAAATTAAATGATGACAATGAGCACTACATCAATGATGAGGACGATGCCGATGACAATTACTAATTAAGTAAGTTGACCCATATATATCTATCAAAATGTGCTAATGATGCTTACAATAATCCAAATCACATGCCAGAGCTACTTTACCTATTCCATGTAATTAGTTAGTTGGATGCCTTATTCATAATCGCAATAACTATGATGACGACGATGATGATGATGATGATGACTGCAATGACTATGATGATATGTGACAATGATAATGATGAAGACTATGTCTAAAATGTCAATGTCTATGAGGATGGCGATGATGATCACAAGGATGATAATGATGATAACAATTACTGATTAAGATCCATCCCATTTAAAGGGGAAAGATCCTTTACATAATTCATGTAAGGTAGTAGGATGTGTTTTTCATCATCACAATGGTGATGACAATGAATATGATGATGACGATGAAGATAATGTTGATGTCTATGAAATTGATGTGATGATGAGAAGGATGATGTTGATAAGGATGTTGATGACCTATCCCAGTTAGAGGCCAAATATCCTATACAAAATTCATGTAATTAGGTATTAGGATTCCTTTTTCATCATCACAATGAGGACGATGACGACGATGACAATGACTATGATGATATATGCTGATCACAATGATGATGATGATGATGTTGATGTAATGTATGATGTTGACGATGATGATTCTAATGATGATGATGACGTTGATGATGATGCATGTGGTAGCACTATTTGATCTTTATTGCTCCTAATTGAACCTAAATTACCCTAATGGTGTATGACTGACCCTAATGTCACCTAAATGACCCTAATGGAATCTGAGTGTCCTTGCCAACATTTGAGTGAGCCTAATGGCATTTGAGTGACCATAATAGCATGACGACGACGATGATGATGCATGATAACAATGATGGCGACGTTGATGATGATTTGATTATAAGATGATAATGATGACAATTGATGCCTATATTCGCACTTAGAGGCCAAATATATTTTACAAAACTCATGTAATTAGGTGGTTGGATGCCTTTTATCATCACAATGATGATCATGACATTGACTGTGATGATTTATGATGATGACAATGATAATGACTATGGTGATAATTTCAATGTCTATGACGATGACGATGATGATAACGATGGTGATGACGATGATGATGAGGATCATGACAATTTTTAATTATTAAGACCCATCCCAATTAGGTGAGGGAAATTTTCTCTACAAATTTTTTGTAAGATACTAGAATGCCTTGTTCATCATCACAATGTTGATGACATGAATGACTATCATGTTGATATATGATGATGACAATTATGATTATGACAATGATGATGGTGATGATGATGATGATGATGATGGTGATGTACTATATGATGTTGGCAATGATGATTAGGATGATGATGATGATGATGATGTCGATGGAAATGATGATGATGCATGTGATAGTCATGATGGTTGGAAGTTGTTTGTAATTGGATTACATCAACTTACAAGGTTGGTTCAACTTATGAATTACGATCAACTTCCAACAATCATGAACTTGGGAAATAAATCCATCATGCTTAACTAGCCTCATAGGATAATGGAACCCACTTCAAAATACAAGTGCATATCCAACCTAGGGAAAATGGATTCAATAAGTCACTAGATTAGAGGGCCTTGCTTCGAAGGTCATTTAAGAAATAAGAGAGGTCTAGGAAAACCTAGCCTCAATGGACGTATTGGAGGCCCATTTAAAAGGATGAATTCCTTAACAAGCAATGTCAACCAGTAACCAACAAATCCCCAAGAAGTATCCACATGAAAACCTATCCAACCAAATGTGTCCTCAAATAAATCACCAAATCCCCTTCTGAAGTAGATTCTCCAAAAAATCCATGTCCACCTAGAAGCTTCCCAAGTTTCTTCAAGGGGAAAAACTCCATAGGATTATGTCCATAATGATTAACCCACAAAATCCTAGAAGCCACCAATTTCTATCACTCCAAGGAGAAAGTGTCCACTAATTGATCTCTAAGGTGACCCTTGTCCACAAGTGAACCAAATATAGCCTCAATGGAAGATACGACTCAAATGAGGATTTTTCCTCCCAAAGTATTCAAACAAACTTCATAAAAAAAATCTATTCCACTTTCACATTCTTTCATTCTCTTCTTCAAAATAACAATGTAGACTAAATTTTGTAGATACATTGAATATCTAAACCTATCATTGTTGGTTGTGGAGCCATATCTTCTAGTCTCATAGATGATATTGTATCAGCCGTGTTTGTACCCCAGTTCTATATGATTTGTAGGTGGACTGTACACTCACCCTAGCGGGGGGGGTGTGGGGGGGCATCGCCCCCCCACGGGGTTCCAGGGGGTCCGGCGGCAGCGCCCCCGAAGAAAATTTTTGGGGCTGTTTTTCGCCAGCTGTTTTGCGGGCCCATGGTTTTGGGTATCCCGTGGTATTTTCCCATTGTATTTCCCTTATAAAAGAAAGACATTGTAATACGGCTAGGGTTGTTGATGTATTAGGTTTTATGCATTGTAAAGATCTTTGAGATCAGGAGAGAGACTGTGAAACAGAGAAGAGGAAGTGCAGCGGTTGTGCTGCAGGTTGTATCCCTTCGACTTGCTGGACGGTAATAATAATAAGGACTGGCAAATTCAGTGTGGACGTAGCCCAAGTTGGGTGAACCACGATATATCTGTGTCTCTCTTGTAATGTGTATGTGTGATTATATTTTCATTTCTGTTTATTGTTATTGCTCTGCAATCCTGTTTTTCTAACAATCATCAGGACTATCAATCTACTTTTCTATAAATGTTATGCCCAAATGAATACAATGTTCTATTGGAATAGGCCTAAGTCAATGTGATTTATTTATTGAGTTCATGATGGTTGGAAGTTGCTTGTAATTTAATTACACTGACTTAAAAGGTTGCTTCAACTTCTCAATTACAAGAAACTTCCAACAATAATGAACTTGAGAAATAAATCCATCATGCTTAACTAGCCTCATAGAAGAAGGGAACCCACTTCAAAATACCAGTTCCAATCCAACCTAGGGAAAATGGAGTGAATAGATCATTAGCTTAGAGGGCCTTGCTTAGAAGGTTATCCAAGAAATGAGAGAGGTATAGGAAACCCTATCCTCAATGCATGTATTAAAGGCCCCTTCAAAAGGATGACTTCCTTAACAAGAAATGTCCACTAGTAGCAAACAAATCCCTAAGAGGTGTCCGTAGGGAAACCTATCTAACCAAATGTGTCTTCAACGAAATCACCAACAATGAACATTGTACATGACAACAACAAAAACACATCTTTAATCAAGGAGGACGATAGAGACATGGAATTAATGGAGATTGAAGAACATATAAGAGTTATATACAATAATGACAAGAGCATAGAGTAACATAAAGAGAACCATGAGAGAGAGAGAGTTCAGGGATACCAAAGAAGGAGTAACCTATTTATTTACATATATATGTTAGGAAGCACTTCCAATGCAATCCATAAATCTAGGGTATGAAATTATCCTTGCAATAGTTTAATTTTAGGTTTTGACTTCCTAACTATAAGCTAAATGAAGACAACCACACACATTAATGAAAAAAGAAGTCCTTTGTACCACAATAGAAGTGAATAGTAGTGCAAAAGTAAGATATGGAAATCATATGAATGCAACTACTTATACTATGTTGAGATCTAATGGAGCAATAATAAATGATTAACATTGACCAAAATTAACCAATAATTAAGAATGTGTGTACCAAAGATGGGGTGCCCATTGTCTCAAAGTGTTTTCCTAACCAACTTGGCGAATTTCAACTTGGGGGCATAAAATCCAATCTGAGTAGAAAAATTGAGTGTTGTAACCTCCTGCAACTATGTTTGGGAAAGGAAAATATGACCACAATGTCCACATGCTCTGTTGGAAGAGTGTTCAAAATTTCACCCTCCAATGCAAAAATTGCTATGCATGTTAATGAGCAAAACCCTATTTTAGGAAATGGTGGAAGTAATCAAAATTTGATCCATGCACTCTTGGGAAAGGTGTTTCCCTAGCTATATTATGATGTCAGGAGTCCAATCGAACTGACAGTTCCTCAATCGAGTTTTATTTATCAAGCTATTGTGAGTTTCAATTGACTTCCTAAAGTGATTTAGGGACACTTTGCGAATTTCAACCAAGGCATAAAATCCAACCCGAGAAACAAAATTGAGTGTCGTAGCCTCCTGCAAGTTTGTTTGGGTTCGTACAATATGACCATGATGTCCACACCCTCCATTTCCATAGTATCCCAAGTTTTTCCCATCATGCAAAGATTGCTTTGCACGTTATTCAACAAAACCCTAGTTCCAAAAATCGTCAAAATAGACAACATTTGGTATATGGACTCAAGCAAGAGGGGTGTCCCTAGGTGTAATTTGATTTCATGAGTCCAATGGAATATATGGTTCATCAATCCAATTATCAATTATCCATTTATGGAAATTTTCGACTCGCTTCCTAATGCCATTCAAGGACACTTGGCAAATTTCAATCGGGGGCATAAAATCCAATCTGGACAGAAAAATCAAGTGTTGTAACCTCTTCGAAGTTTGTTTGGGAAAGGATGAGATGAACATGTTGTCCACATGAATAAAAAAATTTACTCTTTGATGCCATTTAAGTACACTCAACAAATTTCAACCTAGGGGCATAAAATCCAATTCGAGTAGTAGAATTGACTGTTGTAACCTCTCACAAGTGTGTTTAGGAAAGGACGATATGACCATGATGTCCAAATTCTCTATTGTCCTAGTGTTAAGAAATTTTCCCTCCAACGCAAAAATTGCTCTACATGTTACTAAGGAAAACCCTAGTTTAGGAAATGGCGGAAATGAAAAAAATCATGTCCATGGACTCATGAGAAACAGGTGTCCCTAGGTATACTTTAATGTCAAGAGTCCAATGGAACTAATGGTTCCTCGATCAAAGTCTATGTTATCAAGATATGATGAGTTTCAACTTGCTTCATGTTATCACATATATAGTAGTCGGGCTACCATACATTTTTTTTCAAATTCCAGTACACTATTCAGCCAATTCCCTTACATTGAGATGCTGAGATGAGCATCTATTATGGATCACTATCAGATTTTGGACAACAGTTATATTCCCCATGCCATGACTGAGTTTCAGGACACTCAGAGAGATGACCGATGTAGCCATTTAGCCATTTATACAGAGCAGTCAGTAGTGCCCAGAGTTACAACAACAGTTTCAGAGGACAGATGTTGGTTTAGGTGATGAGCATTCAGGTATATGACTCAGCAGGTATACTTTGGTGTTGGGGTTATATTGCTTTTATATTCATTCTTGTAGCATATCTTAGCATTTAGTATCATGATCTGGCGATCATATAGATATGTGGATCTGGTTGTACTTATATATATATCATATTTTCCCCACTTAGACTTAGAAGTTCTTGACCTATACTCATCGGTTTTACCCTCCCTAGGGAGATTAGAGGTGATCATTTCCACCATATTTTGGATTGCTAGTGTTGGTTTCATTATTCACTATCTTCATCTATCCATGACTTACCCAGTTTATTCATTACCTTGACTTACTACTTGACTAGTGGCATGGAGGACCTTTCCCCACTGTAGCCTCTGTATTGGATGAGATTCCTTGTTTATTGTGTCTCGGATCTGAGTTGGTGACCAAAATTACCTTTGGTGAGTTGGATTTCCTTATGAAGTCCCCCTAGTCACTAAATATGTTGTTGGCTAAACCTGAAACTTTTGGTGCTGCCATGAATACAAAGTATGGAAATAAAATGTTGTATCTTGTATGAAAGCCCATTCATGCAATGTGTTTCTCAACACACATGAATGAAAGGCAAGTCAAATGAAAATGGATATGAAATATCAAAAGTTATATCTATTGTGAAATGTAAATACCTAGGTAAACAAGTTGTCCAAAGACACACCTAGAAGTGCTCAGGTAAACAAGTTCCTTAAAAACACACCTGTAGCAAGAATCCTAAATAAAATGTAAATCTATGCAATGTGTTTATAAACACACATATATCAAAGGCTATGGAAACTATAGGCCCAAAAAGAAATGGAACTTAAACTCTATATCAAAAAGATTGCTGGCCTCTTTTGTATTATGGATTGTGCGCATCTGTCAAGGTGAATAAACACTCTTTGAACAACTTATAACCCATTTGTGAGACACCGCCATTCCCTGTGTTGTTGCTCATTCAGTATATGTTATGGTGTGTATTCCCTATCCATTTCCAAAGTGTCACAATGTTAAGTCAGTAATTCATTCCCTCTAGCCTAGCCTTTGCAATACAAAGCCTTCACCCTTCACTAGCAGATTGATCACAACTATGAAGTGAGTATGGTCTTGAAAGTCTAGTCTAAGTTATAAATAATAATTAATGACCTATTATATTTGGATTTAGATCGCCAGTAATGATTACTTTTTGTTATAATTGCTATTTGAATGGATTGTAAAGCATGTTTTAACCTTTGACACCTTGTAGCAGCTTGATGACAGTTTGAGTTATATTTTGGACATGTTGACTTGGTCAAACCTAGTTTGACCAAAAGTCAACCACATGACATGAGGTGGAAGACCTCATATGTTACAGATGGATGATATATGGTCTGGTACAGGTCACCATGGTGGGCTTATGTAGTGGTTTCAGGCTTATGATGATGATTTGTGCTTTTCAGCACTGGTACAGATTATTATTATTTGGTCTACCGGATATGATGAGTATTTATTTTTGACCATGCAGAGGTCTATATGGTGTATGAGTACACACCTTAGATGGATTTGGACCTTTTGAGTCCAATGAGACAGTCTTTTTTCAATTCTGGGCAGTTACAGTGAGTTTTAGCCTCAGTTGGCTATCCTAGTGTAGTTTTGGCTTATCAGAGCAGTGATGCGATTTGATTGGTTCACCTAGGGCGTTGTACATGGAAGGGGTGGTCCAGCCACTTGTTATTACCATATTACCCCCCTCCCAGACACATTGGTGAGATTAACTTGACAGTGCAAGCACTCCAGGAGGCAGTTTGGGCAGTTTCACACTTCCCGAGGCAGTCCAGAAACGGTGAAAATGGCTACTGAAGAATTTGATTTGGGCTACTGAGGCAAAGTTTTGGAATGGGATGATTAGTAATGATGAGTGGGATGTATTCCACACCTTCTTAAGTAGTTTCATCTTCATCGGGACCCACGTCCATCACTTATGGCATTTTATATAATTTTCTGGAGCCTCTTAAGGCTCATGACTTTCCCAGAGAGGCACGATTTAGTGTCTAGATTATTTATTCTTGGATATTGTGCCATGGGGATTGACCAAGGTGTTATAAATTATCCCTTAGACCCACCATGAGCTAGATCTATTGTTTTATCATTTGATTTTGGTGGGACCCCCTCTCCTAGGGCGATTTGGTCCATGTGATGTATTATTTTATTAGTGATCCATGTATTGTATTGTTGATCTCATCTCAACCATTGATTAGGTCTTTTGATATTTTAATCTTAGCCACTCATTCAAAAAGTGGTTAGGATTTTTTTGCCTCTCCTTCCTATTTAAAGGACAGAGCTTCTCATTGTAAAGGGGTCTTTGGCTCTTGGAATCTTGATATAGAAAAACTTTTATGTGGAAATTCTTGTGGTCTCCTTTGAATCTAGTGTTCTTAGATGGTGATTGAAAAGTCTATTGTATCCTAGCATTTGGGCATTTGTTGGAAGATCTATTTTCGTGGAAACTTTGTCTTGTCTATAGGAGGGAAAATTCATCTTGGGCGTTTTTGCAGGGCATCCTCAACTTGCTTGGCTTGGCATTCGCTTGTATTAGGAGGTTATCATTAGTATCATTGTGATCTATGCTTTTATCTTGTTACTTCTTTTGTAGCATTAGTCTTTATCTCTTAATGCATTAAATCTGATATTGTTGACATTTATTGTGCAGGAGAGAGGGCGCATTGGCTTCCTTGGGAAAATCGACTTCATAGAAAACTAATTCGAATCGCTTCAAACTGACCGGGTTTGCATAGATCATCATCATCAAGGCATCTACAAGGTTATCCAGGTAAGAGCCATAGGTTTGTTCTTCTTGTATTGGTTCCAATCCATTGGCACAACTACTTCATTGATAAAACCCTTATATTTCAAACCCTCATTTTTACAATTTCTCAAATCTAGCAAGATCTACTTGGATTTTGGGTATAAAATTTAAAACCCACCTCTATGGCATCCATGACGATCCGGATCTATAGTTTGGTGAGGATTGGCCTTCATCTGACCCATTTCCCAAAGCAAAATAATCTCTTGAAGGGAGGTCGCACTTCCTAGGAGGGCTGAGTTTGCTAAGATCTGGCACCTGGGTAGGTGAGATCCCACTTGATCCATAATCTACACATTTGATAACCTACCCCTAGTGTGTCACTTCAGTGATTTTCACCTTGTGGGCCCCATTCCTCATTTTGAGGGTTGAGCCTCACTTGGGTCACTTGGTGATACATTTCAATCTCAGATCTACTGAGATCTAGCCATTGGATGATCCCAATTTTCAAGATCCACCTAGCTTGACACCTCAACATCCCTGATCTACAATTTGGTGGACATCCGACTCCATTTGGCCCATTTCCCAAGGCATTGATTATCTCCAAACCAATTTGACTTTCTTGGATTGTTGAGTTAGCTTGTGGTTTGATCTTTGTCTTGCATGCTTGAACACCTAAACACTGTCATATCCATTAATCAATCTCATCTTTGGTACTGGTTAGCCCCAATTTGATCCTTAACTACCCTGCATTAGACACGGTTCCCAAGGTAGTGGATTTTCTTATCTTTGACTAGTACCCTGATCCTGGATCTTGTTTCAAACCTCATAAGTCACTCACATAAACATGTTGGACCAAATCTACATTGGTTAAACCTCTTGATCCAAACCATTACTCACCTTGTGACTTCATCCATAGATCTAGGGTTTACCATACACCTTACGTACTTCATCCATACTTGATTTGATCTGGTGTCTTGGTATGATCTCTCTTGTCGGGAGTAGATCTGGGTCTCCCCCTTTGTTGTCTTGGGCTAGATAACATAAAGTGAAGATTGCCTCGATTGTCGTGACAACCATCCATTGGGAGTCAAGGCTATCTTGGTTGCACCTCTTTGGATTCCCATCCCCTCTGCCATCCATCTTGGATCCATCTCTAAGGGAAACTACAAGTTAGGTGATAACATTTTGGCGCCTTTGCCGGGGAAGGTAGAGGCCTACCCTGGTTCTACATATAATTTTTAAATCTTTACTCTCGTTCTCTTTGATAACATTTTGGTGCCGTTGCCAGGGAGGTAGAGGATTACCTTAGGTGTCTGCGATTATCCATGCATAACTCATATCTTATCGCATCCAGATTAATCTAGATGGGTATCATTTCAATTCTTAATTAAACTATATCCATCTATTTTTCACTTACTCTCTCCCTACACTTTGAAACGACATATATCTTGGTAGAAGAGTTTTAAAGTCTACCTGGCGACTCCGAATCGTGACTCTGCTGAGGAGCGAGCTCATTTGCATCCTTACAATACTAGAAGTAAAACAAATTTAAATCAAGTTGAAGGAACCCCACTTACCTATCACAAAAGAGATCCTAAAGCTGAATCATCTAACTTCTTTTGGAAACTTGTTAACTCAGATTCTCCAAACCACATCTTAGGATCTCCTTTGTTTAATTTGGTTCCTCCTTCATCTCCTAATTCAAACTTGAATATAAATCCAATGGCTGGAACTAACGCTGGTGGAAACCAAAATGTTCCTCCCCCACAAAATCCTAGGATCTTCGGAATAAAAGCCAAGCCATCTCCTTTAGACTATTCCCAAATCCAGGGTGCACCCCATGACATGCCTGAAAAATATTTTGAAAAGGTTCCCAGATTTGATGGAGTATTTGCTATCTCCATTGAAGATCATATTGATAAAGTATGGGAACACATGGAAGCATATGGAGCATCTGAGGAAGATTTTTTCATGAGGGGTCTCCTGGCATCTTTAGAAGGAGATGTTAGGAAGTGGTTTGACAGGTTTCCTGCCTCATCCATTGATGGGTATGATAACTTCGTCAATAAACTTAATAGTGAGTGGTCCCGTAAGTTAGATGGGAAATTTCTCTTGCATCAACTATTTGACATCAAGAAAATAGAAAATGAAACAACCCATGAGTTCAATGTAAGATTCGATAAGACTGTGGCTGCCATCCTTGAAGAGATCAAACCAAAAGATCAAGCGATTGTTATTCACTACTTGAATGCATTCGAAGGATGACTTGGTTATCACTTGAAGAATAAAAACCCAAATGACTTAAAGACTGCCCAATTCAATGCAAAGATGGTTGAGCAGAATGCAGCATCTATGGGGAAGCAAAAAAATTTCGATAAATTTACCCCATCCACTTCTAGATCTGACCCTAGACTCCGAAAGCCCAAGGAACCTGTGAGTGAGACAAAGGAATCAAAGGACACATTAGAAACAATGCAAGAAATGATGAGACAACTAATTGTCCTAACTAAAAGTGTAGCAAGCTTGAATGATCCTGAGAGACATAGGAACCCTTATGGCCCCAAACCTTATTGGAACAACAACAGAAGGCCTGAGGGGGAATAGAGATAGGCGACAACCTGAGTACCCAGAAAATTTTGAGAAAAAGAATGTCAATTGGTGTGATGAAACAGAAGAAGAACCTTCTGACACCATTAGCCCTAATAACCAACCAAACAACATCAACTTTATTAATGACTTATCCTATGATGAAGATTTTGGAAGAATCCTTCTAGAGGAAGAGCCATGGGAGCAAGAAGAAGAAATAATTGAAGAACCTAGCTCCTCATGTTGTGCCATAGATCTCCCAGAACTTAAGGACCAACCAACGTATAGAATTTACAAACGAGGAAATAACTCCCAACCTTCTTTCCTTGACAAACACAAAAAGACAAATGAAGATCAAAAGGAAGAAGAAGATCTTGTTGTGAATGATTATGATCTAAAAATTGATATGAAGAAAGAGTTGAGCAAGATAATGTGTAATATCCCTGTCATTGAGCTAATGAAGGTGCCCTTTGTTAGAAGCCAAGTAGAGGAGTTCTTTGATGGAATTAGCCAAGAGAAAACTCCTGAGACTGTCTTAGAATCCTGTCATATTCAGAACCTTAGTGGAACACAACTTAGCAAAGTTGAAAGGATCTACCAATAAACATCCATTCTACTATCTATGAGAGAAAGAACGGTGGTCACCCTCCCTTTTACCTTACCTTGCACATTCAGAACATGCTCCTTCATAATTGTATGTTGGATTCCAGAGCAGTGATGAATGTCATGCCTTTACATGTCATGAAGGATTAATGGGATTGGAAGTGACTAGAGCTTATGGAAATGTCCGTGGTATAGATTCCCGTCGAGTGCAGTCCTATGGTTTAATCAAAAACCTTAGAGCTGATCTTTTTGCATGTTCAGACATTTCAACCATGATGGATGTAGTTGCCATTGATCTTCCCCCAGCATATGGGATGCTCTTATCTAGAAAGTGGGCAGCTGGCCTAGGTGGATACCTTATGATGGATTTATCATATATTTGTGTTCCCAACTTTGATGGAGCTTTGATTAGGGTGAACATAGAACCTTGTTATAACGAGCATCTAGAATCATTTGATGAAGGGATCAAAAACACTTATGGGGATGAATTGTTGAATAATGCAAAAACCAACTTTGTAGAAGATGAAAATGAACTTTGGGAAGATGATCAAATTGAAAATATGTTCATGGTAATGGAAGATTCTTATTCCTCTTTTGAAGAAGAATAGATAGTTGAATTGGCTAGAAGGATAAATTTGGATTTGCTTAGAAATGAGTTTGTTGAAGAAATAGATGAGTTAAACAGGAATGAAAATCAACCTCGGGTTCAAGAACAAGGTAGTGTAATAAGTCATGAACAAGTCATTGAAAATCATATACCTGAAGAGGAAGTTGATGATGGCTTAAATGATATAAGAAGAGATGAGCGTTTTCCCAGATTAGTCATTGAAATGAATGCACTCATTGATAGTAATATAACAAGATAAGGTCTGGAACCAATCCTCCCATGGGAGAATCATCTTGAGCAAAAAAATCTTGAAGAAAATGTTAGTGAAGATCCTATCCCAGTAGTTGATGAATTTGATGACATTAGGAGGGGAGAAAGAATTCCTTCTACTGTTAGGGAGTGGCTTGCCTTAACTGATCATAATAGAGAAAGGGAAAGCCAAGGGCTCGCACCTATCTATCCTTGGGAAAACCGTCCTGTAGCATCTACTGTGGTTGAGACCAATGAAGAATTTGAGGTCTCCTAGTACTCTGATGTAGATGATTCCTTATCTCATTTGTCCCTAGAAGATGAAAATCTAATTCGAATTCATGATAACTCTCTTAATTGGGAAGAGGATGTTTTAATTAATGATGCACCTGAAGGAGATTTTAACTTAAACAATCTTACTATTTTTCAAACTCCTCCAGATTCTCAAAACCATGCTTTATTTGCAAATCCTCATATCCCTGATTTTATTTTACCACCTGAGTCATCTAGTCATCATACTCATGATCCTTCTCACATTCCTAGCTCTTTTGCATCTCGTTCTGAGTCAGTTTCCACCGGGTTGGAAAACATGGTCATTCCAGTTCCTTCAGGGGAAGGATCTAGTCATGATACTGTCATATCTCATGAGCCACCTCCCTTGGAAGAACATGGGGATTTCTGGACTGTAGGTGAAGTTGTTAAAAATGTTGTGTCTTCTCACGATGAAGAGTCAAATGAGGTAGTCCAAGAAACAAGAGAGAGATTAGAGAAATCCTTGTTGGCAGGATTGTTGTTTCCTTAGATGGTGGCCCACCTAGAGTCAATGCAGTTCCTTCTAGGAGGAGCTCAAGGATTGTCACACCTCAACCGCAGAACCCTGCTGAGATCCACCCTATGCCTATTCTCAACATTGGAGTTATTCCTGAGTCTATCAATAGGAATAGGTTTCCTACAGGAAGTCAAGTCATCATTCCCAACCATTTATTGCATATTAGATCGGTACAGGCTGATGACCTATGGGTTGGACCGTTCACAGTTGAGCGATGCATTGATGGCATGTGTTTCCCAACCACTGGTAGTGGGCGACGTATTTTATATCCTGTAAATCAGAGAGATTTAAGGGATCACATCCCTGATCACACATAGTTGGGACTTCTCCGCTTGCCTTGCCTTCCTAGTAGAAGAGAGTAGGTAGGAACTGAATAAGCCTACTTGGGAAGTAGTTAGTCTTTTCAGCCATTGAGTCTGGCACTTTTTGTTTGTCTTTTCCTAAGCTCCTTTTGAAGCTCGTAAGTTTAAATTGAGTACCTGTCATGTTTCTTTTCCTGCACAATAAAATTTCAAACTTTACAAGTTATGTTAATAAGTTTAGTTTTCTTTACGCATTTTAAATTTCTATTGTAGAATAGTTTTAATTTAAGTTTGATTTTATATTTTTCCCATACATGCTGCATGAGGTATTTTGATGTTTGTGAATGCAGATACAGATGCAAAATAAAATAAAGGCAGAACGCAAAAAGATAGAGTGTTGGATCGAGGATTCGAGTAGCAGAGTTTGAGGACCAGAGATTCTGAGGTTCTCAAGCGCTCTTTTCAGCAGAGCACTTGTCCTAGCCAAAGCCAGATGTTATCACATATATAGTAGTCGGGCTACGATACATTTTTTTCCAGATTCCAGTACATTATTCATCCATTTCCCTTACACTGAGATGCTGAGATGAACATCTATTATGGATCACTATCAGATTTTGGACAGCAGTTATATTCCCCATGCCATGACTGAGTTTTAGGACACTCAGAGAGATGACCGATGTAGACATTTAGCCATTTATACAGAGCAGTCAGCAGTGCCCAGAGTTACAGCAGCAGTTTCAGAGGACAGATGTTGGTTTAGGTGATGATCATTCAGGTATATGACTCAGTAGGTATACTTTGGTGTTGGGGTTATATTGCTTTTATATTCATTCTTGTAGCATGTATTAGCATTTAGTATCATGATCTGGCGATCATATAGATATGTGGACCTGGTTGTACTTATATATATATATATATATCATATTGTCCCCACTCGGACTTAGAAGTTCTTGACCTATACTCATCGGTTTTACCCTCCCTAGGGAGATTAGAGGTGATCATTCCCACCATATTTTGGCTTGCTAGTGTTGGTTTCATTATTCACTATCTTCATCTATCCATGACTTACCCAGTTTGTTCATTACCTTGAATTACTACTTGACTAGTGGCATGGAGGACCTTTCCCCACTGTAGCCTTTGTATTGGATGAGCTTCCTTGTTTATTGTGTCTCGTCTCTGAGTTGGTGACAAAACTTACCTTTGGTGAGTTGGATTTCCTTATGAAGTCCCCCTAGTCACTAAAGATGTTGTTGGCTAAACCTGAAACTTTTGGTGCTGCCATGAATACAAAGTATGGAAATAAAATGTTGTATCTTGTATGAAATCCCATTCATGCAATGTGTTTCTCAACACACATGAATGAAAGGAAAGCCAAATGAAAATGGCTATGAAATATCAAATGTTATATCTATTGTGAAATGTAAATACCTAGGTAAACAAGTTGTCCAAAGACACACCTAGAAGTGCTTAGGTAAACAAGTGCCTTAAAAACACCCCTGCAGCAAGAAGCCTAAATAAAATGTAAATCTATGCAATGTGTTTATAAACACACATAGATCAAAGGCTATGGAAACTATAGGCCCAAAAAGAAATGGAACTTAAACTCTATATCAAAAAGATTGTTGGCCTCTTTTGTATTATGGATTGTGTACATCTGTCAAGGTGAATAAATACTCTTTGAACAACTTACCCATTTGTGAGACACCGCCATTCCCTGTGTTGTTGCTCATTCAGTATATGTTATGGTGTGTATTCCCTGTCCATTTCTAAAGTGTCACAATGTTAAGTCAGTAAGTCATTCCCTCTAGCCTAGCCTTTGCAGTACAAAGCCTTCACCCTTCACTAGCAGATTGATCACAACTATGAAGTGAGTATGGTCTTGAAAGTCTAGTCTAAGTAATAAATAACAATTAATGGCCTATTATATTTGGATTTAGATTGCCAGTAATGATTACTTTTTGTTATAATTTCTATTTGAATGGATTGTAAAGCATGTTTTAACCTTTGACACCTTGTAGCAGCTTGATGACAGTTTGAGTTATATTTTGGACATGTTGACTTGGTCAAACCTAGTTTGACCAAAAGTCAACCACATGACATGAGGTGGAAGACCTCATATGTTACAGATGGATGATATATGGTCTGGTGCAGGTCACCATGGTGGGATTATGCAGTGGTTTAAGGCTTATGATGATGGTTTGTGCTTTTCAGCACTGGTACAGATTATTATTATTTGGTCTGTCGGATATGATGAGTATTTATTTTTGACCATGCAGAGGTCTATATGGTGTATGAGAACACAAATTAGATGGATTTGGACCTTTTGAGTCCAATGAGACAGTCTGTTTTCAGTTCTGGGCAGTTACAGTGAGTTTTAGCCTCAGTTGGCTATCCTAGTGCAGTTTTGGCTTGTGAGAGGCCCTGTCAGAGCAGTGATGCGATTTGATTGGTTCACCTAGGGAGTTGTATATGGAGGGGGTGGTCTAGCCACTTGTTATTACCATATTACCCCCCTCGGAGACACATTGGTGAGCTTACCTTAACATCGCACGCACTCCAGGAGGCAGTTTGGGCAGCTTCACACTTCCCGAGGTAGTCCAAAAATGGTGAAAATGGCTACTGAAGAATTCGATTTGGGCTACTGAGGAAACGTTTTGGCATGGGATGATTAGTGATGATGAGTGGGATGTCTTCCACACCTTCTCCAGTAGTTTCAGCTTCATCAGGACCCACATCCATCACTTATGGCATTTTATATGATTTTTTGGAGCCTCTTAAGGCTCACGACTTTCCCAAAGAGGCACGATTTAGTGTCTAGATTATTTATTCTTGGATATTGTGCCATGGGGATTGACCAAGGGTGTTAGAAATTACCCCTTGGACCCACCATGAGCTAGATCTATTGTTTTATCATTTGATTTTGGTGGGACCCCCTCTCCTAGGGCGATTTGGTCCATGTGATGTATTATTTTATTAGTGATCCATGTATTGTATTGTTGAGATCATCTCAACCATTGATTAGATCTTTTGATATTTTAATCTTAGCCACTCATTCAAAAAGTGGTTAGTATTTTGTTGCCTATCCTTCCTATTTAAAGGAGAGAGCTTCTCATTGTAAAGGGGTCTTTGGCTCTTGGAATCTTGATATAGAAAAACTTTTATGTGGAAATTATTGTGGTCTCCTTTGAATCTAGTGTTCTTAGATGGTGATTGAAAATTTTATTGTATCCTAGCATTTGGGCATTTGTTGGAAGATCTATTTTTGTGGAAACTTTGTCTTGTCTACAAGAGGGCGAATTCATCTTGGGCGTTTTTGCAGGGCATCCTCAACTCGCTTGGCTTGGCATTCACTTGTATCAGGGGGTTATCATTAGTATCATTGTGATCTATGTTTTTCTCTTGTTACTTCTTCTGTAGCATTATTATTTACCTCTTGATGCATTAAATATGATATTGTTGACGTTTATTGTGCAGGAGAGAGGGTGCATTGGCTTCCTTAGGAAAATCGACTTTATAGAAAACTACTTTGAATTGCTTCAAATTGATCGGGTTTGCATAGATCATCATCATCAAGGAATATGCAAGGTTATCCAGGTAAGATCCACAGGTTTGTTCTTCTTGTCTTGGTTCCAATCCATTGGCACAACTACTTCATTGATAAAACCCTTATATTTCAAACCCTCATTTTTACAATTTCTCAGATCTAGCAAGATCTACTTGGCTTTTGGGTATAAAATTTAAAACCCACCTCTATAGCATCCACGGAGATCCGGATCTATAGTTTGGTGAGGATTGGACTTTATCCAACCCATTTCCCAAGGCAAAATAATCTCTCCAAGGGAGGTCTCACTTCCTAGGAGGGGTGAGTTTTCTAAGATCTAGCACCTGGGTAGGTGAGAACCCACTTGATCCATAATCTACACATTTGATAACCTACCCCTAGTGTATCACTTCAGTGATTTTCACATTGTGGGCCCCATTCCTCATTTTGAGGGTTTAGCCTCACTTGGGTCACTTGGTGATACATTTCAATCCCAGATCTACTGAGATCTAGCCATTGGATGATCCCAATTTTCAAGATCCACCTAGCTTGACACCTAAACATCCCTGATCTACAATTTGGTGGACATCCGACTCCATTTGGCCCATTTCCCAAGGCACTGATTATCTCCAAACCAATTTGACTTTCTTGGATTGTTGAGTTAGCTTGTGGTTTGATCTTTGTCTTGCATGCTTGAACACCTAAACACTGTCATATCCATTCATCAAGCTCATCTTTGGTACTGGTTACCCCCAATTTGGTCCTTAACTACCCTGCATTGGACACAGTTCCCAAGGCAGTGGATTTTCTTATCTTTGATTAGTACCCTGATCCTGGATCTTGTTTAAAACCTCATAAGTCACTCACATAAGCATGTTGGACCAAATCTACATTGTTTAAACCTCTTGATCCAACCCATTACTCACCTTGTGACTTCATCCATAGATCTAGGGTGTACCATACACCTTACGTACTTCATCCATACTTGATTTGATCTGGTGTCTTGGTCTGATCTCTCTTGTCAGGAGTAGATCTAGGTCTACCCCTTTGTTGTCTTGGGCTAGATAACATAAAGTGAAGATTGCCTCGATTGGCGTGACAACCATCCATTGGGAGTCGAGGCTATCTTGGTTGCACCTCTTTGGTTTCCCATCCCCTCTACCATCCATCTTGGATCCATCTCTAGGGGCAACTACAAGTTAGGTGATAACACTTCCTAAAGCCAATAAAGGACTATTATAGATTGAATCAAGACTTCTCCATTCGTGACAAAATTTCAAAACACGACACTAAAAACCATCACCGTAGTTCAAAAAAAGTACATTTATGGATGGAAGAGCCTATGATTTGACTCTTATTTGGTGGCCCTAACCATTAGAAGTGAAACTTCAGCTCTCTCCCAAGCATTTTGAAATTTTTATGACTTCAAAAGAGCAATTCACACCCTATTAATTAGAAAGAAGCATACCATTCACATCTTGTCCTTGAGAAAGGTGAAAATTCATTGGTTTCCTATGCTTTAGGTGTGAATTCCCTAAAAAAACATAAAAAAAAATAAAATTTTGAAAATGAGGGAAATTGGGAAGTTATACAAACCAACTTGCTCAGTTGTAACTCCTCTAACCACTTGGTAGATGTTGGGTGTTTTAATTATCTTTTTAGGGGAAACTAATCGACCTTCACATTAATTATCAACCATGGATCATCTTTTTGTTTCAAGGTTATGTGCAAAATATATGTAGGGTTTCCTCCTTAATGTTGAATCTATTATGATCGTGCAATATGTGATCAAGAGCTTAATCAATCCACTCTTCTTTAAAAGGAAACACACTCATAAAACCAAAAATGTAATTGCAATCTAACTTAAAAAGGAAATCAAGTGCAATCCACGCAACTTTGCAATGAAAGGAATTACACATACATCTCTCATTATAAAGGAAATCACTCAACTCATATGCTGAAAGGAAAACACTCCACTCTCTACTTTTTGAATTGAAACACACTCACACATGCTTGAAATAAAAGATTAAACCCACACTTGTATAAGTGCTGGAATTGAATCACTCTAGAAAATAAACCCATGCTTATTGAAACGAAAGGGAATAATCAAACTTCAAGAATTGTAACTAAGTAATAGTAAGTAACAACAAGTAGTGTAATACCCCATTTTGACCCTTATGAAATATTGGCTTTTAATGTAAATATTGTGTATATGCGATGTATGTTTTCCTAGTGTGGATCTCAAGGCCAACGCCCCGCTAGTGTATGCTCGAATTTGATTTAAAAGACAAGTATTTGATATTTTTTTACCCATGTGCTATTAAGCCATGGAATATTGTAAATTGATGTAAATATTTAATATTGAATAAAACACCAAAACTGGATATGGAAGCAACTAATGAGAAGAAGCCATGTGTATCCACTAGGGAGTGGTGAAGGGGTTGTGGGATGAACCATATCTTGCCAAATGTCATCTTGTGAACCCATTTGACTTTCCTTGCTGACATTTAATTATGTTGTAAGGAAGTTGTTGAAGAATTCAGTCCATGGTTTCAATGGAGCATGTGCAGCCCAGGAATTCGTATAGCAGGTATGGGCTCTGTTTTTCTTGTACCACAAGTCACTCTACCTCATGGGAATGGGTTCTTACTCATTCCCATTCCATTGTTGAAGACCCCGGCATCATTTTTCATCCATTACGAATGCCCAGTAGTGAGAAAAACCATAAATCACAACTTTGCAAGAACCCACGTTTTGAAGTGCCATAAACGCTGAGAATTGAGTATTGACAGTGAAATCCAATGGGGGATCCGTAGATATGAAACTTGGGGTTAAATTGAGAGTATTAGATACCCCGAAATCCATTGAAAAACCTAGTTTTTACAGCCCAGAAATCCAGTGATGGGATTGAGTTAATTGATGACAGAATTGTGAGAAATCCAAGTGTGAATGACTGAGTAGAGGTTGGGTTTGCTTGATAAACCCAGTGAAGGCTAGAATCTCAAGGAATTAGCAGTTGGACCTTTCTATGCCCACCCTGAATGTTCATGTATATGTAACTTCGGAATGTATTTCATCTATGTATTTCATATATATTTATTGTACCCTTATTAGAGATGTGTTATTCCTCTATAAGGAAGTGTCGTCATGTGGATTGACAAGTGTCGCAAGTGTGTGTACTTGCCGATGGGTTATTAGACCACCATGTGTGGGTTTGGCCCTGAAATATATATTATATTGTGGATGTACATAGCTAGACAAGTCGGCCCCATAAGGTCACTGGGAAAACAGGTTAGTATAAATAGAGATCAGGAGATCTCTATTTAGATCATTCGGAAAGTCATCTCTCTAAGACTTAGAAAGTGGCGCATTAGTGAGGAGGAGGATATTCTGCTTCTAGGAGACTATCTCAAGTGTATTTTGGTTGTACTTTGGTTGATCCATTGCTCTCTCTATCTCTGAGGAAGTTGTGGGGTTTTTCACCTTAGGGTTTTCCCCATGGAAACTCTGTGTCTCTTGTCTCTCATGCTTTTGATTCTTGTGATGCTTGTGATGATTATTGTGATTGTTATGCATTGATATACTGTATATGTTATTCTCTCAGTGAAGATCCTAGAGTATTGTGAATTAATGTTCAAAATTTAACATGGTATCAGAGCTAACCTGAGAAGAAGACTTTTTGCAGTGACAGAAACTTGAGTTTCTTGTTTATTGGGTTTCTCTCCACAGATTTTGGAAAAGCAGTATAGTAGATTGACTCTACTCATCAAGGCGAATCTATTTGTCCAATTAGAATTCAATTCTGAGCATTTTCAAATTTGGCCCTAAAAATTAGGGTTTCCACAAAAAGAGGAATTTCTGAAATCGGAAGACATAGCGGGAAGCTCCTTGCAAAAATTGAAGTTTAGAGATTTGGATCGAGATTTTTGGCTGGGTAGATCTCCAGGAAACTCAAATCCTAATTTAGGGCTCTCCCTAGTGAACCCGGGAGGACAAAAAGGCAAATCTGAAGGGTAAAGATTTGCTAATCTCAAATTCTGAATACACCAGGCTGATCAGCTCATCAAGGTGCATCTTTCTATCCTTTCAGAAAATTGAAATTCACATTTTGAATTTTTAGGGTTTTTTCGACAAATCCTAATCCGGGACCAGATCCAATTTTTAACATTTCAAATGGTAAGACCTAAATCTTTTCTATTTCCATTTGAAGTACTCTTTAAGATGTCTCACCACACCAAGCTTGAGGATAAGCTTCAAGGAGCTGATAACTTTCGAGCTTGGAAGTATAGGATTGGGTTAATCCTGGAAGAGAATGAGTTGGACTCATATGTAAAAGAAGACATCCCTATCCCAGAGGATGAAGAGGCTAAAGTATTGCATAAGAAGAACTTGGTCAAGGAAAAGAGAATCATTGCTGATTCTATCAAAGACCATCTCATACCCCATGTGTCTTCTCTAAAGACACCCAAGGAGATGTTTGACTCTTTGACCAAGCTATTTGAAGGGAAGAACATAAATCGAAAGATGACCCTGCGGAACCAATTGAAAGGAGTAAAGTTTCAGAATGGAGAAACCATTCAATCTTATTTTTCAAGGGTCTCCCAGATCAAGGAACAACTAGAAGCAGTGGATGAAATGGTGGAGAATGGTGAAGTGGTGATGACCACTCTAAATGGCCTACCTAAGTCATGGGATTCCTTTATTCAAGGAATTTGTGCAAGGAAGAAGTTGATCTCCTTCAACAGATTGCGAGAAGAATGCTCTCAAGAAGAAGCTAGGCTTGTGGCCTGAGAAGAAAAGATGGGAATTGAAGATCAAGCTCTCACAGCACATGCCAGGAAAGGCAAGTCCAAGAAGGAATCATCTCATAGCAGGAGATTCTCACACCACCATTATCATAAAGATAAGAAAGATCTCAGATGCTTCAATTGCAATGAGAAGGGACACTTTGCTTCAGATTGTCCCAAGAAGAAGAAAGACAACAACAACAACTTCAATAAGAAGAAGAAGAATAACAAAAGAAGATATCATGCTCATGCTGTCGAAGATGATGAACCCCCAAAGAAGAAGGCTAGGGCAGAAAGTGATAGTGATGATGACTCATCAAGTGAAGAAGAATATGTTCTAATTTCTGCTCTCACAGGTACTATCTCCCATGGTTGTAATGATTGGTTGATTGACAGTGGGGATTCCAAACACATGACTGGGTTTAAGGAATCTTTTGTGAATCTATTTGAACATGAATCATCCCATAAGGTGAAACTTGGGGATGATTATCAATACCCAATCAAAGGAAGTGGTGAAGCCTCCTACAACCTAGATTCTGGAAAATCTTTGAAGATGAAAGAAGTCCTTTATGTACCTAGGCTCAAGAAGAACTTACTCTCCATCTCTGCATTGGATGCAAAAGGTATGAGGGTTGCATTTGTGGATGGCCAAGTCCTAATGTAGCCAAAGGGAAAGAACATAGATGATGCAGTAGTGATTGGAGAGTAAGAGGGAGGTTTGTATAAATTGAAGGGACAACCTGAACATGCCATGGTAATCCATGGAGCCAAGTGAACTTTGGCATAGAAGACTTGCTCATATGCACTATAGGGCACTTCCAATTGCAAGCAAGGTTGTAGAGGGTCTTCTTGAAATCAAGACCAAACATGAAGGTGTTTGCAAAGGATGTGCAAAAGGTAAGAACATTAAGAAGGCTTTCCCAAGCAGTGAAAGCAAGGCAAAAGACATCCTGGAAATTATCCACTCAGATGTATGTGGTCCTATGTCATCCAATTCTCTGAGTGGGTATGTTTACTATGTCTCATTTATTGATGACTTCTCCAGGAAGACTTGGGTATATTTCTTGAAGAACAAAGATGAGGTGTTTGATAAATTCAAGGAATTCAAAACCTTGATGGAGAATTAAACTGACAAGAATATCAAAACATTCAGATCCGACAATGGTCAAGAATTCACCTCAGCTGACTTCAAGAAGCTTTGTAGTGATTCAGGGATTAAGAGGGAGTTGACTGCTCCTTATAATCCTCAACAGAATGGAGTTGTAGAAAGGAAGAACAGAACAATCATGGAAGTAGCAAGGGCAATGCTGCATGACCAGGATCTACCTATGCATCTATGGGCAGAAGCAGCTAGAACAACTTTATATGTGCAGAACATAACACCCCACAAGATATTGGACAACAAGACACCAGAAGAGGTCTTTTCTGGTAAGAAACCTGAAGTCAGCCATCTCAGAATATTTGGTTGTCTAGTATACACTCATGTCCCAAAGGAAAAGAGGACTAAACTAGATCCTTTAGGAAAGAAGGGTATCTTTGTGGGTTACAGTGAAATCTCGAAGGCTTACAAAATATACTTTCCAGGGTTCAAGAAGATTGATGTCAGCAGGGATGTAACATTTGATGAAAACTCAGCATTCATCAAATCAAGAAAGGCACCTATCGAAGTTTATGAAGAACCTAAGGAAACTAGATTTCAAGACACTACCATGACTGAAGCAGTTCCAGAAGTTGTTTGTGAGTTTGAAGATCCACAAGAACCTGTAGATCCACCCTGTGAGGATAACTCTCACAAGAGGAAACCTGCATGGGCTAGAGAGCTCATTCAAGACGCAGAAAGATTTGGCATTCCAAAAGAAGAACACAGAGCAAAGAAGAGAACCAGATCACATACCAGCTATGTTGCTTTACTCTGTGACATTATGAACAAAGAGCCTTCCAGTTATGAAGAAGCAGTGGAAAAGAAAGAATGGAAGGATGCCATGGTTGAGGAATACCAATCAATAATGAAGAATGATGTTTGGGATGTTGTACCAAGACCTAAAGAGAAGTCTGTTGTGACTTCTAAATGGATCTACAAAATCAAGCATGCTGTAGATGGCAGTGTAGAGAAATACAAAGCAAGATTCGTAGCTCGTGGCTTCTCTCAGAAAGAGGGAATAGATTATGAAGAAAATTTTGCACCTGTAGCCAGGTATACTTCCATTAGAACAGTACTTGCCCTGGCTGCAGCGATGAAATGGAAAATACACCAGATGGATGTCAAGACTGCTTTCTTGAATGGTGTAGTTGAAGAGGAAGTATATGTGGAGCAACCACTTGGTTTCGAAATACATGACAAGGAGTCATATGTGTGCAGATTGAAGAAAGCCTTGTATGGCTTGAAACAAGCTCCCAGAACTTGGTATGGTAGGATGGACAGTTTCCTATCTAGTTTTGTCTTTACCAAGAGTAAAGCGGATTCCAACCTTTATTACAAGGTTGAGGAAAGGAATCCTGTGATTCTACTCATGTATGTGGATGACTTATTTGTAACAGGAGATGACAGATTGATTGCAGATACTAAGAGAAAGCTTGCTGCTGAGTTCAATATGAAATATTTGGGAATGATGCATTATTTCCTAGGTATGGAAGTGTGGCAGAGTGCAGGTGGGATCTTCCTTGGTCAAGGGAAGTACACAGTAGATATCCTGAAGAGATTCGGGATGATGGATTGCAAGGCCATGGCCACACCTATGGCATCGAATTTGAAGCTTCTATGTGATGCTTCATCTGAGCCGGTTGATGTCTCTATGTATCGTCAGATGATTGGGTCCTTGATGTACCTGACGAACACGAGACTAGATATTTGCTTTGCGGCGAACACATTGAGCCAGTTCCTGACAGATCCGAGGAGTGTTCACCTGGTTTCTATAAAGCATGTTCTGAGGTACCTGAAGGGTACAGTGGATTATGGGCTCAAGTATGAAGTGAATCAAAAGTTTAACCTGTAGGGTTATGTTGATTCAGATTGGGCTGGCAGTGCTGCAGATAGGAAGAGCACATCTGGGTGCTGCTTCAGTATGGGATCAGGTGTGATCTCTTGGTTTAGCAGGAAGCATTCCTGCGTAGCATTGAGTACAGCTGAGGCAGAGTATGTTGCAGCCTGTTCAGCTAGTTGCGAGACAGTATGGCTACGGAAGCTACTGTCTGAGTTATTTGATCTCCCGTTGGATGCTACTGGTATCTTTTGTGATAACCAGAGTTGTGTGAAGGTTTCCGAGAACCCAGTGTTTCATGACAGGTCGAAACACATAGATATCAAATATCACTATATCAGGGATATGGTGCAGAGAGGAGCTGTGAAGCTCCTGTATGTTGCGACGGACGAGTAGATTGTAGATGTGCTGACGAAGCCACTAGCTAGGGTGAAGTTCGAGTACTTCAGAGAGAGGCTTGGTGTTCTTCGGATTGATGACACTTCGAGGAAGAAGTGATGGACACATTTGCTGAAGCCATTCCAAGCATGTTGGAAGGAGGATCCTTCACATGGCTGTGGATGTAAGCGCTGGATGATGAGCATCAGGATGATGTTTTGGTTTCTGCTGGATATGATCAGTTAGATCATTTATATGTATATGTATGTACGCATCATGTTGGATGTTGGATATGATCAGTTGGATCATGTACATGTATGTACGCATCATGTTGGATGCTAGATATGATTAGTTGGATCATGTATATGTATGTACAAATCATGTTGGATGCTGGATATGATCGGTTGGATCATGTGTATGTATTTTGTATAAGCATCATGTTGGATGCTTGGACCATGTATCTGTATTTGTATCAGGTGGATACACTGTGTGATCAGGTGGATCATGTATGATGATATGTATCAGATAGATACTTGGTATGCATCAGGTAGATGCATTGTATGATCAGGATGATCATGGATGACGAGCTTCAGGATGTTGCTCCAGATGATATGCAGCAGGATGTTGTAGTGATGATGATCAGGATGATCATGGATGACGAGCTTCAGGATGTTGCTCCAGATGATATGCAGCAGGATGTTGCAGTGATGATGATCAGGATGATCGTGTGTACATTAGGATGATGTATGGTGAGTATTAGGTTGATACTCTGTGGCCGTGGAACAGGTTGTGCAGATAAGCATGTAATTTGTGCCCTGGGAGATTTGCAGATAGTATTTCAAGGTTTTTCCTATGGCATGTAATTTGTACCTTGGGATATTTGGCAAATGCTCTTTCGAGGTTTTGCGTGGGAGGACATATAATTTGTGCCTTGGGAGATCTGCAGATAGTCTTTCGAGGTTTTGCCTATGGCATGTAATTTGTGCCCTAGGATATCTGGCAGATGCTCTTTCAAGGTTTTGTCCTATGGCATGTAATTTGTGCCCTGGGAGATCCGATAGGTTGAGCCATGTGCTCGTAATTAGTCCTGGGATGTTCTTTCGAGGTTTTGCCATGACCACATGTAATTTGTGCCCTGGGAGATCCAATAGGTTGAGCCTTGTGCTCGTAATCAGTCCTGGGATGCTCTTTCGAGGTTTTGTGGTGACCACATGTAATTTGTGCCCTAGGAGATCCGATAGGTTGAGCCTTGTGCTTGTAATTAGTCCTAGGATTCTCTTTCGAGGTTTTGTGGTGGGGTCACATGTAATAAGTCCTAGAGATATGGACTGGATGAAAAAGGCCTCAGATGCTCTTTAGGGTTCTTGCTAGTCAAGAGACTCTTTTAAGGTTTTGTGACACACGTAATAAGTCCTGATATTTCCACAGTATGGCCAGTGATGATGAAAACCTGCAGGTGGTGGGCCTACATCCAGTATGAAAAAGGACTGGCTCTGTAGAACTTCCTATGACGAGTAGAGTCAGAGATTGGTTGAGATAGCAGCAGAAGTGACGATGATGATGACGATGCATCGATGACGATGATCCCGAGAAGAAGACTTGTCTAGCAGATCTGTGTCGAGAAATACCTTCCTAGTTAAGAGGGAGTGTTGATGTATATGTAACTTCGGAATGTATTTCATCTATGTATTTCATATATATTTATTGCCCTTATTAGAGATGTGTTATTTTTCTATAAGTGTCGTCATGTGGATTGACAAGTGTCACATGTGTGTGTACTTGCCGATGGGTTATTAGACCACCATGTGTGGGGTCGGACCTGAAATATATATTATATTGTGGATGTATCTAGATAGACAAGTCAGCCCCATAGTGTAACTGGGCAAACAGGTTAAGTATAAATAGAGATTGGGAGATCTCTATTTGGATCATTCGGAAAGACACACTTCTCTCACTCAGAAAGTGGCGCACTAGTGAGGAGGAGAATCATCTGCTCTAGGAGACTATCTCAAGTGTATTTTGGTTGTACTTTGGTTGAGCCATTGCTCTCTCTATCTCTGAGGAAGTTGTGGGGTTTTTCACCTTAGGGTTTTCCCCACGGAAACTCTGTGTCTCTTGTCTCTCATGCTTTTGATTCTTGTGATGCTTGTGATGCTTATTGTGATTGTTATGCATTGATATACTGTATATGTTATTCTCTCAGTAAAGATCCAAGAGTATTGTGAATTAATGCTCAAAATTTAACATGGTATCAGAGCTAACCTGAGAAGAAGACATTTTGCAGTGACGGAAACTTGAGTTTCTTGTTTATTGGGTTTCTCTCCACAGAGTTTGGAAAAGCAGTATAGTAGATTGACTCTACTCATCAAGGAGAATCTATCTGTGCAATCAGAATTCAATTATGAGCATTTTCAGATTTGACCCTAAAAATTAGGGTTTCCACAAAAATAGGAATTTCTAAAATCTGAAGACATAGCTGGAAGCTCCTTGCACAAATCGAAGTTTAGAGCTTTGGATCGAGATTTTTGGCTGGGTAGATCTCTGGGAAACTCAAACCCTAATTCAGGGCTCTCCCGAGTGAACTCAGGAGGACAAAAAGGAAAATATGAAGGGTAAAGCTTTGCTGATCTCAAATTCTGAATGCACCAGGTTGATCAGCTCATCAAGGCGCATCTTTCTATCCTTTCAGAAAGTTGAAATTCACATTTTGAATTTTTAGGGTTTTTCCGTCAAACCCTAATCCAGGACCAGATCCAGTTTTCAGCATTTCAAGTGGTAAGACCTAAATCTTTTCTATTTCCATTTGAAGTACTCTTTAAGATTTCTCACCACACCAAGCTTGAGGATAAGCTTGAAGGAGCTGATAACTTCTGAGCTTGGAAGTATAGGATTGGGTTAATCCTGGAAGAGAATGAGTTGGACTCATATGTAAAAGAAGACATCCCTATCCCAGAGGATGAAGAGGCTAAGGTATTGCATAAGAAGAACTTGGTCAAGGCAAAGAGAATCATTGCTGATTCTATCAAAGACCATCTAATACCCCATGTGTCTTCTCTAAAGACACCCAAGGAGATGTTTGACTCTTTGACCAAGCTATTTGAAGGGAAGAACATAAATCGGAAGATGACCCTGCGGAACCAATTGAAAGGAGTGAAGTTTCAGAATGGAGAAACCATTCAATCTTATTTTTCAAGGGTCTCCCAGATCAAGGAACAGCTAGAAGCAATGGATGAAATGGTGGAGAATGGTGAAGTGGTGATGACCACTCTAAATGGCCTACCCAGGTCATGGGATTCCTTTATTCAAGGAATTTGTGCAAGGAAGAAGTTGATCTCCTTCAACAGATTGTGGGAAGAATGCTTTCAAGAAGAAGTTAGGATTGTGGCCCGAGAAGAAAAGATGGGAAATGAAGATCAAGCTCTCACAGCACATGCCAGGAAAGGAAAGTCCAAGAAGGAATCATCTCATAACAGGAGATTCTCACACCACCATTATCATAAAGATAAGAAAGATCTCAGATGCTTCAATTGCAATGAGAAGGGACACTTTGCTTCAGATTGTCCCAAGAAGAAGAAAAACAACAACAACAACTTCAACAAGAAGAAGAAGAATAACAAAAGAAGATATCATGCTCATGCTGCTGAAGATGATGAACCCCCAAAGAAGAAGGCTAGGGCAGAAAGTGATAGTGATGATGACTCATCAAGTGAAGAAGAGTATGCTCTAATTTCTGCTCTCACAGGTACTATCTCCTAGGGTTGTAATGATTGGTTGATTGACAGTGGGGCTTCCAAACACATGACTGGGTTTAAGGAATCTTTTGTGAATCTATCTGAACATGAATCACCCCATAAGGTGAAACTTGGGGATGATTATCAATACCCAATCAAAGGAAGTGGTGAAGCCTCCTACAACCTAGATTCTGGAAAATCTTTGAAGATGAAAGAAGTCCTTTATGTACCTGGGCTCAAGAATTACTTACTCTCCATCTCTGCATTTGATGCAAAAGGTATGAGGGTTGCATTTGTGGATGGCCATGTCCTAATGTGGCCAAAGGGAAAGAACATAGATGATGCAGTAGTGATTGGAGAACAAGAGGGAGGTTTGTATAAATTAAAGGGACAACCTGAACATGCCATGGTACATGAATCCATGGAGCCAAGTGAACTTTGGCATAGAAGACTTGCTCATATGCACTATAGGGCACTTCCAATTGCAAGCAAGGCTGTAGAGGGTCTTCCTGAAATCAAGACCAAACATGAAGGTGTTTGCAAAGGATGTGCAAAAGGTAAGAACATTAAGAAGGCTTTCCCAAGCAGTGAAAGCAAGGCAAAGGACATCCTAGAAATCATCTACTCAGATGTATGTGGTCCTATGTCATCCAGTTCTCTGAGTGGGTATGTTTACTATGTCTCATTTATTGATGACTTCTCCAGGAAGACTTGGGTATACTTCTTGAAGAACAAAGATGAGGTGTTTGATAAGTTCAAGGAATTCAAAACCTTGATGGAGAATCAAACTGACAAGAAGATCAAAACATTCAGATCCGACAATGGTGGAGAATTCACCTCAGGTGACTTCAAGAAGCTTTGCAGTGATTCAGGGATTAAGAGGGAGTTGACTGCTCCTTATAATCCTCACCAGAATGGAGTTGCATAAAGGAAGAACAGAACAATCATGGAAGCAACAAGAGCAATGCTGCATGACCAGGATCTACCTATGCATCTATGGGCAGAAGCAGCTAGAACAACTGTATATGTGCAGAACAGAACACCCCACAAGATATTGGACAACAAAACTCCAGAAGAGGTCTTTTCTGGTAAGAAACCTGAAGTCAGCCATCTCAGAATATTTGGTTGTCCAGTATACACTCATGTCCCAAAGGAAAAGTGGACCAAACTAGATCCTTCAGGAAAGAAGGGTATCTTTTTGGGTTACAGTGAAAGCTCGAAGGCTTACAGAATATACTTTCCAAGGTTGAAGAAGATTGATGTCAGTAGGGATGTAACATTTGATGAAAACTCAGCATTCATCAAATCAAGGAAGGCACCTATCGAGGTTTATGAAGAACCTAAGGAAACTAGATTTCAAGACACTACCATGACTAAAGCAATTCCAGAAGTTGTTCGCGAGTTTGAAGATCCGCAAGAACCTGTAGATCCACCCTGTGAGGATAACTCTCATAAGAGGAAACCTGCATGGGCTAGAGAGCTCATTCAAGATGCAGAAAGATTTGGCATTCCAGAAGAAGAACACAGAGCAAAGAAGAGAACTAGATCACATACCAGCTATGTTGCTTTACTCTGTGACATTATGAACAAAGAACCTTCCAGTTATGAAGAAGCAGTGGAAAAGAAAGAATGGAAGGATGCCATGGTTGATGAATACCAATCAATAATGAAGAATGATGTTTGAGATGTTGTCCCAAGACCTAAAGAGAAATCTGTTGTGACTTCTAAATGGATCTACAAAATCAAGCATGCTGCAGATGGCAGTGTAGAGAAATAAAAAGCAAGATTCATAGCTCGTGGCTTCTCTCAGAAAGAGGGAATAGATTATGAAGAAACCTTTACACCTATAGCCAGGTATACTTCCATCAGAACAGTACTTGCCCTGGCTGCAGCAATGAAATGGAAAATACACCAGATGGATGTCAAGACTGCTTTCTTGAATGGTGTAGTTGAAGAGGAAGTATATGTGGAGCAGCCACTCGGTTTCGAAATACATGACAAGGAGTCATATGTGTGTAGATTGAAGAAATCCTTGTATGGCTTGAAACAAGCTCCCAGAACTTGGTATGGTAGGATGGACAGTTTCCTATCTAGTTTGGGCTTTACCAAGAATAAAGCAGATTCCAACCTTTACTACAAGGTTGAGAAAGGAAATCTAGTGATACTACTATGTGGATGACCTGTTTGTAACATGTGAGGATAGATTGATTGTCGACATGCAGCAGAAGCTTGCTGCCGAGTTCAAGTTGAAGAACTTGGGGATGATGCACAATTTTTTTTTGGCATAGAGGTGTGGCAGAGTGATGGAATCTTCCTTGGACAAGGGAAGTATGTAGTAGAGATCCTGAAGAGGTTCGGGATGATGGACTGCAAGGCTATGGCCACACCTATGGCATCGAACCTGAAGCTTCTGTGTGATGCTTCATCTGAGCCGATTGATATCACTATGTATCATCAGATGATTGGGTCCTTGATGTACCTGACGAACACGAGACCAAATATTTACTCTGTGGTGAACAAATTGAGCCAGTTCTTGATGGATCCGAGGAGTGTTCCCCTGGTTGTTGTAAAGCATGTTCTGAGGTACTTGAAGGGTACAGTGGAATATGGGCTCAAGTATGAAGTGAATCAAAAGTTTAACCTGCAGGGTTATGTTGATTCAGATTGGGCTGGCAGTGCTGTAAATATGAAGAGCACATTTGGGTGCTGCTTCAGTATGGGATCAGGTGTGATCTCTTGGTTTAGCAGGAAGCAGTCCTGCGTAGCACTGAGTACAGTTGAGGCAGAGTATGTTGCAGCTTGTTCAGCTAGTTGTGAGGAAGTATGGCTACAGAAGCTACTGTCTGAGTTATTTGATCTCCCATTGGATGCTACTGGTATATTTTGTGATAACCAGAGTTGTGTTAAGCTGTCCGAGAACCCAGTGTTTCATGACAGGTCGAAACACATAGAGATCAAATATCACTATATCAGGGATATGGTGCAGAGAGGAGCTGTGAAGATCCTGTATGTTGCAATGGACGAGTAGATTGCAGATGTGCTGACGAAGCCACTAGCCAGGGTGAAGTTCGAGTACTTCAGGGAGAGGCTTGGTGTTCTTTAGATTGATGACACTTCGAGGAAGACGTGATGGACACATTTGCTAAAGCCATTCCAAGCATGTTGGAAGGAGGATCGTTCACATGGCTGTGGATGTAAGCGCTGGATGATGAGCATCAGGATGATGTTCTGGTTTCTGCTTTGTATGATTAGTTGGATCATTTATATATGTATGTATGCATCATGTTGGATGCTAGATATGATCAATTGGATCATTTATATGTATGTACGCATCATGTTGGATGCTGGATATGATTGGTTGGATCATGTGTATGTATTTTGTATATGCATCATGTTAGATGCTTGGACCATGTATCTGTATATGTATCAGGTGGATACATTGTATGATCAGGTAGATCATGTATGTTGATATGTATCATGTATTTGTATTTTTATCAGGTGGATACACTGTATGATCAGGTGGATCATGTATGATGATATGTATCAAGTAGATACTTGGTATGCATCAGGTAGATGCATTGTATGATCATGGATGATGAGCTTCAGCATGTTGCACCAGATGACATGCAGCAGGATGTTGCAGTGATGATGATCAGGATGATCATGTGTACATCAGGATGATGTATGGTGATTATCAGGTTGATACTCTGTGGCCGTGGAACAGGTTGTGCAGATAAGCATGTAATTTGTGCCCTGGGAGATTTGCAGATAGTCTTTCGAGGTTTTTCCTATGGCATGTAATTTGTACCCTGGGATATCTCGCAAATGCTCTTTCGAGGTTTTGCTTGGGAGGACATATAATTTGTGCCCTGGGAGATCTGCAGATAGTCTTTCGAGGTTTTGCCTATGGCATGTAATTTGTGCCCTGGGATATCTGGCAGATGCTCTTTCGAGGTTTTGGCCTATGGCATGTAATTTGTGCCCTGGGAGATCCGATAGGTTAAGCCGTGTGCTCGTAATCAGTCCTGGGATGCTCTTTCGAGGTTTTGCCATGACCACATGTAATTTGTGCCCTGGGAGATCCAATAGGTTGAGCCTTGTGCTCATAATTAGTCCTGGGATGCTCTTTCGAGGTTTTGTGGTGACCACATGTAATTTGTGCCCTGGGAGATCCGATAGGTTGAGCCTTGTGCTCGTAATCAGTCCTGGAATTCTCTTTCGAGGTTTTGTGGTGGGGTCACATGTAATAAGTCCCGGAGATCTGGACAGGATGAAAAAGGCCTCAGATGCTCTTTAGGGTTCTTGCTAGTCAAGAGACTCTTTTAAGGTTTTGTGACGCACATAATAAGTCTTGAGATTTCCACAGTATGGCCAGTGATGACAAAGACCTGCAGGTGGTGGGCCTACATCCAGTATGAAAAAGGACTGGCTCTGTAGAACTTCCTATGACGAGTAAAGTCAGAGATTGGTTGAGATAGCAGCAGCAGTGATGATGATCCCGAGAAGAAGACTTGTCTAGCATATTTGTGTCGAGAAATACCTTCCTAGTTAAGAGGGAGTGTTGATGTATATGTAACTTCGGAATGTGTTTCATCTATGTATTTCATATATATTTATTGTACCCTTATTAGAGATGTGTTATTCCTCTATAAGGAAGTGTCATCATGTGGATTGACAAGTGTGTGTACTTGCCGATGGGTTATTAGACCACCATGTGTGGGGTTTTCCTTGAAATATATATTATATTGTGGATGTATCTAGATAGACAAGTCGGCCCCATAGTGTAACTGGGCAAACAGGTTAAGTATAAATAGAGATAGGGAGATCTCTATTTGGATCATTCAGAAAGACACACTTCTCTCACTCAGAAAGTGGTGCACTAGTGAGGAGGAGGATCATCTGCTCTAGGGGACTATCTCAAGTGTATTTTGGTTGTACTTTGGTTGAGCCATTGCTCTCTCTATCTCTGAGGAAGTTGTGGGGTTTTTCACCTGAGGGTTTTCCCCACGGAAACTCTGTGTCTCTTGTCTCTCATGCTTTTGATTTTTGTGATGCTTGTCATGCTTATTGTGATTGTTATGCATTGATATACTGTATATGTTATTCTCTCAGTAAAGATCCAAGAGTATTGTGAATTAATGCTCAAAATTTAATAGCTCGGTCATATTTTCAATTTTTTGAATTAGTGGATTGGTAGGACTTGAGTGTGAAAGTCTTAGGAGCATAATATTGTTATTTGTGCTATTGTTTTTTCTACCTTTGAACAAAATTATCTTCCAAAACCTTGTTACCTTGTAAACCTGGTATCTTGCTTGAGTTTAAGAACCCCTTTCTTTTCGAACTTGCCTTTGGCTTGTGGTTGAAGAGTCTAGTGTTAGAAGCTATTTTCACCAGGGTGATAGGCATATCTTTCTCATTTTTGTTGCTTGCATTAGTTTGAGTTAATGTTTAAAAGTTGCATTCTCATAAAAAGCAAAAAGTTGCATTTATATAAAAATAAAAAGTTTGGATTTCAAGAATTTGGTTAGGAAAAAGCAAAAAGATGAAAGATTCTCATTTGCATTTGAAAAATTTGTAGTTACATTGGAAAGATTTGCATTTGCATTTGAAAAATTTGTAGTTACATTGGAAAGATTTGCATTTGCATTTGAAATATTTGTAATTACATTCAAAAGATTACATTTGCATTGAAAGAGTTGATTTGGTGGTTCAAAAAGTGCTTTGTATTTTATTGTAAAGAGTGTAAATGAACACACTTGCATTTGAAAATCTTTAGTTTCACCTAATAGTCTTTCATCTTCATTTTCCAAGAGTGTAAATGAGTGATTTTGCATTTGAAAATATTTAGGTGCACTTAGTTTTCTTCTTTTTGAAAAGTATTTTAAAATGCTATTTTTGTAAAGCAAAAAGCATTGAAAAGAATCTAGGGAAGATTTTTGTTTTTTAGAAACGCATATAATAGTATAGGTTCTAAGACTTTGGATATAGGGGTTGTGAGTTAAATCCTCCAAGACCACATAATATTGAGACAAGGAATAATTAAAGAGTGATAAAATCCATTAGTAGCGTGAAATACATGTTGGGAAAGCGCCTCTCAAATAGGCGTCAAGTGGTAGGTAAAGCTAGTCCAAGTGGACAGATTGTCCCCCGGTGCTTGGATTAGTGGGGTTATGCGAGTCTAGGATTTGTTCAGGCATGAAAATTCCTAGGGTGACACCACTGCTCACCGAAAACATTGGTTCTAGGACTTATGTCCTACGTTCCCTTCCCATTCATAGAAGCTCTTTCCAGCGACTGTCTTTCCCGACTACCGAACATGAAGTGGTAACCCTAGTTGTTGGTTCTAGTATTTTCGTATGTCGCTACAAGGGGAATATCTTGTTGCACCTAATACAGGAATAGAATATTCATCTCAACTCCTTGTGAGGGTATTTTTTGAAGGCAAGTGCTTGCACCTCTTTCAATTGAGGCATAGTAGATTAGGGTAACTGTCTCTCAATATTTGTTGGTTGGAATTGGGCCCTAATCATCCCAGGATGACCTCCAGAAGACCCAAAAATATGGCTCTTCACTTAATAGTATTTGGTCATAAAAAACCAAGTGCTTTTCATTGGAAGAGTATTTTTGCTTGTGTAAATCTATGTTCAAGAACTTTTTAGTGTGTGCTCTTTGTTTTATTTCTTGATTTTGTAGACTTCCTCCTCTGTGTCTTCTATGAGCCACCATGGTTGATCAACCTTTTCATAGGTCCGTAAATATTCAAGGACACTCTCCTGAACATAGAGAGTTCCTTGGGCCAAGGTAAAGGCTAGGTTACAATAATGCACCCCTCAGGGGGTAGAGGAAGAAAATCAAGAACCATAAATAGAACATGAAGAAGAACAAAACATTTCAATCTCTAGTGAGTTTGAGAGTTTGTCTGAAGAAGGAAACCTTAGTGACACTGTGGGTCAGTAGAATAACTCCCCCAGATTTGCTTCTCCTCAACCTAAGGAGAACCTAGGTCACATTGCTATAGAGGATCTTTTAGACCCCGAAGGGCGGTTAAACCCACCGCAATGTCCTAGTTTTTTCACAACCGAGAACTTGAGTTACATACCCCTAGAGTAACTAATTCACCATTTGAGTGGGATAGTATGGAAAAAATAATGGAGATACCTATCACTGGGGAAGTTACACCCCCAATTAGTTTATTTCCCAGAGGATAAGGAAACTTAAATACCTCATCTATAGGAGCATCTGGATGGTTTCCACCATCTGCAATGGTGCTTACTGGAGGGGATTCATCTATGCCACAAAGCTCTAATCCTTTTTCTTTTGGGATGACTTTTCCAGGTTTTCGACCTGTTAATTCCAATATTCCTCCCATTTTAATGAATACTATTTCCTCTAGCTATGGTCCATTGGTTCCACCCATGCTTTCCCACCCTGTAGTGGACAAATGTATGTGCTCAATCCTTCCATAGTGACCAAGGTAATTTTTGGGTGTAGCCTACCTCAGATGAACATAAATTTCCAAGGAGTGGGAGGTATGAGTACTAGTTTTCCCTTCGGACAAAATATCCTACAAGGTAATACAGTTAATCCTAGAATAGGGGTCACTAGTGGCGGATTTCCTTGGAGGAATAATATGCACCAAGGAAATATTCCTTCATCTAGGGAAGGAGGGATGAACATGTTTAATAATACAAATGTTAATACTTCTCAAGGAATACAACCATTCATGGGGGGCATACTTGGAGGCAATATGAATCCATTTGTACAATCTCAATTTGATCAAAATCAAAACTTTGGATAAAATAATCAACCATTCACAAATCTTGGGAATCCCTATATACCAAGTCAATATTTTGTAAATACAAACCAATGGGCAACAAATGCTCCCAGGCCTTGGAATTCTATGGCACAAACAAATTTACCTTTCTTAGCCACTTTGAACCTTCCATATCTAATGAAGTTAACCAATGACCCAGTGTTACAAGATCCAAGATGGCCCCCTGTTCCTACCAAACTTCCTTCAGACATACCTAAGTTTGAAGGGAAGCCCAAAGAAACTCCAGCAAACCATTTAATGACTTTCCATCTTTGGGGTTATTTGAACTCATTGATGGATGATTCCATTAGATTGTGTCTCTTCCAAAAAACGTAATAGGGGTAGCAGCAAAGTCGTACATTGAGTTACGATGAGCTTCCTTCCACAATTTCAATGCAATCGCGATGATACTCTTAAACCATTTCCATTTACTAGTCTATTACGATATTGGCACATAAATTTTGATTTTGTTTAGGAAGGATAAGTCGACACATATATCTGATCACATCCATGAATGGATAAGCCTGATGTAGTTTAATAAAATTACAAATTCCCATGAGCTCTTAACTAATTGGTTCATTAAATCATTGCAACCATTCATTGTGGAGGATTTGTGCCTCTCTAGAGGGAAAATAGAAAAGAACACCATCATTACGGCTCGACAACTTGATTTTGCCTATTCCTAGCCAATATTGTATGATATTCTGCTTATTACGCTTAGAGAAAATACTAATCCAACCAAATCAACCCCTAGACCTCATGTTGATGGTGTAATTGGTTCAGTTGAGAATTCCATGGAAGGACAAGGTAGTAGCCAAAATGCACCTAAGGATAAAAAGAATAATAACAAAAACCTCAAGCCAAACCCTCCCACAAATGTTTTGTCAATAGTACAAAAAACTAATACTAAGGGTAACTAGCAACCTGAAGGGAAAAATAATAAGAATAAGAAAAATGGTAATAAGGGAAACAATAACACAAACAACAATAACAATAGTGAGGGAGGGGAGAAGAAATAAAAAATGAAAGTGAAATTTCCATGCCATTTGTGCATTGAATATCACTTAACTTATAAATTCCCCAAGCTAGAGATTGCTCAATGATTATTAGCACAACATGAAGCTACCAAGCAACGAACCGCACTAAATAATTCTTTCCCTCCAATACATAAATAGATGATTGGTGTTGCTAACTCGAACCTTGTAGCCTCGCAAGGGGGTAATCAAGGTGCCTCTTCAAAAGGGGGCAATTCAAGCCAAAGTGAAGTATTCATGTGTCATCAGGAAATGAATCTCCAACCAAGGAATAAAAATTATGAGTCAACCACATCTATATCTAAAGGAAAATAAAATCCTAAAACCTAAACAACTCAAATATTACACATAGAAAACAACAATTGACACTATTCCCAGAATACCGAAAGGTGTTTTGAAGAAATCCATGTACAATCCAAATGCACATACTTCTTAAAACTATAGCATAGAGGAATATCTGTCCCAAGCTCCTTATGCAATTTTCACCCTGGAAGTCCTCTAGAGTGTTTAGTTGTTGACCTTCGATTTAGACAATTGGAAGCCCCATTTAATTCACCATGTAACTTTTCATATTCAAGTTTCGAACAGAAGGTCAAACATTCATAGAATTGTTGTATATGAGGGTGCATCCACTTGTGTGATGTCCTTTTCATGTTGGAAATCCATCAAATCACTCGAAGTAGTGCCCCTGGTAACCATGATAAAGGATTTTTATGGTCACTTATTTCAACCTCATGGAATCATCCTAACTCTTCCAATAGAGTTAGGGGGAAAGACAATTAATGTAGAAGTGGAAGTTGTTGATGCTCCACTTGACTATAATCTGTCACTAGGTAGGAGTTGGATTCATTCCATGATGGATGTGGTATCTTCCATATTTCGAGTGATTAAAATTTTCCCATGAAGGAAAGGGAGTCACTATTGATCAATTATCTTTCCATGGAAATGAGTATACCCTTAATTCTGGGACAAATATCCCCTTAGTGATCCATTCCGAAAAGGATTGTGAAAATGTTAGCGTGGGAATGTTTCCTACCCTAATGGGAACGTTTAATTTACCCCCACCCATCTTAGGTGACAATTCAGCTCTGATACACATGATATCATACGATGCTATTACTTCCATGAATAATATCTCTCAATTTAGAAACTTCTATTTTGAATATCCTTGGGTAATACCATAACCACCTCAAGGAATTGGGTGTAGGAAAGCTCTGTAATTTCTGTCTGCAGTTGAGATAGATTATCAAGCTAGAACTTTAGAGAGAGCATACCAGGAACATCATCCCATTCAAATGGAAGTTGATGATCAATATTTAATTCCCATTTGTTCCATCAATTCTTTTTTGTGTCATGTTCCTTTAGACACTGTTATGCCTTCAAATGAGTCCTTTATTGAAGCTATGTCTTTAGGAGAGATACCTTGGAGAGATATGCATCACCGTGCATCATTTATTCCTAGAGATAATGAGGTTAGAATTGATGAGAAGGGAACCACCAAACCTGGGTCAGTGGAATGGTATAGGATCCCTCTCGCTACATCACGAGTGTATGCAGTTAAAAAAAAAAAAAAAAAAAAAAAAAAAAAACATGGCCAATATTTCAACAGCCATCCCCATTAATATCTACAAGACCCCAGGCATTGTAGAAAATGTCTTTATTGGTGCAGATTGTTCATCAGAATAAATAACAATATACATTGTATTGTTTAAATAATATATAGACATTTTCTCTTGGTCCTACAAAGAAATACAAGGAATAGACCCAGCTATTGTTGAACATGAAATTAAGACATATCCTAGTGCTAAACTAGTGTGATAGAAGTTAAGAGTATTAAACCCTAGGAATGTTGATAATGTAAAAGAAGAAGTGGAGAAACTTCTCCAAACAAACTTCATTTATCCTATCCCTTGAATTGAATGGACATCCAATTTGGTATCCATGGATAAGAAACAAGGGAATATTAGATTTTGTACTAATTTTCGAGACATAAACCTAGCATGTCTTAAGGATAATTATCCTACCCCATTCATTGATCAGATTATCCATGAATGTGTTGGTAATGAGATATTCTCATTTATGGATGGCTTCTCATGATACAATTAGATTCAAATCAAACCTGAAGATCAACACAAAAATTCTTTTATATGCCCTTGGGGGACCTTTGCTTATAAGAAGATGTCGTTTGGTTTAAAGAATGTCATAGAAAATTTCCAACGTGCAATGTCTTATGTTTTTCATGACATTAAGAAAATTGTAGAAGCCTATCTAGATGACCTTACAAGCAATTCTGGGAAAAGGGTGGATCACCCCAAGCACCTTAGGGATATCTTTGATAATTATTATAGGATTCACCCGAATCATTATAAATGCATTTTCTATGACACATCGGGTCAATTATTAGGTTTTATTGTTTCAAAGGATGGGATAATGGTAGATCAATTCAAGGTTGAGGTAATAATACAGTTGCCTCCCCCACGTAACTTGCATCAATTAAAAAGCCTTCAAGGGAAGGTGAATTTATTGCGACGATTCATTGCTAACTCTATTGAAATCACAAAAGGTTTCATGTGCTTGCTGATGAAAGGGGTCCCATTTATATGGGATGATACTACTCATAAGTCTTTAAATGCATTGTTGAGTCCTCTGAATTATAGCAGGTATTTCCTCTTATATTTAGCAGCATCTGAATCGATGGTAGGAATGGTTCTGGTCCAGGAAGATGATTCTCACTAAGAACATGCCATTTACTACCTAAGTAAGAACTTGGTAGGTCTTGAGTTAAGGTATTCTCATGTTTAGAAGTTGGCATTAGTTGTTTTTCATGCGGTAGAAAGGCTTAGGTAGTACATCATCCTTAGAAGAACAACTATCATTGCAGATGTCAATCCATTCAACCGTATCTTGTCTGGATGAATCATTCAGGGAAAGTATAATAAATGGATTTTTATTCTTCAGGAATTCGATCTAGGTTTCATGTCATCCAAATCTAATAAATCTTTAGCTTTTGCTGAGTTAATGTCATAACTTTCCCGAGATGGTGAGTGGAAAATGGAAAATGAGTCATTGTTGGATGAACATATTTTTTCCATCAACTCGAAAGAACCTTAGTATGGAAACATTTTGATTTACCTACAAACCCAAATGGTCCCCACTCAATATTCTCATTAGGAAAGACATAAAATTAATCACCAAGCAAGACATTATGTCATTATTGGGGATACTATAGATCATTGAGGGATTGATACAATCTTAAGACATTGTCTAACCCATGAGGAGGCTGAGAGAGTGCTTAATTATTGCTATGGTGGAGCCTGTGGTGGTCATCTAACTGGGCTTTCTACAACTAAAATATTTTGTGCATGGATTATTTTTTTCCCTCAATTTTCAAAGACCGTGTTGAAGCATTTAAGAAATGCCATCCCTGTCAGGTCTTTACCAATAAAATGCATGTGCACCTTGATCCTCTCTATCTAGTTATCACCATTGGTTTCTTCACAAAATGGGGGATTTATTTTACAACTTGCAACTCGGCTTCAACAAGTGGTCATAAATATATTATTGTGGCCATCAACTACTTTATTAAGTGGGTTGAAGCCATGCCTACCTTCAAGTGTGATCGTGAGATTGCATCACACTTTGCATTTAACCAGATCATAGCTCATTTTGGTATACCCAGGGAGATTGTTACTGATAATGGAAATCAGTTTTAAAAAAAATGATGACATAGTTGGCTCAAAAACTTGGTTTTTGTCAATATTTCTCCTCACATTTTTACCTCAAGATAATGGTCCAGTAGAGGCAGTCAATAAGTCCTTGAAGATCATGCTTCAAAGAACATTGAGTAGAAATAGGAATAATTGGCATACAATGCTCTACCCAACTGTGTGGGCATATCGAACATCCATAAATACTGCGACAATATTTACTCCTTTACAGCTTGTACATGGAGTAGAAGTTGTGTTACCTATCGAGTGTGAAATCCCATATTTGAAGCTAGATATAGAGCTCTTACTAGATAACACCCAATTGGAAGAACAACTAGTATACTCGGAACAGTTAGATGAGCATAAAAGGGATGCAACTATGGATAACGAATCACACAAGAAATGTGTGAAGGATCAGTATGACAAATTTATACATCCCTGTGTGACTATGTCTACTCTGAAGGAGATATGGTGCTTGTCTATGACCAACAATGTGATGATTTAGGGCCCAGTAAATTCAATTCAATGTGGCTTGGTCCTTATATCATAAAGTTATTATTAAATAAGGGATCTTATGACCTAGAATATTTTGAGGGGAACATTTTAGGGCCTAGAAATGGGATCTATCTCAAGAGGTATTGTGCCTAGGTCTCTCGGTCTGGGTAGAACCCTTTTGTACGTATAGTAGGTAAATTAGGTTACTTTTTGCTATTATGTTTTGATTAGTATTGGTCGTCACTAATCATGCTATATATTTCAATTGACAAATGTCTTCAGATGCACCTATGTTTGTAGGAAATGCGTATGGAGCATGTCGTCACAATCATAAATTAGCTTCCCATGCTTTGTTAATCTTCAATGCCACAGGCCATATTGTGAGTTCTCGTGGTGTGTCTCTAGGTCTGGATACTAATAATATCAGTGAATATAGTGTTTTGATTAAGTTATTGTTGGAGGCAACTTCACTTGACATCCAACGATTAACTATCCACCTGGATTCACAACTGGATGCGTCACAATTGAATGGTACATATCATGTCCATCATCCTAATTTATTACGAAAATTTATGAGGGTCAATCTTCTTGAACATTACTTTGAATTCATTACATATATTCATGTGCCAAGAAGGTTAGATTTGATTTCTGATACATTAGCCAACTATGTATTAATGGACAAGCATTTGACACATATTTGAAAGAAAGCAAAGAGCATGTACACATTGTAAATAGTTCAATAAAACAGACTGTCATAAACATAAAAGTAGTTTCTTTAAGTACAAAAATTATGAATCACCACAAAAAATAGGTCCTGAAGGAGACATTGGATAAAGTCAGAGAAAAAGATAGAATTAGTCTTCCCACTCTATTGATTCCTTGTAATACAACACATAAGTAGCCACTCATTGGATTAGTTTCATCCATCAAGAATAAACCCCATCCACTTGCCACTTCATAGCCCCCAGTAGATGGTCAGTCCAACCGACATGGATAGTATGGGTAAGCCCTTGAAGTTTTTCTTCAACAAAGACGAGAGTAACCTATGGTCCTTCCCCTTCTCTAGGATGATGTGGTCGTAGGTATGTATGGTCAACGAGGCATTATGGTCCAAAATATATATCATTATCTGTTAGTGGGATCATACACAAAAAAAATTCCTCTTTATTTTTGCTAAAATATTTCAAAAATACAAAAAATGAAATATAGCAAAAAGCAGTGCTCACATAATCTATTCCATGAAGAGCTAGGAGGAAGCACCAAATCTAGATCTCGTTTGAAATCCATCCCTGCATAGGGGAACTCTTGGATAGCTAGGAGTTTTCTGCGCCACTACCTAAGGTACTCACCTCTGAAAGGAGTAGTATATGATCCTCTGCCTGACTAGTGTAGTAAAAATTTCCATCGGGTCATATGAGGCTCTTGAGGATCAAAGGAGGGTAATGAAATTTGTGGGATTAACGTTGGAAGTATCTCAAAGAAAAATGATACTATAATTCTTCCATAGCCAAATTTCTTTATCTTCCCAATCTTGCACTTGGTAAGTTGACCTTTCATGCTGATCAACAAACCGGTGCACCAGTTAAACAGTGTGGGTCTCAAACACTCTACCCCAATATGTATAGCATTTCCCGAAGCTAAATGTAATGTTGTAGAACCTGAAACTCTGGTAATCATAGTCAATATTAGTTTTACGGTGAAGCTTTCAATACTTGTTATGGGTACCGAGGTACCTGACTTTTGTGTCCCTGCTACACAATAAGCATTTACATATTCTTGGACTGAGAGGAGATCTCTCTCTTGGTTTAAACCCTTAAGGTTTAATAGAGCTCCTCATTGTGAGAGCTCAATAAGGAAGTATATTCCATACATAGTAAGCCTTAATACTTCCCCTTTAATGATGAAAGCATCCTGATTTGGATCCCAGTAGCAGACGAGCCTCTGAAGCAAATCTTTTTAGGACCTCATATTAGAAATGCACAAAAAAATGAGTAATCCACACCAACAAAGGGCATTGAGATTTAAAGGATATCCCAGGGCATCACATTGAAGGTGTTTATTCTCATGCTCTACCCATATAATAGACATCTCTTTTTAGGGATGAGAAAATTGAAGATACCTGAAAATGACAAAAGCTTGATTGGTGATCTGAAACTCTGAGAATAACAATCAAGGAGATAGGGTACAAAAGTGCCAAAAGGTATAATTGTAAGAATGAATTGTATGATCTATTTATATCAAAACCCTTAATTAATTTTGTACGATATTTCACCCGAGTTTGACATTTGTCAATTAAAACTAATGCCATGTTGCATAGTGTTTGACTAATTTGGACAAGAAAATAAGAATGGGGGCTCCTTTTCAAATCTATGGTGATGTTAAAAGGTTTTCATCCTTGAAATGGAATATAGGGTAGATTACCACCATAAATGCATAATTTGCATCAAGCTTTCCATCATGTTCACACCTCAAGATCACAACACATGGAAATGCGACATTAGCCCTTTTTTCTCAGAAAAGTCATAATTCTCCATGTTATTGTTTACCAACTCATCAGTACCCTAGTTAGAACCTGGTTGTCTTCTAGTTCCCTGCCATGTCATGATCCTCTTTCATTCTTATTTTTTCCATTACCCAAGGGACTCTAAAAAAATTTCATTTTGTGACATTGCATTTGCATACGACCACTTGTGCATTTGAGTCTAATGCCTGCTGCAGTTTTCCTTTAGCCACTTGCCACCAATGCATTCTCCTAACATCGCTCGCCTTTTCTATCTATTGCAGTCACATCTTGCTACACTTGCCATAGAATACATGCTTCAAGAGTGTCCACATCCTACACATCCATTTTTTTCATTTTTTGCATAGATATGTTCCATGTGCTTGGACCATAGTTTCACACCATTGCGAGGATTGTATTATCCATTTTTTCAGGAATTACTATATGAAAAGGCCACTAAAAGTAAAATATTCCAAAAAAAAGAGGGGATGGAAATATCTCAAATGTCTATCGATGTAGTTGTAGTAAGTCAAGTCATCCTTAAACAAAGCACTAGTATTGATTCTCTCAGTAGTTGGGTTCTAGTTTATGGATTTAGTTTTAAGCCTTCATCTTAGAGTTATTACTCCTCTGATTGGCTACTCTTTGAATAATATGGATAATATGAATGTCTCCTACATTGTGGATTTGTATCATTGGTTCCTTTGTGTACCTGTATAATCCCTCCTCCTTCTATGTGTCATATTCCCTAATATAGTGTTTCAACGTCATTATTTCAAGTCTCCAGGTTCTCTCTATTTTACCATTAAAAAAAGATGTTGCACTTCTATAAGGGTGGTATTCTGGGAGGAACACCCTCGACTAATTGTACACTAGATTTTGTAGGTGGTTGGACCACCTAGCCTTTATTCAAGGTCCACAAAATTTTCATCCATGATATCCTTTTGTTACAAGACCTACGATGTTATTGTGTATAGAACACATTAGCGCCAAAGAAGGCATTTGCACCAAATTAAGTTTGTCAAATAACATTATGAATATAAGCAAATCAATCAGCATGCTTACTAGATAAAACTCCGAGTCCTGGATATTCATGTGTGGTGTACTCCTAATCCTGGATATTCATGTGTGGTGTATGCACATATTCAATACAATGTCAGAAACCTCCATTGAGATCGGCCTTGATACATCATATACATGTATCCCTTCCCATAATTGCTTGTATTTTTTGACCAATGGTAGGAGGTAGACATCCATATTCTTCCCTCTCATCTACTAGGATCTATAAGAGCCAACATAAGATGTTCATTCTTCACAAACAACCCTAGAGGGATATTGGTATTGATCACTACCACTGGCCAAATAGAATAATTAATGTTTTGGAGGGAATACATGTTAACTCCATCCATGTCTATTCTCAATTGAAGGCTTCATACTTCATCATTGAATTTATCAAGACATGTATACTCTATGTTCTTCATGGCTATTGAATCTATAGGAATCCACATAACTCCTGGATCACTTTTGTGTGAGGCATGCCACCCCTACAACATGGCTAATTTTTTGTAATGAAAATCCTTTGAATCCTTGGGATTATAGGAATGTGCCTCAATATATTATGAGTAGGGCCATGTGCCTTACCCTTTTTTTAATGTTGAGTACCTTTCATGCCCACATTTAGGACATATCTCTTTATCTGTATATTTTCCTCTATATAAAATGTAATCATTCGGACAAGCATGATATGATATGTACTCAACACCCAATTTTTCAGTAGTTACTTTTCATCTTTGGAGTTGTTTGGGAGGATGTTATCACTTGGAAGTACCTTTTCTTTGAGTAACCTACAATTAATGGGCAATATAAATGTGCATTTCCATTAAGCATGCAACAAATCTCTTTTTATTGTTGATGTAACGGTGACTTGATGGTTACTTACAATGGTAGCATTGAGAAACACGTGTCCAACATACCATATATTGATTTCAAGTTGTACAACAACATTATTGCTCCCAATTGGGTATAACTTGATCCCTACCCAAAGAAAGGGTGCTAGAGGCAGATTTCAGGATTTCAAAGAAGGAATCGACAATATTAGCACTGTTCCCAAGCCCATTGATGGAATGCATTTAACAACATTCCCTCCATGGCATGGGTATCCCGTAATAAATCATCCATACCAATCTCTATATCATTTCTTTCATTCCCAACCCATGAAGAACTAGTGTTACTATAGATGTTCTGAATTGGTGACTCGGTACGTAGTGGGAATTAAATAGTGGTTGATTCAACCATGATTTGTATGCTTCCTCTACGAGCTCTACTCGTTTAGCATCCTTCTGTCGATTTGACATTGTACTGGGATGCAACGATAGATGGTGGATAGGTTGATCATCGTCGAAATCCTGGTTGCAAAAAGTTTGAACATTAAATCGATGATATTAGTAAACACAATGCATTTAGTATTTTGAAACATTATACCAAACATTTATTAGAACCATGGAATTTTTTTTCCAATTGTAAACATGCAATCAACCACTTTATAAAACAAATGTGGAATTAAGCAATAAATTAACATTAATTCTATTAAAAATCCAAAAATACAATTACTCAATGATATTTTTCTTATGCCCCAAGGGGACATCTAAAGGTAGTGCCAATGCAAGCCATTTGTTATGAGCATTTGGTGTTCTATGAAAGTTATAGTTTTTGGACAAACTATGTATTGCATGCACAACAACAAATATGGATGCCTTCTTTTTCGTAAAGAACTATTTGTAATTGGAGTGTTCCTCAAACAAACAATTTGCACTAAACAGTCAGCACCTACAACTATTTATGAACCTTGCAATTTTCCCTTGAGTGCATGGATGACCATGATAACTAACAAGTTCTTCTATTAAAGTTTCCCAAAGCATAATCATTTAATCACATACTATACGTGGAAATACTATGTTTTTATTTAACAATATTCAAGTAATCAGATCAACTATAAAGAGAACCACATGGCATAAGTGTTACTAATTGTTTGGGAGGATCAGACACATGTAAAAGCACAAACAACCCAAGATTTGCAGCATTTATTTTAGACTTACGATCATGTAATTGTTACCATAGTAGGATAATTTGGTCCCAACATTGGGCATAGGAAGGGAACATGGTCAAGTGCCATATAAAGAATGATTGTAACTGGTTTGGTATTTACTTTACAAATGGATGAGAAGAGAAAATTCATTACTACCCTCTACAATTGAACCGAACTGTGTATGTACTCGGACATTTTTTTCTTTTAGCTCATACAATGTTTTGGATCTCCTTGTAGAGATGTTTTGGGTAGTATTGATATCATACATTGGCTAACTATAACTCTTAGTTGACTCAACAAAAACAAACAGGTTGGCCAATTTAGGTCGAAACATGGTTGATTTGGATTTCAACTTTTCAAAGATTGAGCATATCAAAGTGTTCTTATGTGTCTATTATATTATGGGGGGTATTATACCATCAACTTTGGCTAGTCATCCATTAACATAATGGGACAATGTGACACACTTGGGGTTCACCTTCAACCCTTTACATTTTGAACAACCGCATACTACTAGGATGTCATAAAAGAGTTCCATTTCACACTAAAGTACCATTGGTCAAGGATGGTTATTAGATGATGGCATGTTACAGTTGGTGGGGTAAAGTGGCATTCCATTTTCATCTACCATATGCCTACAGTATGTTACTCCTAATAATACATGATGGCTTGTTGGGAGTGGTGGACTATCATGTGCATCCCGAACTTGATCCAAAATCAAGATCTTGTAATAGTCAATGCACAGTTATACAAATGCAAATGAAATGACAACATAAATTCAATTAGATAACCCTAATATAAATAAATATGGACTTACTAGTGATGGAAACGAAGAACTTGAACTTGGAATGAGATGGAATTTAAAGAATTATCCATTTGAGTTATCGCTCTTTTTTCCTCTACATTTGAGTAAAAAATACAATCAATACATGTCTTCATTCTTTAAATAAAAATTGGGAAACAAACAACATTCTACTTTTTTTAAGTAATCGTTGTATTAGAATTTGTATTGGTGCATTGGTTTGTCCTAACACAAAAAATGAACCGGTGTACTAATTCCATATGTGCACCAATTTAAATATCTACAACCACCTTTGCAAAGGACAAACCTCTGCAAAGTATTAATTACAAAAGTTTACACTTCCATTTTTCTGTCTTGTTGTGTCACTGATGTGCTTATGTTAGTATAACGCATCGATGCACTATTATCTACTTAGTGCACCGTTATACTAACAAAAAAAATACAAAATTTTATATTTTCATTTTTTGTCCTACTTTATATGGTGCACTTATATGAGTATAACACACCGGTGTGCTATTATTTGAGTAGTGCACCGAAACCTAGATTTAGAAAAAAAGGTGCATGCATTTATCACCAATGGGTTGAAATATCAAATGAAAAAAAGAGCGGCAATTTACTTTTAAGTCAATGAGCTTATAAATAAAAGAAAACCCTAATTCCAAAACCTTTTTTTGCCAAAAGTTGGAGGAGTGACTTATGCAAGAGATATTTACCACGGAAGAGTTTGGAGAGGGAGATTTTTTTGAAGAAATTTTTTGTAAGGGACCACTGTGGACACATAACTTTGTAAAGGAGACATTTTTGGTAAGTTTTCCCTTGATAGATTTTAAAAATGACATAAATTTTATATGTTTTTTAAAAAATAAAGGATATAAAAGTTACCTTCAATGCTGCAAACCCGTGTGTTCTTCTTCCTTCAGAGTTACCTTCATTACTGCAAACCCTAAGGTTCTTATTTCTTTCCTTTTGTTTTATATTTATCTTTCTATTTCACAATCAGATTTGATTTTTGGGAATGTAAACTTCTTGGTTACATATATTAGCATATGGGGTTTTGGGTTGCTATTGGACTGACATCATGATGCAATTCAATTCAAAGCCAACCTATCTCAACTCTTGTTGTCAGAATATTTTTCAAAAATGCTTTCTTAGTCCACGGTGTGCACTATATAGAATAAATTCACCGGTGTGTTATCATGCGCGTTGTCTTTTGCATGTTTAAACATTTCAACAAGTTAATCAGTGTGCATATTACAAGATATGTGCACCAATGCATTTATATTTCAAAGACGTACCATATAGATTATGTTTTATAAAAAAATGTTAATAGATGTAGTGACGCATATTATACAGACCATGCACATCGGTGCATTGTCTCTTAGAGGCGCATTGGTGTCGAGTTTCTATACATTGCACACCGATTGACCCGAATAAATTTTTAACTAAAATTCTTTATTTAGTGTGTAAAACATTATTTCATAATTTATGTGTTTCATTATGCAGAAAATTTATTGATAAAAAATGGTTGATAAATGATCACATAATAAAAATCATAGCCAAGGGACCGAGGGAAACACATCTGGAACAAAGAACATGGCAATATTTTTGTAATGTTAATATAAAAGTAATATATTTGAATTATCAAGATGTTTAAACAATGTGTATTGGTTTATGTGTGTCATGCAAAGCAAAACTTTAAGGGAACTCTATAAGATTGTCCATAATCTGAGTGAAGAAGAGAAAAAAGCTTTAAGAAATTATTGCAACATACCAATTATGTGGATTAAAAGGTGATAAACATTGGATTTTTGTTTGACTTCTTAGTAACAATGCTTCTCAACAATAATTTCTAACATGTTTCAAACTTTGGACTTAGAATTTTTTGAATGTTGTGCAGGGATAGACATCGAGGAGATAGGAAGCCCTGATAAGATACAAATTAAGAATCATTTAAATGATGATGAATTGGTCATCAGTTCAACTAGAATGGTGTTGGAAGTTAATGAGAGGGAGAAAAAGTTTTTAAAAACTTTGAGGGATATAGTGGAAAGAACGTATACATGTACTTTTCATTTACAATACAAAAATCAATCCAATGACTCTAAGAATTATGTTATAAGTAAACTACAAGAATCATTTCTGGAGCAGCGGGCACTGAGACTAGTGAAAATTGCAATGGAAAAAACATACAATAAAAAAGAATTGTTTAAAAAATATTATTGCTAAAAAGTTTTTCTATAAAGTATATACTAGTCCAAAATTTTACTTTGTTAATATTTTTACTATGCTTATTTTCATATAAATATTTATCGATTTTTTTCATTGTGCTTTTTGTTTCCCAGGAAGATTGTTAAAATTCCAAAGGAAAAATAATGTGATATCCTAAAGATGCCAATAGGGATGCCAAAAAGGGTGTACCATGAAATGGTCAAAGAAATTAACATAACCACGTCGCAGGGGGAAGCCATCCCAACAACAACATGCATCAAATGTATGTAATCATTGCTTTACTTTTAATGTGTAGAGAGTTTAATTATCGCACGAAATACTCATTTTAAATTGTTTTGTTGTAGCAAAAAAGAAAAGAAAATGACACCCATTCAGCGCATAAGATGGGACGACAAGGCAAAAAAGAGTTGATCACAAAGTCTGTGAGTACTTGTGGTTTGCTTCAGATTTCATATTTGGTGTGATGTTTATTTTTAACTAATTTAAAATTGTATATGGATGTTTTCTAATAGGTGCTAACATATAGAGAAGAGCCATCTGATCATTTGATTGACATTGGATTAAGAGTTGTGAGTATATATTGGGGTATCAAGGGTTAATTGAACAATTTGTAAGTAGCTATGTTGTTTTATGACCCTTATTTTATAATTAATGGAACAATAAGAAAACTTTAATTATATATATGCTTTGTCATGGTGTATGAAACTCATAGGAAACAAAGTATGATTGAATCCAATAGAGAATTTATTGACACATGGCATGAGGAATGGTCTAAAAAATATGTGTGAAGTTTATGATTTACTCGTTGAACATGTACACTTTTTCATTTATGCAATCATGTACATTATATTATCTATAAATGTAGATATACTACAAGTTGTATATTTTGGAATCTTTATTTGTGAAAATCAAACATTTTGTTTGATGTGGAGATATCATCCCAATTGGATGAGGATAAGTTATCAATAGCTGTAACAATGTCAAAATGACATTTTGAATTTTGAGGACCTTTATGTTGTCCCATATTTTGGAATCTTATTCGTATATGATAAAATAGGTTTCTTCTTCTACTGCATTCTCTAATGTCGCAAAATGTTACAATATGATTAAATATATGAATGATTTACAACGTGACTATGAAGAAAGGTGTAATCAACAAGCTTATCCAAACACAATAATTATTAGCACAACCACATTTTTAAAAGTGGTTGATATACATCAATCGATGCCATTATATTTAAAAAAGATTGAAAATGGCGTGGATCGGCATACATCAACCACTTTTAAAAATGTGGTTGTGCTAGTAATATTTTTACAAGTTAAATGATTATAATTGTCTAAATGAACATTGTTATGTCCATGCTTTGATTGTAAATTTGCAAAGTGTAAATGACAAGCTTATAACCATTTAAATGAAGTATACATTTTGTAATCATCAAAACCATGTATTATATGAGGGATACTTCAATTTTACATTCAATAAACAAAAAATTTTGATTTGGAATTTATAAATATAATAATATATTTTCGAATTTCATGTCCTATTTTAAATATGCATTTTTTTAAAAATTTCATGTTGATATTTCTTACAAGATCAACTGATTATTATCTCTCTTGGTTTTCATCCTTATTATTAGTCTCTACCGTAGGCAGGAGACTATATGTTCCGGTTGTTTTTATTAGTTGTAATCAATATATTATTTTTATTAAAGTTAGATTAATGTTAACATAATTTTTTTATATTATATAATAATATTAATATAAAATTTTTAAGAGACATGATCCTTTGTCATGTAAACCAACATTATACCTATTATCATCACGAAAAAAAATGGATTTGAAAAGAGCTTATAGCTAGCTGAAAGTAATTTTTGTAATAACCCTTTGAATATATGCCTAAGATGATTTAGATGTGAAAATTAAATGACTCTATTGTTAGCATTGATTTACTTTCATTGTGATTATATAGTTACTGATTTATTATTTTCATTATATAGTTACTTTCATTATGATTACTTTAATTATATAGTTATTGATTATTTTCATTATGATTTTCTAGTTACTTTCATTATGATCACACATGTAACCAAATATATATACACCAATGTAGTAGGCTGAAGGTACTGAATTTTCCCATTTAAATTGTTCAAAAATTTCCCATCCCAAAAATGGGCATTTATAATTCATATACAAAAACTGAATCTCATGGGTATACGTATGTAAGCAAATGACCTTGATGACTAGTACAACATGCTTTGGTGGATTAAATATTTTTTTCACTATCGACCTATATCACTACCCGATCTCAATCCCTAGTAACAAACCAAAAATAGAGTTTAAAAAAAAATTATTACACTTGACAATAAACCCTAGATGTTAATGTACAAGAAACCCTAAATCTTTTCCATTCTATCATAATATATCTCTAAAACGATGGCTTAGATGGTTGTGGCAGTGTGTGGCTCTATGAGAAACAATATAGGTAAAACAACAATGACAAAATATCAAACCAAATAATGACCATTTAAGTAGTTCGTTTTGACACTTTTGTCACAATTGAAATTAATACCGAATAAGATAAGTTATGTATATTGCTGATAGCTAGTTGGTGCTATTAGTTAAATACTCTAGTACAAATCTATACTCAAAGACTATCGGATTCAATTTATGTGTTGTTAGGATTTAAGAATTAACGGCTATACCTTATAGTTGATGATTCTTTAAGAGTTCGATAGTCGATATACTTGTGCAAAATAACTATCCGGAATATAGAATTCCCACAACAAAATCCATGCTATGACCACTAGTCACCCCAAAATAGTCTTAATATCATCTATTGATCACAATTCAATATCATTCTTATCATAATATTTTAATAGTCTACATGTCTCTCACACAAAAATAAGAAATAAGGAGAGCACAACCAAAATGGGGTTGTAGTTTCCCTTTCTCCTACTTTCTTCTTGATCTCCTCGAGTTCAACACAACTTTGCTATTCTGAATTTGGCCTCTATAACTCAGCTACAAAGCCCTCTTTAACTTGGTCCAAGGTATTTACCGTATTGTGGGGGATGGTCTGTATGCACTCCAGCTCCTTGTTTGTGCTTAGTTGCATCAAAATATAGTTTCCATATGCCATAGAGGTCAAACTTATCTATTGTGATTTTTGGGAAATCGGTATCCTCATCATCTTGTTGCCCAAAGGAAATTGGAAAAGAACTATGGAAGCACCAAAACAATTCAATTAAAAATTGTATGGATTGCTTCCTACCGAAACAGTCTAATTAACCATCAAATGATTCAATTAACAATTAAATGATTCAAATAACCCTCAAATGATTCAATTACATGGTATCAAATTAATTCTTTAAATCCAAACCATCTATTTGTGAACACGACGAAGAATATTCTCATTTTCTTCAATATTGTCTGTAGATAATACATTCTATTAAAAATTTTAAAAATTCTGGAACCCTCACCCCACCCAATGTCTAAATAAATATCCCCATTGGCTTAAAAATATAAAAAATAATATTATTAAAAAATATTTGATTTTTTGGTGATTAATTCAAATGCTAAATATATGAATAATTTACATGGTTACAATGAACATATGTGTAATCAACTCAAATATCCAAACACAATTAAAGTACAATTAAAAAAACACAAAATATATTATTATAAACATATTTGATTTTCGAATGATTAATTGAAAATTTGTAAAAATGAAAAAGAATAAACTATATTTGCATATTCGCGGCATGAAAAAATTCACCACCAAATCATATGCAATCTATTTATTTCAACTAACCAGTGCGTTTTATCCGTTTCCATGAACCGATGCCTACTCAAATTTTAGCCACCGGTGCTCTTTTACATAATAAATGCATCGGTTCTCTTTACATATCATAAGCATCAATTCACTTTTCAAAACATAAAAACCGGTGCTTTTTTCCAAACTATACGCTCAGTACTCTTTACATATCATAAGCACTAGTGCACTTTTCAAAACATAGGCATCGATGTTTTTTTCCAAACTACACACACCAATGCTTTTTGGGATAATATCGCACCAATTATCTTTTAATACAAAATACGCAACAGTGCATATATAATACAACATTAGCATTGTGTTATAGATCAAATCGACACTTCTCCACCTATGACATCAATTCAAAGGATGACACTTAAAAGTGTCATTGTATGTTCACAAAAAAAAGGAATTTATGGATGGAAGAGTCTATGATTTGATCCTTCTTGATGAACCTAATCACTTGAAGTGAAACCCGAGTTGTGATCCACTCACCAGAAAAAGTTGCAAACATAATTTGAGGCAAATTCGCACCCTACTGGAACATTAAGTGCAAATTCACTGATAATTAACACCTCGTCAGTACATTGGGCGCATACATTTTGTACTATGCTTATACACAAGGTGTGAATGCAACAAAAAATGGAAATTCACACCTTGCACATGGACAAGTCGTGAACCATTTACACATTTCCTATGTATTAAGCACAAATGCCCCGTAATTTTATTAAAATATATATAAAAATTTGAATTCGAGGAGTTAAGGAAGTTTCACCAATTAATTTTCCCATTTTCAACCTCCCCTAACTACTTGGTAACTATTCATAACTATTCCATTCTCACATAAAAAGGGATGCAATGGACCAAGTAGGGGACCAAGACTGATCCTAACAAAGTCACACTGAAGGAATCACTCATTGTCATATCCTTCTTCCCCTCTCATCAGTAATTCGTATTGTTGAGTCACCATCCCTTACATCTTCCCCATTCATGTTTGTGTATAGTAGTGGGTTTTCTAGAGTGCATGAGCGGGAGAAACCCGAAGTCTTAGGTTCATCAAGGTGTCAAAGCAGCGAAAGGTATCACTTGTACTACTCTTCATTGCTTCAATATAGATTTGGCATCTTTCCCTTCCCTAGAACTTGTTTCAATTTAATAATTGATATTGACATTTTGAAATTTGTTTAGTAATCTTATGTACTTTACATATTTCAATTTAGTAACTATTGTCGTTGTAATCAAATTGGTTTGAGGAAGGTATCCTTTGTTTGTCTTGCAAGTTATAGCATTGGGAAATCAAGAGAAAACATGCAAAGGAGACTGAAGGAGTGGCTAGGATCAACCTTCATAAACAAGGTGCATAAATATTTCTTCTCCTATCTCTTTAGATTAGATTTTCTTGCTTGTATATGGTTTTGTGCATTGATTGTGAGTCTATTTTGCATGCCGACAAAGTCTTGTGCGTCAATCTACTCTTGTTTATTATGTTCGTGATGGTGTCCTAGTCATAGGATTAATTTCTGTACAACACAATAGTGTGTTTAAATATAAAAACACATCGATGCTTTTATAAAACATATGAGGCACCGATGTATATGTGAATCTTACACACACCGATGTTGTTATAATATAGTATAGGCACCGGTGTGTCTACATTAAAATATACTCATTGGTGCATTAACAATGAATATACACATCGATGTGTATATAAAAAAATGCATTGGTGTTGTTACAATATAATATAAGCATTGGTTTGTATTAAAATATATGCACCGGTGCATTAACAATGCATATACACACCAATTTGTATTATAAATTATAGAGAACTAAAGAAAAAAAACCTCTGCTAAAACCTATGGCTGCCTAGAATTTTTTAGTTGTAGTGAATATCCATTATAACATCCACTATTAGAAATGGAGGTTGTAGCGGAGGTCTTTTGGACAATTTTTTCCAATCTTGTAACACTAAAAACCTACACTTTAGGGTGTTTTCCTTGTAGTGTCTAGTTGGATCTTCTCCAACTTAACGGGGGCTTCCATGAGTTAGAATTACTAGAGCGATAGACAATGAGGTTCAAGGTGATGTGAAGAGTATCTCTAGCAAAATGTTTATTTTTGAAGTGTAGGAATATATAATGGATGATGGGACTGATAAAGGAAACTGCTCTAAGGAATAGTACCAATTTGATCAATGATAAATGGAGTCAAAGGATTTCCAACTAAGAGGGCCTTTCCAAATAGGTCACCAATAGAATATAATTACATATGTGAACCCTAATCTACTTGGTGGATTGAAGATGAACTAGTGTTTACAAGGAAAGGGATTGAATGAAGTACCCACTTCCTTTACAGCTTTACATGGTGCACCCTATAAATAAATGTTTATGGAAACAAAATCCGAATTAAGGAAAATATATCACACATAAATACCATATAAATAAGATGCAAGAAATGATGAAGTAGATTTTAACATAAAAACTTGTTTCTCCAATGGGGTAATAGTAACCTTCCAATGTCTAACCACTGTGAAAGAATCCACAATAAAAAAAAAAATTGAATTAAGGCAACGATATCACACATAAATACCATATAAATAAGATGCAAAAATGATGAAGTAGAGATTAACATAAAACACCTTTCTCCAATGGGGTAATAGTACCCTTCCAATGGCCCAAGCAAAGCATAGAAATTTGTTAGCTATGTAAAACACCCAGCACAAATTACAATCATGAAACTCCAAGCAAGAGATGTGCACCACACATAAACAAGAAAGGAACCCTTATCACAAAATTCGCTCCAAGAAAAAATATGTCAATTAGGCTCAAGGGAGAGAGAGAACTCCAAAAATCCAACCATGAGTACAATGATGAAGAGGGTCTCTTATATAGGAGAGGATCTCATATTTTTTACGATAAAATAATAATATATTATTATATCTAACCTAGGGTGGAGTAAACAATAAATAAACTCCACTAAACCCTAACAAACTCTAACAAGCATCCATAATATGAGGTGGTAAATGCCACATAGTCTCCAAGATCCATAAGGACCCACAAAAGAGGGGGTGCCATCAAGAAATGATAAAGTAATGCTAAGAAGTCCCAAAATAGCCTCCAAAGGCTGGAATTCCAATGAGAATGGTCCAAAAGTGATGCATGGAACCCTAGATCCTAAGGTTTTGACCCTAAATATCTCCAAGAGCGAAACAACCATCCTAATACATGCAAAGTTAGCTGAAAAGTGGGCATTATAGCAAGTGGATCCTCCAAATACTAACAAACTGAACAAAGTGCTCAATAAGACCCCAAAAAATTGAATTCCTCTCCATAAATCCTACATAAGAAACCTCCTTAGGTGGGATTTGGCTTCAAATGGGTGAGCACCCTCCACAAAATAGGATATAAACCATACAAAGTGGAATGTTCTTCAAATAAAGGCACAAATTAATGGATATAACACCTCTAGGTTAAACGCCATGAAAAAAATGGCATGCACTCATGTGTAGGTTCCCTATAAAGCTAAATGCTAAATGCTAGGGTTCCCCTGAATGCTTGTTACTAGATGCAATGAGACCTCAAAGGGGACGCTCCTCCAAAGGTGGCATATAAAACCTCTCAAAAGTTGAGCGTTAATAACCTAGATCCATAAATCACCGCCGATACCTCCTTCTGTTAGGATTACACCATGGTATACCATAGTATCCTCAAGATGGTAGACACTTTCTATTGGTTATTACTCTCAAACCTAAAAAAAATTCTTTTACTATTGTTTAAAGGTTGCAAAAAGATTGGAGTTAAGGTACCATATTGTAGGTTGCTAATTGTACATACAGGTGACAAGAAGATTCACCCCAAATTTATCTTATTTATGACTATTGTTTATCCTCTTTGTTGTTGTACATGTTTTCTATAAGATTGTCTCCCCTTTGATTCATTGGTCAATTTGTTTGCACCATTTAACACACATGAAAACTAGATATAGAGCTATTGGAAATACAACCAGATCAAGGAATACACCTTGATTACTTGTTGTAGCCGCTACACCAATCCACATATCTTCCCTTTGTGTGCTTCCAAACCCATTGAAGATTATTTCTAGGGTCCAATGCATCACAATCCATCACCAATGCATTTACAAATACCCCTCCAAAAGACAGTACATGGATAAGCTTGGACCCATTACTAAGCTTGAGCTCTTCACAAGATATTTCTTATTATATGAAACTGAAATATTTTTCAATCCTTTTTCCTATAGGTTATGGTAGATAGTGGTTGGTCTGGTGCAAAAGTACCTTAGTATGACTATAGATCTATTTCTTATGTCATAAACTATCCATGAATTTCAAAAGGCCTCAATCCACAAGTGAACCATGTGTCATGAATAACCAATATGTGAGTGAAGTGTATCATCAATCAAATCATATAGGGCATCATCAAACTAGGTCACCATCACAACATGAAACCAAATCTCTCATCAAGAAACCAGGGCATCAAATCTCCATCATCTTTTCACCCCCATTTGAATATTATGATGAAGTGTTACACCTAAATCTCGTCATCATGAGTCTCATGTTAACTTAGTGCCCTAATCCCTGAAGTCTCCTTGATCAAGAAATTTAATTAGGACAAGTTGTTTCCCTTTGCCCACATGGTCTAGTTGGGTCGGCGCAGGTTTCCCTCTACCAAAAAGGGCCCAACTAGGTCAGGCACAGAATGTCACCTAATAGATTGCGTCGGTGGCTCAGGTTTCCCTTGTGCAACTTGTGCTTTCCCTCTCGGGCGCAAGTTGCCTTCATTAAGCATGCATCGGATTTAGTTAAAGTGGATAAAGGGGACCTTTGAGGGAATTCTCGAAGGTGGATGAGGTGGATCTCTATCCCTAACTTCTAGGTAAGCTGGCCTACGGTTCCCTAACCTCTAGGAAGGATCCCTTAATCCTCTCCCATCATTTCTCAACCTACTCTATCCTCTTGGTCCTATAAATATGAAGCTCCTCTCCATTCCAAAGGTAGGGGAGGATATAGCACTTACATGATGGTGGAATTAACCGAGAATATCCCTATCCATCTCTTGGGAGGCATACATTTCCTTTGGAGGCATTGGCTTGGCTTGTTGGAGGAAGATTGCAGCGTTAAGGCTTGGGTTGTAATCATCACTCTTCTTTGTATTCCCTAGTATGGTCACCAGATTTGTTATCGGATAATCTACTCGAGCCAACGTGAGCATGATCTCCCTAGTCCAGGCGGATCTAGAACAAATAGAAACAGAACATAACACTACTTTCCTAGATCAATTAGAGATCAAGTCGAACGGTTTGCACCAGCGCAAACCCACATAGCATGCTCAAAATCCAACCAAAGAAATTTTTTTTTGATGAGTTAGGAAGGTAGAAGGCTAAGTTTAGGGTTACTTGACACTAATGGCACCCGAAACAGTCGATCGTAGATCCCGGAATCAGCACTGGAAAAAAAGCTCCAAACGGTATTTTTCACCTCTCCAACTTGGTAAAAACAAATAGTAATTCATTTTTACTATTTACCCCTTTTTATAACAAAAAAGAGCATATTCCTTTTTTAATTTATTCCATAATGGGTTATTTTTCTATAGTTGGGATTATTTCTACTTGGTTAATCATTTTGACCTAGTTTTGAAGCTTGCAGGTGAAGTTAAGTACCTTATTAATATTGTTTTTTTTGCATTTGTGGTCATCTCGCACGTATTATCAGGTATGAACAACTCGTCGAGCGTTTTTATGTCATTATTTCGCTCATTAAATTCAATTATTAATGACACCGAGCTAAGTCTTTGCTCTTTTCTGTGCTCGTAAAACGATGAGAATAAGTCACCAAGTTATAGTTTATCACTTTTTCGGGCTCGTTAAACTTCCATGAAAAAGGAACCCCTCGGAGTCTTTCTTTAAGCTCTTTTCAGGCTCTCGAAATATGAAAAGATCGCCAAGCGAACTTGATGTGTTCACGCTTGTACAAGTGTTTGAATGATCATCTTCCTGGTGATAGTTTACCCCTTTTTCGGACCAGGAGGCACTATTTACGAAGAAGGAGCACTCCATCCAATCATGGCTGGAAGAGTTCTCTCTCGCATTATTTTACCCTTTTTCGGGCGGAGAGACTAACTTCATGAATGAAGGACATTTCGAGTCTTCTTTAGTTCTTTTCAAACTCTCTAAACATGAAATGATGACGAGTTTACCTTTTAGGGACTCGTTAAAATTTGACATTGAAGGGCCTGTCATGGGACGAACCCCTCTTGTCCTAGGTTCGTAAAACATTTGGGATTGGACTCTTCCATGGGATGAGCTATACTGAGCATCTGTTTACCCTCCTCAAGCTCATTAAAAACAAGTGAGGCACTCATCAATCATGATGGGGAAAAAGGAAATATTTTGTATTACTCTATAATTTACAGCAGTACATAGTCGCTCTTGAACATGGCACTCGTTTGCATTTGCATTCAGTACTTGGGTAATCTGTTTGTTTTCGAGTCCTATTGATTTCATGAGTCGTGTCACCTCTTTGGGTCATTCAAAGAATGCTTCCATTATCAGTTGCATTAGGAATTGGTATCATTATCGTCGTGCCAATACTGCCAAGTCATGCCATGCCCATGTTCAAGAGATGTTCATTACTCATCATCTGTAGTCAGTATACCTTTCACCATGTTGGTCTACCCTGAGTCAGTCTTGCATATTACTCTACCGTTCGACCTACTCCAAACATATGTTATCAAGTTTCATGTCGATGATGGGGGATTCATCATCGCCCTCCTTCGACAAATTCATCCTTGTCGAATTCAACACATCATCTGAGGATCGAATCTAGAAACCAATCAATTACCTTGGGCCTGCATGTCTCAATGGCAGGTTACCTCACTTTTGACATGAGTTTACATCATTGACTCTTGATTGTGATATCTCCTCGAGTGTTTGACCTCAACTCATTTATCACACTCGATGGTATGTACCATGATACCTTGGGAATCATTGACATTAATGGTGATTTCCCTCGCGCTTGTTAACGGTATACATCAATGACCGGTAATCAAGTGGTTTCTACCATGTTCGACTCCAAGACATTGTAATCACATGGATATTTTCGTATCATTGCGGGTTCGACTTGAAGACCCTGGGGAAAATCATATCTCTCCCAGGTTGCGATGGATATTGTTTGAGTCATATTACATGGATCCACTTTGTATTGGCCGTGGTTGTGTTATCATCTCATCATGGATCTACGATTATGTTTAGTAGCCATGATTGTGTTCAGTCAGTCCCTACTACCATGGATCTGCATTGTATTGGTCGGAAGCCATGTTGAGAGTCATGTGAGACTTGGATCTCAGAGTCAGTTGTACTGCAGCAACATCTTCCAACCGACAAGTCCTTGCCATTTATCTTTCAAATCATTTCACCTGTCTTGTTATGTCAGCTTCATGATTTGGGGGGCATTCTGTTACACCTAAATAGCATCATAATGAGTCTCATGTTAACTTAGTGCCCTAATCCATGAAGTCTCCTTGATCAAGAAAGTTAATTAGGAAAAGTTGTTGCCCTTTTTCCACATGGTCTAGTTGGGTCGGCGCAGGTTTCCCTCTAGCAAAAAGCAACCAACTAGCTCAGGCTCAGACTGTCACCTGACAGAATGCGTCGGTGGCTTAGGTTGCCCTTGTGCAGCCTGCGCTTTTCCTCTCAAGTGCAAGTTGCCTTCATTCAGGATGCCCTGGAGTTAGTTAAAGTGGATAAAGGGGACCTTCGAGGGAATTCTCGAAGGTGGATGAGGTGGATCTCTATCCCTAACTTGTAGGTGAGATGGGATACAGTTCCCTAACCTCTAGGAAGGATCCCTTAATCCTCTCCCATCATTTCTCAACCTACTCTATCCTCTTGGTCCTATAAATATGAATCTCCTCTCCATTCCAAATGGGGGGGAATCTATAGCACTTACATGCTGGTGGAATTAACCTAGAATATCCCTATCCATCTCTTGGTGGGCATACATTTCCTTTGGAGGCATTGGATTGGCTTGTTGGAGGAAGATTGCAGCATTAAGGCTTGGGTTGTAATCGTCACTCTTCTTTGTATTTCCCACTTTATTGACAATAATATAATCTCTTTCCATAAATTTATTTTTGTTTGATGATATTTAGAGTTCACTTCCTTAACCGTTTACTTAGATCAGTTAGTGTTTAGATGTATTTTTACTACTTGTTTTGTCTTTATGTGCTTTGACAGGTCTTGCAGCTATGGATCTGACGATCACGAAGCTTGGAGTGATAAAAGAGGAGGAATATCTACAGATCTGAAGGTAAGAAATCTATTTGACTTGATCTCTAATTGATCTAGGATATTAGTGTTATGTTCTATTTCTATTTGTTCTAGATCCGCCTGGACTAGCGAGATCATGCTCGCGTCCACTCGAGTAGATTGTCCGATAACATGAATATAACAAGTGGCTACCCCTAAAAAATGGGGGGTAACAAGAGGAATCCATCCATAACCTTAGCATCAAATCTAAAACCACAAGAATAAGAGAACACAGGGTCGAGGTAGAGCATTGTTGCATGAATGGGATGATGGAGAGTTTGTCCCATTGTTCACAAATAAAAATTCATATCTAGGCTATTTTAGTGAATACCTCCTCCCCCTTATCCTCATAGTATCAATGGATGGTTTCTTTTTCCCTCTCAATGGCCTTATACAAGTAGCTCATTAGAGGCTTGTCACCGTCAACAAAGCGAATAACATTTACCAAAGACTCTCTAATAGAAGACAATACTTGTGCTCCCATCCAAAATTTCTCAAATAGTAAACACCATTTGCACTCTAAGTTAGGCTATGGATTTCCCATCTTATTTAGTGTTGTATAAAGAAGCATTCTACTCTTGTGAAAGAAACCTCCTTCATAAATATGTAATGTCCCCATTCAAATAAATCTTAAGAAGGGAAAATTCCACCAATCTACTAGTTTCCTAGGTTGGGGTGGAAACATTAGATTTGGAATAAGGGAACTATAAAACCCAAATGGACATTAGCTTGAAAAAAATATATTAAATGGGAGATAAATAAATATTTAAGATATGAAAATAAGGTGCCACTTGGTCATGAGGGCACATTGGAGGTGTGGGGCCTACACAAACAAGATTCTCCATGCCACATGACATCCTAATCTCACCCACTCGAATCCAAGGTGGAGTCTAACATTCTTGGGGGAGTTGGAAGGGAATAATAATTGGAATGAATCAATGAGGGTTGAATTTGAGAGGAATAGTAACCCCCATGGAAGAGGAAGAGGCATCTTGGAGGTATTGGGACACTTGGGCTAGATTCCGTAGCTTCTATGACACCAATGATGAATATGCTATGACACTTATGACAAATATTAGACATGATTGCTGACATCTGACATACAGGACATGTCAGGGATAAAAATAGCCTCCAAGAGGGCGCACAAGGGAGTTAGGGAAGCCAAAGAGTCCTCCATTCGAATTGATTGAAGAGGGAGGCTAGAAATTGATGGACAAGTGGCATATATTGGAATCTCTTCCCAATTCGAGTTGGCATGAATCTCATGGAGCGATTAGAACCATGGAAGGCTTGGCAAGATAATAAAAGACAATAACTAAGAAGGAGAGTGGTTTTTTATCATTTTTCATTTTGCAAATTGGAGAGCATAACTTGTCCATGTTAGTGGAGTGTTTACTGTACTTGCCATAGTGCCAATTTCGAGGGTGAAATATTACCATCCTAATTGGACATTGGAGAGGCCATTCAGACCTTTAATTTGGAGCTAAAATGGAGTCCTTTGTTGCAGGTTGAAGCTATAGGGCAGCTCGTGATATTTTCTTCTTCCACTTGTTCCCATCTCTCTCTCACATTTCTCTTCATATTTTGGCACTTGGAGGAAGGGTGCACATGGTGAGATCCTGATCTCTTTGGGAGAGTCCAAGATACACCATTTACTTTTAATCTGATATATTTACTCTGTATTTGATTCTCATATTATCCTCAGGTCGAAATACCAAGTGAAACTGTGTAAAAATACCAAACAATGCATAAATGGTGCCATTTTCCCTATTTCTTGTTGTGAGAGCTTGAAGTTGCTTTATTTCGTTTTGTATCATTAAATATATGTGATTTTGTTTATTTATGGAGAGCCATTAATGTCCCGAAGAAGTTTCATACACATTGCATAAGTCTTTGGAACATAAATCTCAAAATTCATAACAAGTGGTGTGTGAAATTCCGATAGCAGATCTAAGAGCTGATGAATACCTCACAAGAAAGAATCACAGAAAGAATGAGCAGCAGAACAAAGATGCAATAGAACTCAGATAGGAGCAGAATAATCACACATGTTTCATTAATCTGAATAATAAACAATAATGATACAATGCACGGGATTCAAATACCAGGGGTGTAATTCAAATTAGCCTGCATGGATAGATCAAAAGATCAGTGGAGTGTCATCAAAGCAGAACTAAGAGTCCTGATCATCATGAGTGGAGTCATCAATGCACAAGTAATGGTCGACCAGGTGTCAAATTGAGTCTAATTGAGTGTGGTAGGTGTAACTGGCACATGAGAGCACTAATGTAGTGAAGGAGGCTTAGTGGAGGGCGCACGGGGAGCTAACTGGAGTCAGAATAGGCAATCTAGTCTCACCGGGGGTCCAACGGAGTGATACAATCAGTTGAGGAGTCAATATAGCCTTAAATCAAGGAAGGAACTCAACTAACTGAAGTGAACTGAGTGGTAGGTGAAGAAGTGTTGATGTATTTGTAATTTCATAAGATATTCTTCTATGTATTACACTTGTACTTTATTATATTCATGATGGAGATGTATTATTCCTCCAATCAGAAGTGTCATCATTTGTATTTGTAAGTGTCACAAGTGTCGCAACTTATAGTTGATGGGTTATTAGACCACCAGTGTGGGGTCGGCCCTACTTGTGTCATGTGATTGGGTTATTAGACTTCCTTAGGAATTCGGTGCAGCTAGAATTAAAGGTAGGTCAAGTTGTGTATAAATAGAGAGTGAGTGTCTCTCATTCTGTTAATTCACTCACTCATCCAACTTGCATTAGTTGAGAGAGGAGTGCGCACAAGTGGAGGAGGAGCAGCTGGTGGAGTCATCTATCTTTTGGGGATTGATCTTTGTGATCTTTGTATTGGGGCTTATTCTATCTCTGAGGAAGTTGCAGGGTTTTTCACCTTCTTGGTTTTCCCCGATGAAATGCTTTGTGTCCATTGTCTCTTATGATTGTTATGATGTGCTTGTTATTCTCTTAGTATGATCCTAGATAATGTTTGAATGCATTTATCGAAAAATTAACATGGTATCAAAGTCGTGCTAAGAAGAAGACATTATGCAGCTGAGGAAGCTAGGGCTTCTTAATTTTTGGGTTTCTCTCCTCATATCATCAAAGGCAGGAAGCTAGGATGACTCTCCTTCGTAGGGCTCATCCTTCTGTCGAGACAGAATTCAATTATGAGCACTTTCAGTTTTTGGCCTGTCACTGCTGCGGAAAATTAGGGTTTCAGAGAAAGTTGGAATTTTTGGAATCCGAGACCACAGCTTGACACCCCTCAAGAAAATCAAAGTTTAGAGACCAAGATCAAACTTTTTGGTTGGGCAGAAGGCCAGGCTTCATCAAACCCTAAATTAGGATTTTGATCGGAAAGGTGGAAAATTAGGGTTTCTGCAAAAGTGAAATTTTTTGGAATCTATGACCACAGATGGATGCTCCTCAGAAAAATCAAATTTTAGAGCACAAGATAGAACTTTTTAGCTGGGTAGAACCCCGGGCATTATCAAACCCTACTTCAGGATTTTGTCTAGAAGATCCGGAAGTTTCAAAGGCAATTTTGAGGGGTCAAATTTTGCAGATTTCAAAATTGAAGTATACCAGCTTGATCAGCTCAGCAAGGTGCATCTTTCCATCCATTCAAAAGTTTGGAATTCAAAGTTTGAATTTTTTGGGGTTTCTCTTACAAACCCTAATCTAGCTCCAGATCCAGTTTTCAGCAAATCAAGTGGTAAGACCTAAATCATTTTTTTCCATTTGGGTTTCTCTTTAAGATGTCTCACCACACCAAGCTTGAGGATAAACTTGAAGGAGTTGTTAACTTCCGAGCATGGAAGTATAGGATTGGGTTAATCCTAGAAGAGAATGAATTGGACACCTACATAAGTGAAGAGGTTCCAGTTCCAGAGGGAGATGAGGCTAAGGCCTTACACAAGAAGAACTTGGTCAAAGCCAAGAGAATCATTGATGATTCTATAAAAGACCATCTCATACCCCATGTGTCTTCTCTAAAGACACCTAAGGAGATGTTTGACTCATTGACCAAGCTGTTTGAAGGAAAGAATATAAATCGAAAGATGACTCTGCGGAATCAATTGAAATGGGTAAAGTTCCATAATGGAGAGACCATCCAATCCTACTTTACTAAGGTCTCTAAAATCAAAGAACAACTTGAATTTGTGGATGAAGTAGTGGAGAATGGAGAAATTGTCATGACCACATTGAATGGCCTACCTAGGTCATGGGACTCCTTCATCCAAGGTATTTGTGCAAGAAAAAAGTTGATCTCTTTCAGTAGACTATGGGAGGAATGTTCACAAGAAGAAGCTAGGCTTGTGGCCCAAGAAGAAAAGATGGGAAATGAAGATCAAGCTCTCACAACTCACACCCAAATAAGTAAGCCCAAGAGGGAGCCATCTCATCACAAGAAATCTTTTCACCACCATTAAAGAGATAAGAAAGATTTGAGATGCTTCACATGTAATGAGAAGGGACACTTTGCCTCAGAATGTCCCAAAAGAAGAAAATACTTCAACAAAAACAAGAAAAATAACAACAAGAAGAGATATCATGCTCATGCTGCTGAGGATGATGAACCTCCCAGGAAGAAGACTAAGGTAGTGAGTGAAGACTCTTCAAGTGACGATGAATATGTTCTAATCTTTGCTCTCACAGGTACTGTTACACATGGGTGTAATGATTGGCTTATTGATAGTGGAGCTTCTAAACATATGACGGGATTCAAAGAATCTCTTATGGACCTATCTGAACATGAGTCACCTCATAAGGTGAAACTTGGGGATGACTATCAATACCCCATAAAAGGAAGTGGTGAAGCCTCCTACAAGTTAGACTCTAGGAAGTCTATAAAGAGGCAAGATGTTCTATATCTATCTGGACTCAAGAAGAAGCTTCTCTCCATATCATCTTTGGATGCAAAAGGAATGAGAGTTGCATTTGTGGATGGCCAAGTAATTATGTGGCCAAAAGTTAAGACCATATATGATGCAGTAGTGATTGGAGAGCAAGAGGGAGGATTGTACAAATTAAAGGGACAACCTGAACATGCCATGGTACATGAATCCATGGAGCCAAGTGAACTTTGGCATAGAAGGCTTGCTCATATGCACTATAGGGCACTACCAATTGCAAGAAAAGCAGTAGAAGGTCTTCCTGAGATCCAGTCAAAGCATGAAGGTGTTTTCAAAGGACATGCAAAAGGAAAGAACATAAAGAAGGAATTTCCAAGCAGTGATAGCAAAGCAAAAGGAATCTTGGAGATTATCCACTCCAATGTATGTGGACCAATGTCATCCAGTTCTTTGAGTGGGTATGTATATTATGTTTCTTTCATTGATGATTTCTCTAGGAATACTTTGATTTATTTCTTGAAGCACAAAGATGAAGTATTCAGCAAATTCAAGGAATTCAAATCCTTGATAGAAAACCACACTAAAAAGAAGATCAAGACTTTTAGATTTGAAAATGGTGGAGAAGTCACTTCAGCAGACTTCAAGAAGCCACTGCAGAGTTGGACTCCTGGAGACAAATAATCTATGGAAGAACCTCTCATCCATTTTCAACATTGGTTAAGATGCACACTATTAGAGACTCCAGTAGTTCCTGCGAGGAAGCAAAGATTGAGAGGGAGTCCACCCAACAACCAAACAAAGATACGTATTTGAATTGTCATTTTTTGTATATATGATTGTTTAAATAATATTGTTCAATTATGTATATACTTATGTTCCTAGTCTTAGGTTGTGTATTATGCATATTAGAATAATTGCATTAATGACCAGTATACTACTAATATGCATGTGATGGGTAAGTGGCTTATGGCGCTGTACAACATTCCATTGCTACTTATCTAGAATGAAACCTCTTTGCTGACATGTTGGGAGTAGTGCAAACTCTTAACAATGTTCTGGTAGAGATGGAAGGCATCTAGAAAGTTATGGGATATGGATAAATGCTGTATTGAAGCATTGGCTAATATAATTGCATGACTGTATGACATATGCCTTTATGTGTAAGACTTTGTTCTGAAAACTATGAGAAGTTTCTAATCATGCAATTAAATTTGACTTGTAGGAAAGATCATGTACAATCACCTACAAAAGAAGGACTACAACATTTGTTCCAGCAACGAAGTTCAAAGAAAACTATCTATTGAAGATATTAAAGAATCTGAAGTTCCCAGGATCCAGGATGTAATAATGGAAGAATGCCATGGTCAAGGAATACCAGTCAATAAAGAAGAATGATGTTTGGGATATGGTCCCAAGACCAGATGGGAAGTCTGTTGTGACTTCCAAGTGGATCTACAATGATCAAGCATGCTGCAGATGGCAGCATAGAGAAATACAAGGCAATATTTGTAGCTCGTGGCTTCTTCCATAAAGAGGGGATATATTATGAAGAGACTTTTGCACCTGTAGCCAAATACACTTCCATCAGAACCGTACTTGCTCTGACTGCACTGATAAAATGGAAGACACACCATATGGATGTCAAGATAGCTTTCTTGAATGGTGTAGTCGAAGAGGAAGTGTATGTGGAGCAGCCACTCGGTTTTAAGACACATGAAAGGGAGTCATATGTGTGTAGATTGAAGAAATCCTTGTATGGATTGAAGCAAGAACCTAGGACATGGTACGACAGGATAGACAACTTCCTGTCCAGTTTGGGCTTTACCAAGAGTAAAGCGGATTCCAACCTTTACTACAAGGTTGAGGAAGGCAATCCAGTGATACTTCTATTGTATGTGGATGACATGTTTGTACCAGGTGAGGATAGGTTGATTGTTGACACGAAGAGGAATCTTGCTGCCGAGTTCGAGATGAAGGACTTGGGTATGATGCATTACTTTCTAGGTATGGAGGTGTGGCAGAGTGCATATGGAATCTTCCTTGGACGAGGGAAGTATGCAATAGAGATCCTGAAGTGGTTCGGGATGATGGAATGCAAGGCCATGACCACACCTATGGCATCAAACCTGAAGCTATTGAGTGATGCTTCATCAGAGTCGGTTGATGTCACGGTGTATCATCAGATGATTGGGTCCTTGATGTACCTGAAAAACACGACACCAGATATTCGCTTTGTGGTGAACACCTTGAGCCAGTTTCTGACAGATCCTAGACATCTTCACCTGATTGTTGTAAAGAATATTCTGAGGTAACTGAAGGGTACGATTGATTATGGGCTCAAGTATGATGCAAATCAAAAGTTTAACCTGGAGGGTTATGTTGATTCAGATTGGGCAAGCAATGCTACATATAGGAAGAGCACTTTGGGGTGCTGCTTCAGTATGGGATCAAGTGTGATCTCTTGGTTTAGCAGGAAGCAATCCTGCGTAGCACTGAGTACAACCAAAGCAGAGTATGTTGTAGCTTGTTCAGCTAGTTGTGAGGTGGTATGGCTAAGGAATCTACTATCTAATTTATTTGATCTCCAATTGGATGCTACCTGTATCTATTGTGACAACCAGAGTTGTGTGAAGTTGTCAGAGAACTCGGTGTTCCATGATAGGTCGAAGCACATCGAGATCAAATATCACTATATCAGGGATATGGTGCAGAGAGGAGTAGTGAAGCTCTGGTATGTTGCGAAAGATGAGCAGATTGCAAATGTGTTGACCAAACCACTAGCCACAGTGAAGTTTGAGTACTTCAGAGAGAAGCTTGGTGTTCTTCAGATAGAAGATACTTCGAGGAAGAAGTGATGGGGCACATTTGCAAGAGCCATTCCAAGCATGGTGGTAGGAGGATCCTTCCCATGGCCGTGGATGTAAGAGCTATGTGATGAGCATCAGGACGATGCTCCAGTTACTGCTATGTATGATGATCAGGATGATCATGTGTGATGAGCATCAGGAATATGCTCCAGATGATATGCATCAGGACGATGCTGTGAAGATCATCAGGATGATCATGCGATGATGATATGCATCAGGACGATGCTATGACGATGATCAGGATGATAATGCGATGTTGATGTACATCAGGATGATTTACTGTATGATGATGATCAGTATGATCATGAGCATCAAGAGGATGCTCTGTGCGAGGATGATCAGGTGGATCATGAGTATCAGGATGATACTTCGTGGCTGTGGACAGGTTGTGTGATAAGCATATAATCTTGCCATGGGAGATTTGTAGATACTCTTGTGAGGTTTTTCCTATGGCATATAATAGCTCCCTGGGAGATCTGGCAAATGCTCTTTCAAGGTTTTGCTTGGGAGGATATATAATATTTCCCTGGGAGATCTTGTCGGTCGTGCTTAGGCACATAAAGGATCCTGGGATACTCTTTCGAGGTTTCATCCTGTGGCATATAATGTTTCCATGGGAGATCCGATAGGGTTGAGAAGTACACTCGTAATCAATCTTGGGATGCTCTTTCGAGGTTTTTCCAGACCACATGTAATCAGTCCTAGAGATCTTTCCGGTCGTGCTTAGGCACATAAATGATCCTGGGATGCTCTTTAGAGTTCTTTTCAGTCGTGCTATGCACATAAACGTTCTTGGGACACTCTTTTAAGGTTTTGTGGTGGTCACATGTAATAGCTCCCTAGGAAATTTTGCCGGTTGTGCTTAGGCACATAAAGGATCCTGGGATACTCTTTCGAGGTTTTGTTGATGCACGTAATTAGTCCTGAGGATTCCACAGGATGGCCCGCTCGCAGAGATGATGAATACCTACAGGAGGCTAGGCCTACAACCAGCATGAAAAGGGATGGCTCTATAGAACTTCCTATGACGAGAAGAATTGAGAGATAGCCCAGTGATCGAGATGACGAGTACAGCAGCAGTGACGATGATGCTCCGTGATCCAGTGACGATGATCCAACTCCAGAATTGAAGACTTGTGGCGATATGTATTGATGACCTATGTCTAGGGAATACCTTCCTAGTTAAGTGGGAGTGTTGATGTATTTGTAACTTTGGAAGATATTCTTCTATGTATTACACTTGTACTTTATTATATTCATGATAGAGATGTATTATTCCTCCAATCAAAAGTGTCGTCATTTGTATTTGTAAGTGTCGCAAGTGTTGCAAGTGTCGCAACTTATAGTTGATGGGTTATTAGACCACCAGTGTGGGGTCGGCCCTGCTTGTGTCATGTGAGTGGGTTATTAGAATTCCTTAGGAAGTCGGCCCAGCTAGAATTAAAGGCAGGTCAAGTTGTGTATAAATATAGAGTGAGTGTCTCTCATTCTATTAATTCACTCACTCATCCAACTTGCATTAGTTGAGAGAGGAGTGCGCACAAGTGGAGGAGGAGTAGCTGCTGGATTCATCTATATTTTGGGGATTGATCTTTGTGATCTTTGTATTGGGGCTTATTTTATCTCTGAGGAAGTTGCGGGGTTTTTCACCTTCTTGGTTTTCTCGGTGAAATGATTTGTGTCCATTGTCTCTTATGATTGTTATGTTGTGCTTGTTATTCTCTTAGTATGATCCTAGATAATGTTTGAATGCATTTATCAAAAAATTAAAAAGAAGTGCGCCTTTCTCAGGTGGTAGGTGAGAAGTGGGTGCCTTACTGACTAGGAGGGCTAAAACTACAAGGAAAGAATCTCCCGGGGCTAGCTAAATGAGGACTAGGTGCTGGGACTGATGATTGGGATGCATGCATGACTGAAAATGCAAAAATGGAAAATGTTGTTAGGACTAGGATGGAGTATAGGAAAATCCAAACAACCCCCCTTAATCCATCATGGGACCTAGTAACTAGGACCAATGGTCACCCATACAATCAAATACATGATAAAAATAAGAACTGTCCATAAACTGAGGAAATGGGGAAAACCTCATGGGAAAACTACCCCCCCTCAAAAGAATAGTAAATAACTCAAAGAACCATCATACTAAGCAGAAAAGGAAGAATCTTTCCTCAGTGCAAACTTTTACAAAAAACTTGGCAAGATGATCCTCGGTAAGATGCCAATGCAGGTGTTAGATCTGGATTTGGTCTTCTGATGTGCCTCCCACTGTGTAGAAGATGTATTGGATGAAGCAAGTCTTTCAGGAAACCTTTCTACTACTGGAACGAATGGATCATGATGAGTCTTCCCAAGGGATGGAAGAGTGAACCCCACCATCATGCAACATCTCTCAAGAAGAGGTAGATGGCATAATGCAAGGTTGGCATGATGCTGAAATATGGTAGTTCTATGATCAGATGAATCCTCAACTGTGTTCTCAGTAGCTGCAAGGACTGTGTGAGCCCATATTGGCCTTGGCTCTGGATTGAGAACATGTGTTGGTTCTGGATCTGAATCTGAATATTCTTGAACTTTGATCTCATCATCAAGATCTTCATCTTCATCTTCATTAGAAGAAGAGTCACTCAGATCTTCATCAGATTCCGAAGGAGTAGGAAGAGAGAAGGGCGGAAAATGTGAGAACTCATATGCCTCAGAGGCATGATTTGCAAACCCTTTTGCTATATTCTTCCCAGTAGAGATCTTTATAATCTCAAATGTGTCAAGACCAAAGATCGCTTTCTTTGGCGATCTGGTGTGAGTCATCTGATATACAGATAACACATTTGTTGTCAAGGAGGGAACGAATAGAACATTCTTGAACTTGCCATGCTCCATGTGTACTGTACCCATCCCTTTGGTAGAGATCTGAGAGTTGTCTCCCATGTGAATAGTAGGACCATATTTGAGATCTAAAGAAGAAAATGATTCTTCAGAGGCAACCATGTGGTTGGAGGATCCTGAATCTATGAGAAGGGCCTTTGATTTTGAAAATCCAGCCATCAATGCATGGCATTTCTCATGACCATCAGATTCACTTCCGTAATCAAACACTTTTGCTTCTTTTGGAAGAGAAATGTTGTTCTATTCAAGAAGCTTGGTTAGTTGATCTATTTTCTTGTGCATGCAAGATCTCTTAGGGTGGTTCCCTTTCTTGCAGTAGGGACACTTAGATCCATCAGATCTTTTATGTTTGTCCTTCTTGGAGTTGGAGGCCCCTTTTGATGGAATTGACTTGGCATTCGTCTTAGGTTCATATGGCTTCTTGTCCTTGCTTTTATGCCTCCCTTTCACATTCGCACTGTTTGTCTCTCCAGCTAAAAGAGCTTGATCTTTGGAGGCCTTGATGGCACCCATTTGGATCAACTTGTCTTGTTCTTGAATGAGAGCTGCAATAAAAACTTCTAAGGAGGGCATCTTCCATCCAGGGATTGACATTCATCCAGAGTGGAAGGTAGATACAAAGACAGAAAATTCAAATCCTAGTTTACTCAGAATGGAGAGCACCAGTTGCTCATCCTTTTTATCAATGCCACACTGCTTGCATTGCATAACCAAAGCTTTGAATTTCGAGAAGAATTCTTGAATGGTCTCAAAACCGCTTGGTGTAGGGAAACCAATTCATTCTCCATAGCATGGCCTCTTAACTCATCTTGTTTTCCAAAGAGGGCCTCTAAATTCAACCATAACTCTCTTGGAGTCTTCAACCCTTCGAGATGAAACAATAGATCTCTAGAAATATGAATGCACATGTAACCAAAGGCTTCATCTAGTCGATTCAGATGCTTGGTTCTCTCCACAGTTGAATTTGGTTTGGTTTCTCTTCCCATTGTTATCCTGTGTAGAGATTTGATTCTCAAGGACATTTCTATATCAATCTTCCAATCAAAGTAATTGAAAGGAGTCAGGATTCTAGGAGTGAGAGGAGTGTTCGAATTACTCATCTCAATTGCTAGAGCGAATACAAGGTGAAACTGCTGGAACTTTGAATTGCTTGCAAAAAACTCTCAAGAATGGAGATAGACTATATTCTCAACATGCTCTGATACCATGTGAAATTCCCATAGCAGATCTAAGAGATGATGAATACCTCACAAGAAAGAATTGCAGAAAGAATGAGCAACAAAACAAAGATGCAATAAAACTCAGATAGGAGCAGAATAATCACACATGTTTCATTAATTTGAATAATAAATAATAATGATATAATGAACAGGATTTGAACACCAGGGGTGTAATTTGAATTAGCCTACTTGGATAGATCAAAAGATCAGAGTGTCATCAAAGCACAACTAGGAGTCCTTCTCATCATCAGTGGAGCCATCAATGCATAAGTAACAGTCAACCAGGTGTCAAACTGAGTCTAAATGAGTGTGGTAGGTGTAACTGGCACATGAGAGCACTAATGTAGTGAAGGAGGGTTAGTGGAGGGTGCATGGGGAGCTAACTGGAGTCAAAATAGGCAACATAGTCTCACTGGGGGTCCAACGGAGTGATACAATCAGTTGAGGAGTCAATCTAGCCTTAAATCAAGGAAGGAACTCAACTAACTGAAGTGAACTGAGTGGTAGGTGAAGAAGTGCACCTTTCTTAGGTGGTAGGTGAGAAGTGGGCGCATTACTAACTAGGAGGGATAAAACTGCAAGGAAAGAAGCTCCTGGGGCTAGCTAAATGAGGACTAGGTGCTGGGACTGATGACTGGGATGCATGCAATTGCATGCCTGCATGCATGAATGAAATGAAAAAATGGAAAATGTTGTTAGGACTAGGATGGAGTATAGGAAAATCCCAACATGGTGGAGTTTCCTAGCTTTTCCCCCTATGTGAAGACACGTCTAAAAACCTCTGATTTATGGGAGTTGCAACATCCTTTAGGAACTGATTAATGATTCATTTGGGTTCCCATTGAAGTCCTTTAACTAATAAATTCCTCTATTCTGAAATTTGGGAGGCTCATACTGCATTTGGGAATCCATTAGTGACCTCTACCCTTGGGGGTTTGAACCTCGAATTTGCTAGTAAAATTCCCCAATTTCTCTTGAAGTTAAATGAATGTTGCAAAAGTCTTTTGAGAGTGTCCAAGCATCAATAAGACTCATTTTTATGACTTAATACCTTTAAAATACCTTCAAACCCAATTTGGAAGTATTTGGAGCCATTTGGGAGTATTGGAGTCATCACTAGTCTAAGGGTCGAATTGACCAAAAATTGCAAATTTTCCCAATTTTTCCAAATTTATAAAAAGGGACACTACAAGTGGTATCAGAGAATGGTCCTTGAACCAAGTTTGGGTGACCATTTATGAGGTCAGGAATTCATCCCCCACCCTTAGAAACAGAAACTGAAAGTACCTTTGGTGAAGAGGAAGAAGAAGGAGAAGAGGTGTATTCTGTTGAGACTATGGCTAAGGATGAGAAAGGAACTTCTGATATGGAGGAGAAAGAGGAGTTTAGGAAATTCATGAAACAATTTTTTGAATATATGACAAGGCATATAATGCAAGGGTTTGAATTGAGGCTAGTCAAATTGGTAGCAAATTGGCCACAGGAGGCAACAACAGTTCCTCTAGTGAGGAAAAGAAGACAGTGGGTGGAAGCATTTTCTCAAGGACAGGGCCTCATAATCGACCCAAGGAATTTCAGAGCTCAGTAAGAGCCACCACACCCAATTTTCTTTAGACTAAAGAGGAACTTCACACACAATTTGGAATGCAAGAAGTTCTAGCAGAATGGAAACAATTGAGTGAAGATTGTAGGAGGACCCTACCCTTTGATCAATTTTTTACTGTTTCAAACAAGCTCAAGATGAGGGGAGGAAATAGAAATCCTTTCCAAAATAAAGAATTGAATTATTCCATAGGTAAAATTCCCCTTCCTACCTTTTATGGATCACCTCACAGTTTTGCAAATACTTGGATACAAAAGTTAGATGTATACTTTTAGCTGAATCCAATGGTGGAAGAGGATGCTCTAAAAATGGCTATTTTGAATCTTGAAGGAGAAGCCAATGATTGGTGGTTCCATGGGATTAAAACCTTGGGACATGATTAGGTTACAACATATGAAGAATTTTTTAGCGGGGTATTGGAAAGATTTGAGCAAAAAGACCCTGAAATGCCTTTCAAAGAACTAGCACAATTGAAGCAAAGTGGAACACCGGATGAGTACATGTTAGAATTTCAAAAATTATCAGTTAAGGTGGTTGATATATATATGGTTCGATTAGTATTGATATTTACTGAAGGTTTGTCTGAACCTTTAAAGGTTTCAGTTAAATCCCACAAACCTACTTCATTGAAAGATGTTATGAACTTGGCAAGAGATCTGCAAAATGTGCTACCCAAGACAAGGTATCCTCCCAAGCACAACTTTCCTTCCAAGTTCATATTTGATAAGAAGCCATGGAAAATATATGCATTTGGAAAGGACAAGAAAGAGGGACCAAGCAAGGAATAACTCAGAATAAAGATACTATGTTACACATGCTTTCAACCATGGGTACTGGGGCATAAATGTGCTAAGGGGAAAGAACAATGCATTGAAGTATTTTCTGATGAGGATGAAGGTGAAGGGGACATGGAGGAAGAAGAACATCTTTCATCCCAAGAGGAAGGACATGACACAGCAGAAGAAGATCATCCCTTACCTGAAAAAGGGAGAATGGCGTTGCTTTCAGGAGTGCCTCGTTTTCACACAATTCGATGTAAGGGAGTGGTACAAGGAAAAAGGGTTTTAGTATTGGTATATGGAGGAGCCACACATAAATTCATTTATGCATGCATGGTGGAGAGTATAAATCTACCTACTGAACCATTCGATGGCTTTACAGTCATCATTCCAGGTCACAATACTATGGAGTGCAAAACATGGATTCTAAAGCTACAACTCACCATAGGTAATTACACTTTTTTTATATCTTTTATGTGGTTGATGTTGCTGATACTAATGTGGTCGTGGGATTACAATGGTTGTACTATATAAGGGAACATATAGTGAACTATCAAATCCTTGAAATGAGATTCAAAGATTTGGAAGGAAAACAAAGGGTAGTGAGAGGAATGCATACCTATCCTAATCAAGTAGTGTCCTCACATAGTATGAGAGTCCATATTGAGGTATGGGGATATTGAATGGGCTGTTGAATGTTGAATCACTTCCCCCGAGCCAAAAATAAATAATTCAGAACATACAAGGGAGATAAGACAGCTACTACACAAATATGAAAAGGTTTTTGGATACCTTCCTCTTGGAAGGCTACCTGATAGAGGAGTTGAGCACAACATTGTTTTGGAGGTGTGTACTTAACCTATACAAAGACCACCATATAGGCACCCCAAAAAGTTTAGAGATGATATTTAGAAGGTTATTCAAGAGCTCTTGGATTTGGGACTCATTAGACCAAGCTCTAGTCCCTATGCTTCTTCAGTTATTTTGGTGAAGAAAAAGGATGGTACCTTGAGGATGTGCATTGATTTTAGAGCTCTAAACAAGAATACAATTAAGAATAGATATCCCATACCTAGAATAGATGAGCTACATGGAGAAAAATTATTCTCCAAAATTGATCTTAGATCCGGTTACCATCAAATTCGAATGAAGGAGGAGGATGTGTAGAAAACAGCTTCCAGATGTCACTATGGACATTTCGAGTTTTTTGTCATGCCTTTTGGTTTGACCAATACTCCAGACACATTTCAATCATGCATGAACAAAATATTTTTCAAGCAACTCCGTAAGTTTGTTTTGGTTTTCTTTGATGATATTTTGATTTACAGTAACACATGGGAGGAACACTTGCACCATCTAGAAGTTGTCTTGAAAATTTTGCATGAACAATCTTTTTTTTCTGAGTTGTCCAAGTGTGAATTTGGGTTGAAAGAAGTTTTATATCTTAGGCACATAATTGGGAAAGATGGAGTGAAGGTAACTTGGATAAAATAAGGGCTATTCTTGAATGGACATCACCCAAAAACATCATAGAATTGAGAGGCTTCGTTGGAATATGCACTTACTATAGAAATTTTGTGAAGGGGTTATCCAAATTAACTACTCCACTTATTGATTTGACCAAGAAGGATGCTTTCAAATCGGATCAAGAGGCTGAAAAGGCCTTCCAAAGAATGAAAGAGGTAATGAGTAGTTGTCCAATACTTGCATTACCTGATTTTTCTAAACCATTTGTTTTGGAATGTGATGCATCAGGAGAAGGAATAGGGGCAGTCCTAAAGAAAAATCAACACCCCATAGCTCTTGAGAGCAGAAAATTGCAGCCACGTGAGAATCTCTACTCCATTTATGACAAAGAAATGTTGTTCATCATGCATGCCTTGGCCAAGTTTAGGTAATACTTGGTGGGAAACAAGTTTGTGGTCAAAACTAATCATAACAGTTTGAAGCATTTTCTCACAAAAAAGGGACCTCAATGAAAGGCAACAAAAGTGGGTAAGCAAAGTCCAAGCTTTTGATTTTGACATTGAATATGTAAAAGGGAAGAATAATATTGTAGTAGATGCATTATCTAGAATACCATCATTTTTCCTTATGGACATTATGAAAGATTGGAAAGATATGTTAATAGTTGAGTATGCCAAAGATAGTTTTGCTTGTGATGTGTTATATGGGGTCAAAGGTGATGAGAGGTACAAGATTTTGAATGGCCTAATCTACTATAAGGACAACATATACTTGGTTCAGGGTTTGAATCTAAAGCACAACATTTTGAAGGAAGCTCATGATTCTCCTTTAGCAAGCCATCCTGGTTTTTTCAAAACATATAGGCAATTAAGGCAAAGGTTCTCTTGAAAAGGGCTGAAAGAAGATGTGCTTAAATATGTGAATGAATGCAATATATTTCAACAAAAAAAATTTGAACATACACATCCTGCTAGTCTATTACTTTAACGTCCCCACCCATCATACCAGTGCGATGGAGAGAACGTTAGACTGAAGGCAGGGCATCTAGCCCCATGAACTTATTAAATAAGAATTCACATATAAAAATAAGAAATATGGAAATGTATAATTATAAGATAACACAGCGGAAGTAATTTCAATTACACATCCATCATACATTCAAGATATTCATGATATTCATCAAATAAATAATTGCAAAGTTAACACAAGAGAGTACTTATCTTATAACAAAGTAGCCCCGAGCAACTGGCTATGCAACTGCAACGTTCCACCCAACCATAGGCCAGTTGTGATTATCAATATCTCAACACACTGCCACCCCCGAGCTGGGCATGATCTCTACAAGGAATCAGGGAACAACAGACTCACACATAGCCCAAAGATACACCAAATCAGCCAAGCCAATCTACAGTTGGGTTTATCAGGCTGTTAGGCAATGGAAGGAAGAATTGCTAAGCTAGTGGGATCATCCATAGAGATATGGGCACCCTCTGCAAGATCTATCTAGCTTGGTCCCCACAATACCTACACACCTGGAACAAGGAGGTATTCCCTTCACTAATACACAGTCCCTCAGGCCATACCTTCCATTCTAATGTTCTTCAAGGTGTGCATAGAAGAGCAACCAACCCTTTTGATACTCTTGAGAGGTTACCTCCTCACTAGGTTTATCAATCCAATTCTGGTCCACATTCACTCCTAATTCTTGCTCACAATTTCAAACCAACACAGGGATGCACCCTACGACAAACACAAGTGCTGAAAAACATGGGCAACCAAAACGAACTGGTAGATGGGGAGTAATTCATTTTCAGAAAAACGTTTTTCTGCATTTCAGGGGCAAAAATGACCTCTATAAACCCCCAAAATGTGACTCCCTTTCTCCCAGTCACTGTGCAACACAAAAACGAACTCCCAGCTATGGAAAAATGCAGGAAATTGGTAAAAAAGGTGATGGGGAAAACCCACCTAGCTCAGACTTCGTGGGAGAGGAAAGACTATGGGTTCAGAATGGCTTTGGGCAACATTTCGTGGGTGTTTTCTTGCCCCATAAGAAAAAGTATGTTTTTTCAGGTTGATGGCTTTCCCATGCACGAAATTGGTTGCCATGCCTTTTCATTCCCAAGGCATTAACTGCCTCAACCAATTTATGGAAGAATTAAATGATTGGGTGCATAAGGCAGAATGGGTAGTTGAGGGTTTATTCATTGACATCTGGCTTATCACCATTGGCTCAAGGGTTTGAATAATCCCCCCCCCCATTCCTTGTAGAATCATGCCCCCATCTCTTTGTTGCATTGCATAGCTAGTTGTGGGTTTTTCATTAAAATTCATATTTACATGATGTCTTAATTTACATTGTGCCTATCTAGCACAAGAACCACATGCATCTATTTTTAATTGCCGATACATAAAACACTAAATCAATGGTGGGGCCTTGGCCTTGAGCTCCTCATCATGATTAAATAACAATATTTACATCATTTATGATTTAATGAAAAAGGGGGTCAAAATGGGGACGTTACATTCCCCTCCCCTTACATTAGCACTGTCCTCAGTGCTCATCAAAATTGAACAAAAATGGATATGCCACCCTCATGGCATCCTCTAGCTCCCATGTAGCCTCATCGGGACCGTAGTGCTTCCATTGCACCTTTACCTGTCCGATGGCTCGGTTCCGGAGCAATGTTACCTTCTTGTCTAAGATGCACAATGGATCGGTTGGGAACTCTCCCTCGGGTTCCACCTGGATCACATCCCAATTAATCACATGGTTAGGATCATGTACATATTTCTTAAGCAAAGAGACATGAAAAACATTATGAGCTTTAGTGATAGCAGGCAATTGAAGTCTATATGCAACTGGCCCTATTCTTTCAAGCACATCAAATAGCCCACAATATCTAGGTGATAGCTTGGCACAACTCCCAAGATTCAAGGAACTCTTTCTTGACTTCACTCTAAGATACACATGATCCCCAACACTAAATTCCCTAAGCACCCTATGCTTATCTGCATGGATTTTCTATCTATCATGGGCTGCTTTTAAATTCTGCCTGATCTTTGTAACTTTTTGTTCCATTTCCTTAAGCAATTCTGGCCCAAGTACAATTCTGTTCACTGGATTGTCCCAAGTCACTGGTGTCCTACACCTTCTTCCATACAGAGCCTCATATGGACTCATTCCCAATGATTCTTGCTGCCCATTGTTATATGCAAACTCCACCAAGTGTAGATAATCCTCCCACTTGGATGGTTTGTCCATCACATACATGTGAAGCATGTCCTCGAGCACCTGATTTACTCTTTCTGTTTACCCATCTGTTTGAGGATGGTACGCGGTACTAAAGCTCAACTGTGTACCCAAATCTGCAAAGAGACCCTTCCAAAAATTGGAAGTGAACTTGGTATCCCTGTCATAAATTATTTCCTTAGGCAATCCATGTAATCTGAAAATTTTCTTCATGAAAATATTTGCAATGGCATCGGCTTTATGTGTGGATTTAACTGGTATAAAATGTGCTGCCTTTGTTAACTTGTCCACCACAACCATGATGGAATCATGTTGTTTCACAGTCATTGGCAACCCTGTAATAAAATCCATGGAAATTACTTCCCATTTCCATTCTGGGATTGGCAATGGATGCAATAAACCTGTTGGGTGTCGGTGTTCAACCTTCACTTGCTGACATTTCATACACTTAGAAATGTATTCAGCGATGTCCTTCTTCATTCCTGGCCAGAAATAATATTTTCTTGCTGTAGAAATTATTTTCTGATATCCTGGGTGACCAGAGTATGGGGCTTTATGGATTTCATCCATAACGATCCTCCTTAAATCTGTCGCATTTGGAATATAGACTCTATTCTTATAAGTAAGAAGTATGTCTCCTTCCAAATGATAGCCTTCATACTTCTTTTCAAGGTTTTTCTGCTGCAATTTGCCCTTTATCTGCTCATACACTTCATCCTCAACCATATGGTTAACAATCTGCTGCTGCAAATCTGGTTGGCAAGTACTAAGCGCTGCCACATGCATTTCATTTACCTTCCTGCTAAGTGCATCAGCCACCTTGTTTTCTTTCCCTTTTATGTGTTTGATTTCAAAATCAAATTCACACAAAAATTTCAACTATCTAGCTTGCCTAGCATTTAAAGTTGGCTGATCAAACAAGTATTTCAGACCACAATGGTCTGTCTTTAATTCAAATTTTCTTCCCATTAAGTGATGCCTCCACATCTTTAAAGCATGTACTATGGCTGCAAGTTCTATATCATGAGTAGCATAGTTCTTCTCATGCTCCTTCAACTTTCTTGACTCATAGCATATCACGTGGTTGTCTTGCATAAGAACTCCTCCAAGTCCTTGATTACATGCATCGGTACATACCACAAAGTCTTTTTCTGGGTTTGCAATTTTCAAAATTGGTGCACTTGTAAGAAGATTCTTCAACCATTGAAAACTTTCCTCACATCTTGGTGACCATTCAAACTTTATCCCCTTCTTTTGAAAAGAAGTGATCGGGTTTGCAACCTTGGAGAATCCTTTGATAAACCTCCTGTAGTAACCAGCAAGGCCCATAAAAGATCTCACATCAGTCACATTCCTTGGAGTTGGCCAATTCATAATGGCTTCAATCTTCTCAGGGTCTACAGATATTCCTTCATCGGAGATGATGTGACCCAAATAATGAATTCTATCTTTATAAAAGTCACATTTGCTCAACTTTGCATACAGCTTATGCTCCCTTAGTAATTGCATTGTCATTCTCAAATGTTCTTCATGCTCTTCTTCATTCTTAGAATATATGAGAATGTCATCTAGGAATACAAGAACAAACTTGTCCAAATACTTGCTAAAAACATTATTCATGAGACACATGATTGTAGCTGGTGCATTTGTGAGACCGAATGGTACCACTACAAATTCATAGTGTCCATACCTCGTTCTAAAAGCTGTCTTGTGACTATCTTCTTCTTTGATTCTTACCTGATGGTAACAAGACCTCAAGTCAATCTTTGAAAATACCTTTACTCCTCTCATTTGGTCAAAAATGTCATCAATTCGGGGCAATGGGTGTTTGTTCTTCACAATGACTTTGTTCAACTGCCTGTAGTCAATACATAACCTGAGTGTTCCATCTTTCTTTTTCACAAATAGAACAGGTGCTCCCCACGGGGACACACTTGGCCTAATATATTTCTTTTCCAGCAACTCTTGTAATTGCATTTTCAATTCTAGCAATTCCGGTGTACTCATCCTGTAGGGTGTCTTAGACACTGGTGCAGCTACTAGCACAAGTTCAATTGTAAAATCAATGTCTCTCTTTGGAGGGAGTCCTGGAATCTCATCAGGAAAACATCCCTGAATTTTTGCAATACATGATAGTCCTCCAATTTAAGAGTTTCATTCTCTACTGCCTCTAAAATGTGGGCTGCATACAATTGACATCCCTTCCTACAGAACTTCTTCAGTTGCATGGCTGAAACCTGTCTAACAGAAGTCACATTTGGAATGCCTTTTACAACCCTCGGGCTTCCTTCTTCGTCCATGCATTCAAATGTCTTATTGTAGTAGTCAAGTTTAACCCTGTGTGCTTCTAACCAATCCATTCCAATGAGAATATCATAGGAACCCAGTGGTAAAATATTCAGATTTGCGTAAGTGAATAGCCCCTCCATCTCTAATGGACATTTCTCTACAATTTCACTAACTTTTCTCTTGGTTTCAGTGGCTAGTTGAACTAACCATGATTTACTATGCTTTAATTTCTTAAAAGCACAAATCTCAACTATTCTAGGAGTGACATAACTGTGAGTAGATCCAGGATCAATCAAAATAGAAACAGATTGCTTAGCAATCTTACCTTCAACTTCAACCATAGTTGATTGATGATGTGCCTGGTGGTCTTCTACTGCTGCAGAGATTCTAGAGATTGTTCTCGCCACTTGACCCACAGTTTTAGCTCCTTGGGTGTTGTGAACTTGATTTGGATTCCCATTCCGATGTGGACAGTTCCTAAGCATGTGGTCTCCCCCACAACCCCAACATTGAAGTGCTTCTCTTGGCTCCTTTGGATCTCTTGGCTTGTCTCCCATCATCCTAGTTGGCTTAGTCACAACCTGTGATGGTTTCCTTTGCTGATTCCAGAATTAAGGAGGCTTGAACCCCTTCTTCCTTTGATCAAACTTTTCGTTTTTCTTATCCTTCCATGCCTTATGGAATTTCGGTTTGCTTCTATTTTGATCAAAGCAATACTTAGCCTTTCTTATGGCCTCCTCTAGAGTTCGAGGTTCATCAAACGCAATTCTATCTTTATACGACTGGGGCAGCCCACTTAGGAAACGCTGAATTTTCACCTTATCATCTCGAATATACCTAACATACCTTCGCAGTTCCAAGAACTTGTTTGCATATTCTTCCATGGTCAATTGTCCCAATCTCAGCTCATGGAACTCTTTGATCTTATCATCATAGTACCTGTCAGAGAGGTACTTCTGCCTGAAGTATTTCTTGAACTGCTTCCACACAATCTTCCTTTCATTGATCTTCTTCACTTGCCTGATGTGTTTCCACCATATAGATGTGTTGATGCCTCGGATATCGTAGCATCAATCAGAAAGGGATTCTCCCCGAGAGACGGTCCCAATTAGACTATCTCCTGTTTGGTGTAGGGAATCCGTCCGGTTAGCGGTTCCGGCAACCGTGGTTTTGGACTTTAAATCCGATTTTACCGGTTATGGCCCGATCCACCTTTCTTTTGGATTTTATGTGTTTTATATGAGATGCACATGCCTAAATTATACTTAGTCTAAATGCAACTGAAACAGATTTAAATTTAGAAACAGGAACACATCTACCTATCCCTGCAGGGGAACACGCTTAAGGGGAGAGCAATCAGCTGTAACAGATATCATAAGCAACGAACAGATAACTATTATTTCTCACGGTCAAAGCTACAGCAAGATGAGGATCTTGAGAAGATAGCTTCTCATTTAAAATGGAACGCATCTGTTGCTCAGCAAATAAACAGAGAAAAGCTACAGGATTAAGGAAACAGATCTACACTGAACTTACAGAACGAATTTATTGCTTATGAACAGAAGAAATCAAAATTGTTTGATCTAAGTAACAAGAATAAAGAAACAGCTCTAGATAGAACGAAACTGGAATTAAACTAAAAGATCCCTGCAAGGAGCAATTAAAAGCATGAACAATGAGCCATACGAATTATCCTGAAGAAAGAACAGTTAGCCATTCGTTCTAGAAAAAATCTACAGCAATGGTAAAAGTATCAGCAGGTAGCTCCTGATTTAATATGGAACGCATTCATTGTCCATGAAATAGAGAGAACGCATGCATAGATAAGAGCAAAATCATTAATACAAAGAAATAATTCAGAAGTCAAGAATGATCTCACATTGCAGAATTGCAGTCATTAGAATAGTCCAACATAAAGCAACCCAACATTCCAAGCAAAACGTCCATCTCCTGTGGCTTCTATTAGAAAATTCAATTTACAGAGCCGATACAAGATAGCTCATATCATTCGCCCAAAATTTTCATTCCCTGCCAAAAGTCCTTTCTAATCTCTTCTAGCTCCTATTTATAGTTACAAATTTGCCCTCTGGGCTGACACCTAGCATTCCCCCTCTGTCTTTTACAGGAATTTCTACTAAAATCGACTACCAAAATGGCCATTCCTTTTACAAAAAATGTTTTGACAAAATTAGGGACAGCTGTCCCATGGCTTAAGCCTTACATATTCAAAATGTACATAACAGAAAATTTATTAACATCCGAGCGTTCCCTGCTGGGCACGTGTCTGTCTGAAGGGAGTCGTCCAGCTGAATTCGGTTTGCTTCATTCCTGTGCGTGAGCTTCCGATGGCAAAGGGTCGCCCAAATTGATTGTCACTGGTGCTGCCTGGGAAGAGGACCTCGAATCCCCTGCTGATGCTGCTCTTAATTGGGAAGGGGGAACGGGACTGGCCAAATTTTCTGCCATTGCTGGGGAAGATGTTGCTGGGAGCGGGGCTGCCGGATCCACTGATGTTTCTGCTGCTGCTGCAGCTTTCCTGACCTCCTCTTCTATGTAGCTGTGCCACACACCTGTATCCCTTATGATTATGTTTGCTGCAGCAGGAAACAGGATTTTCTGAGAAGTTACATTCTTCCCGAGCTCTATTTTAATGCTTTGTACTTCCGCTTCAGCAACTTGATATGTTTCCTTCAACAGATGATTGTGAAGTGTTGATGAACCGATGTAATGTTGGAGATCATCCATGGCAAGAACATCAATGCTTTTTACATACTCCGTCTGGACGCCTAGCTCTTCTTTTAGTTGAGATAACCGCTGCTCCTTTCCCGGGAAATCTTCTAGGGTCTGAGGGAAACTCAATGAGCAGTTATCGTGGACTCCTTTGAGCTTTTGGTACAGGTTGTTGATTCTCTCTGTGGTCTTCTGCACACTGGCCATCAGCTTATTGGCACAGTTCCGGCCAAACTCCAACAAGGCTATATCTTCATTAAAATCTTCCACTGTCTTAAAAGGAAGATGAGGGGGAAAACCTCCTTTCCCTTCCCTCCATGCCATCTGACTTATGACATTTGCTTTGACACGGGTATTCTTAGCCTTGAGCCTGTGGGCTTCCGCATTAACCTCCTTTAGCCTGACCGTCATGGCCTTGAGTTTGCATACCTCATCAGTGATTAGCTCTTGAGAGCCATGCACTTGCTGTAGTATATTGCATGACAGCTCGTGGAAGGGGGACATATCCAAGGTTCTGCTTTCCGCTTGCTCTAAACGTTCAGTTAATGCCTGCTTGTCTGCTTCTAGCTGGGAAGCCTTTTCTTCTGCTCCATTCTTCTCCGCTTCTGCAATCATTATTTGGAGTGCTAGCTGGTCCTTTTCCTCCTCCAGGTAGCTGTACTTATTTGCCAACTCCTTATGCTCGGCGTACAAGCAATTGTATTTATTCACTATCAGGTCTCTCTGGGCTTGCTCATTAGCCACATTTCGTTGCAAGGTACGTGCTCTTTTCTTTGTCAATATATTTTCTTTGACTATAACCCCTACATTGGCAAATGATGCTTGTGCTGTTGCTATAACTGCGGAGGCCATGGCAATGGGATCCGCATCTGTGTTCTGCATGACAGCGACCTCTCGGTGAGTAACTATGTCGTCATGGAAGGGACTTTTAATCCTCTCTTCTGATTGGAGGACCATTGTTTTTCTTTTCTTATCATAGACAAACTCATTCCATTTGGACACCGTACGCTTCCCAGATGGAGTGTACGGTACAATTGGTCGGTTTATGATGTCTATGTCTTCTTCCATAGGTGGGGTCCGGACTTCCTGAGTGGGGTCTGTCCCTTCCTTTTGGGTACTAGAGCCACCTGCCTGAGAGGTGTCTATCTCCATGTCCTGCGCACCGGACCCACCTGTTTCGGTATTTTCCCTTGTCCTCAATTCTTCTTCCGCCTTCTTCCTTGCTTCAGCTCGCTCAATTTCTGCTTCTTTCTGCTTTTGGGCTTCCTCAGCCTCCTTCCGCAGTCTTTCATTCTCAGCCTCTTGTAGCTTTCTTGCCTCCTCGGCTTCCTTTTGCAACCTTGCCTCTTCTCTTAATCTGAGCTCTTCCTGAGCTCGGGCATCCTTGGCTTCTTTCTCCTTTTGCTGGATGGTCTTCTGGGTTTTGGTTGAGCTAGAGCTCGCTCCAGTACTTTGGCGACAGATCCGTAGCTCAGCCATGTTGCTGATGCCTCTGAAAGCTTCCTCCTCGGCATCGGGGTAGTGGGAATATTCGAATTTCGCATAGTTCCCCTTGCAATGCTCAGCCACTTTACCCTTTCTGTCGTTCCTGTGGAAGATGACCTCACCGAAATGGAAGGCCCTCAACTCTTGAACAAATTCATCGGCAGAGGCCACCCTTGAAAACTTGTAAGCACCTATGCAGAAAGGTAGGGGGGGAAAGGAAGCCTTGTGTAGCTTGTGGAGGAATGCTCCAATCCCATCCAAGAAGAGTTGTCTTACTGCTTCCTTGAGCACCACATAGTCTGTGGCATACTGCGGCAATATGTATGGGGGCTTAGTCCCTCCGAACATTCTCAAGTAGGTACCTTGTTCTGAAAAGTAGAAATCCCCATAATCCTCAAGGACTTCCAAAGCGTTTTGGGACAGGCAACTTGGTTCTTCCTTGAACATTTTCTCGTATAGGGGCATGATGAACCCCTCACAAATGAGTTTGTAGCTGGGCTTGTAATTCTGAGCCCACAACATCTTGAATGCAGTGTAGACCGGGGCTGTGGCCCTATCCCATGTACACCCCAATCCGGGGAACTCTATCTTGGCCAAGATACAATCTATCAGGTATGAGGACATGAAGAATTCAGCCTTCTTCGAGGCCAGCCCGGACTTAGCAGCACTTATCATTGAGGCCAGACTATCTGACAAGATGGTGGCCCAGTCAAACACTGTCCCCTTAAATGCCACATAGTGAATGATAGGGACCCACTGAATCTTGTATACTGTGCCATCGGGCATGCCGAAGATTCTACACAGCATCAGGGCGATCAACCTATAAGGAGCTCTTAGATTCTGTACGTCATACTCCTCCCTCTCTTTCTTCCTCAAATGTTTCCCTTGCACCAGTAGCTTTTTGGCCATCTCGACATTGTCCATCTGGCTTAACCATTCATCGGTCAGAGCTTGCTGGACACGGGGAAACCTGTAGGCTGCCGCCAGATACGCGGGTTGAAATGAGGCGATAGCCATGTTCCCGCTATCATTTATCACTCTCCCATCAGCATCTGCATGTTGGAGTATCCACCCGATCACTTCAGCACAGGGGAACAGCTCAGGGCGGGTAGCGGCTCTAGTTATGCCTGAGGCTCTGATATTTTGATAGATCGGTGCCTCCTCCAGCAACATATCTGGGATCTCTTGGTCCCTGATCATTCTGTATATGTCATCCCATCTGATTTCTGGAGGGACACCAGTGGTGCACCTGGTGTCTTGGAGCGAGGTTTCAATCTTAGGAGGAGCAGGTTTCTTTTCTGTCATCCTCGCCTTCTTCTTACTGGGTTTCGGCATATTGAATTATCCCTGATAACATCCATATACAATTCATCATGAGTTTGAGCAACAGGTTGTATGGTTTCAGCAGAGAGCAACATTGTCTTAATGAGATAAATCAACGAAGCATATATATAGGAAGTAAAACATTATTTCAATTATAAGACACACATTGAAACATTTGAAGCTCTTAAAAAGATGAGTGTGGGATAAGCTATGTTGCGGACGCTATTGGTCTTATTGGACCGATAGGTGATTCGCGGAAGCAATCGGCTTCCGGTTCCGCCTCGCGGAAGGAGAGGTCTTTCGCTATGGCTGCGGTTGGAGAGGTCGAAGGCGGGGAAGAGGCGGGTTGACTCGGTGAGGGCTATGGATGCTATCGTCACACGCGGCCACTTGCCGAGTCACTACGGGAGGCTTTAGTCTGAGCGAAGGTAACGGTGCCGGGGACAAACTGACGGGGAGAGCTAGGGCGGCTTCAAGTTTTGACTTTCGTAGCTTAACCGCTTACGGGTTTCGGCTTCGCGTGTAGGGACTGGGGTTTATGGAAAAGGGCCCAGGGTTCACGGTCAGGGACATGGAAAGCCTATAGGGTTTTGTCAACTTAACCCACGACGAGGGGCGCGGCCCGGGGTTTAAAACAAAACAGGGCATGGTTAACCGCCCACACCCACCAAAATAAAATATAACGCTTTCACGAAGGCCTAAAATGATTTTGTAAAACGGAAACTCCGTTCACTGTACCTGACGGGCAAAACATAGCCCTTGACGGGTGTTTTGCCCGTCACAATCCCACTAAAACCCATTATTTTCCCCAAAAGGACAATTCAGTGGTGGAAATCAGAGTTAAGATCCTACCTGGCACCGTGGGGATTGCTTGAGCAAGGTGGCTGCGAGCACGGATGCGCGAGGTGAGCTGGAGCGATTTGCACGGTATCACACGTCGCTGGCCGGTTCAAAACAATGGTGCATTGGTCGAGCCCCCCGCGGTATATTTTATAAAGAATGGCACGTGTGAGCACTTAATTGGGTAGGTGGCGTGGTTAAAGCGGGGTTTAAATTCGCCGCGCGTAGCGGTCACGTCAAAGCACCTCGGTTTCCGTGCGACCGTCACTTGCGGGGCCAGTTTGCGAATTGCATCCGCCGTTGCGGAAGGGTTCAGTGAAAGCTTCCGACGTTTCGGGGCTTAATGCGGAAAGGAAACTCGAAGCCTTCCGCGAGAGACCGTCGTGTAGCGGACGGGTAACGCCAAAGCTTCCGCTTTTTCGGAACGATATAGCGAATGCTCCCGGTATTTTCGGAAGACTTTTTGCGAAAGCTTCCGTGGTCCAGAATTTCAAAGTTTCGTTGATTTTTCGGGAAGGTTCGGCGAAGGCTCCCGCTGGTTTCGGAAAGCTTTTGGGAAAGACTTCCGCCGTTTCGGAAGCAAAACTTATATTTTCCGCAAATTCGCCCGGGATCGTTTCGGAGTCCTTTCACCGAACGGGGTAAGCGATTGGCCTCCGCTGTTTCGGAAGGGTAGCCCGGAAGCTTCCGCGTTTCGGGAGCAAAAGCTGAAGGCTTCCGCGACAGCTTCTTGAGAAAATTCTAAGTCTTTTCATGGTTTCGGAAGGCAATCGTGAATTTCTCCGCGGGACTTATCCAAATGGCTTCCGCCGTTTCGGGACGTTTTCATGAATTCCCCCGCCGTTGCGGAAGGGTTTCATAAAACGTTCCCGCTTATTTTCTTTTGGAAAGATATCGCGGCGGCTTCCGCTGTTTCGGAAGGGTTCCTTGAATTCCCCCGCCGTTGCGGAAGGATTTTACGAGGGCTCCCGCGGTTGCGGAAGGGTTCCCTGAAAACTCCCGCCGTTTCGGGTGGGCTCACTTAAAACTCCCGTCGTTGCGGAAGGTTGAAACTAAACATTCTCTAAGTCCTTTGTTCCCGCAGTCTTCTCATCGAAAGAAAATCTAAGTCCTTTTCGGGAGACTAAGGTGAATGAGCCCCGCCATTTCGGGAGGTTCGAGTGAAAGGCTCCGCCGTTTCGGGAACTAAGTTGTTTCGGAGCTTGAACCGTTCCGCAGAAGCAACGATTGAAAATTTTCCAAGTGCTTTTACTTCGGAAGAAAATGATGAACTGCTTTGTATTATTTCGGCGAGTTTATCCGAATGGCTTCCGCCGTTTCGGAAGACAGAGCTGAATTGTTCCGCCGTTTCGGATGGCTTTGTTGAATTCCTTGCCGTTTCGGGAGAACAACGCGAACCTTTCCGTGGTCGCGGAAGACTTGATCGAAAGCTTCCGCCGTTTCGGGTGGTTTTGCCCAATGGCTCCCGCGGATTTTGACAAAGGAAATCTAGGTCCTCCTCTCGGAAAGGTTGGACGTTTGACTCCCGCTGTTTCGGGACAAAGTCCAGATTACTTCAAAACGTTTGGGCAAAACTAAGTTATCTTTTGGCTTAATGGGGAGAACATGGAAGGATTGACGGCAAGCAGCTCAGCAGGGAAGGAAAATTTTATGTTGAAAACAGAGCGGTCGCCTGGGATGCCTTCTCAAGCAGACTTTGTACGAAAAATACAGGAGGGGCCCCAACATGTACAAAATTTTGGGGAGGGGTGTTGCTGCAACAACAATGGCGAGTCGCTGGCGAACACAGATCTCTGAAAAAATACCCTACATGGTCCGGAACTTCATTAAAACATCCGTCTCGGGTGCACTACTCAGCTGAGCATTTTAGACTCATGCGGGGAAAGGAGCACTTTTCCTGCTAGTCATTGGGAAAGGGGAGCTTCGCCCGAGGCATCTTCACCACTCTCAGAGGGCCAGCATATGAGATTCATTTTAGGAGGGTCATCCCTCAAATGGTCACTACTGCCGGACTCCACAGGATTTGCAACACTTCCTCATGGACACTATTGTTCTTGTTCCTCATTCCCATGCTGCTGGCATCCTTTGGGATGCTTGTATTTTGGACAGCTTAGCTGTTTGAGCCTTCCAGGGATATTTTCTTTTGGACCGATCTTTGATTTGGGCTCCTCAATCCATAATGTCCTTTTGTGTGAGTTAGAGGTTTTATTGATTTGATCAAACTTCACGGACGGAGAGGAGCCTATTTTGAGCTGGGCCTTTTGGACAGCCTTCTTGATTTTACATGTCCCTTTTGTTTTGTCTCAGCCATGCTTTAATTGAGGCGAGAATCCCTGGAAAACAGACTCTTGAATGTAGGCCATTTTGGCTTTTAAATCAGCAGCATGGAGTCATTTCAATACCCCGTGTCTTCGAGAAGTGCCACTTTCCATGGGTCCAACTTAGGTAACCTTTCTTGAGATGCCTTTGAAGTGTGAGAGTGGGTGGAGCCCAACGATAGTAGTGAAGATGGCCATGGGTCTCTGCTATTGAACAGGATTAGTGTGACTAGCAGGGTAGGCCTTCCGCTTTTTGATTATTTCAGCGGGCCGGGTTTACTGAGCAAGGTTCCAGACTCATGGGTTGCAGGTTTTCTTTGAGAAAGCTATCTTCAACGGGAAACTCAAATGGGTGCTTCAGAAAACAAAACCTATTGAAAAGCTCAAATAACAAAACAGGAAACAACATGGCCGAAAAATAAAACAGCTAAAAGCGAAAGCGAACAGACAACTTTATTTATGTACAGGAAGTCTCACGGAGACTCACGCGAAGTACTGTTTCAGGGCGAGGCCATTGAATGGAAGGGCTACTTCCTCTCCCTCGAGATTTGTCAATTTATAAGTGGATGGGCCCAATTTTGCAGAAATTTGGTACGGGCCTACCCATAGATGTTGAAATTTCGTGTGCATTCCTTTGCCTTCGTGATTATGGTCCCATTTCAGGACTAAATCCCCAACTTCAAAGTCCCTCTTGCCGGATTTCCTCTTGTCGAACCATCTCTTAACTATGTCCTGGTGTTGATGAAATCGGTCTTTAGCTTTGTGTCGGGCTTCTTCCAGTCGAAGCAGGGTGTTTATCCGGGATTGTAAGGCTTGGCTACCAGAACCCCGAGAGGCTTGGGACAATTGCAAGGATGGCAGCAAGATGTTTGGGGGAAGTATGGCTTCCTTGCCATAGACAAGAGTGAAAGGGGAGACACCTAAAGCATTCTTCGGGGTTACCCTATCTGCCCATAAGGCATTTGGGAGAGCCACATGCCAACTTCTCTGGTTTTCTATCACTGTTTTCTTAAGGATTCGAATCAGATTCTTGTTTGAGGATTCAGCTAATCCGTTTCCCTGAGGGTAGTAATTGGCTGAATAATGCAACTTAATTCCCCATTCATAAACAAATTCATTTATCTTGCAAGATGAAAAATAAGTAGCATTATCAAAAACAAGGGAAATTGGAACCCCAAACCTGGTTATGATGTTCTCTTTCAAGAAGCTGATAACTGCATCTTCATTGATCTTGCGCAGCGGGATGGCCTCCGTCCATCTGGTGAAATAGTCGGTAGCTGTCAGAATGTATCGGTGTTGCAAGGAAGAATTTGGATTTATTTCCCCGATAACATCTATGCCCCATTGCTCAAAAGGTTCAGAGATGATGACAAGCTGCAATGGGCCTGCGGCCTTAGGTAACTTCCCAGTGCTTCTTTGACATACATCACAGTTTCGTGCGTACGTGTGGGCATCTCGAAACAGAGTGGGCCAGTAATAACCAGCTCTCAGTATCTTGTGTGCTGTCGTCTCTCCTGAATAATGGCCACCTGCGGGGCCATCATGCAATTCTTTGACAACTTTGTTTGCATCCTCCTTTTCCAAACATCTAAGAAGGACTCCGTCATAATTCTCTCTAAAAAGAATCCCATCAATGATTTGATAGGGTGCCGATTTCAATCGGAGTGCCCTTCTTTGTTTAGAATTCCAGTGCTCGGGTAGATATCCCTGCTGCAAATAGTGCACTAGATCTCTATACCATGACTGGGGAGCTGTGAAGATATGGCATACCTCAACCGAATTGAGCTCGGCTTCATTTCTCCAATGGTGCTCTTCATCAGTCGAGTTTCCCGCCAGTAACTTGCATAGACCTTGTCCTTTGATGATTGTAGCAGGTTTAAATTCCAAATCATACTCCTGCAGAGCTGTGACCCAGTTTCCTCTCCTCTCTCCCAATTCCTTTTGAACGAAAAGGGATCTAACAGCTGGGTGGGGAACTATGACTTTAGTTCTGTTCTTCAAAATGTATGGCCTAAATTGCTTGACTGCTTTGAAGACCGCGTAGGCATGCTTGTCCACTACGGGGTAATTCAGCTCAGCCCCTTGCAGACCAGTGCTCATAAATGAAATTGGGTATTCGTCCCCCAACTCCACCTTTTGCGTGAGTACAGCTGCGAGAGAATCATCCGAAGCGAAGGTATACAAGATGAAATCTTTATCAAAATCTGGACTTCTTAAGGAAGGAGCTTTGGCTACAGCTGTCTTGATATCTCTAAATGCGTCCTTCTCCAAATCTGTCCACTTAAATTGCATGCTTTGTTTAACCATCTGTTGCAATGGCTTAACAATTTGTGCAAAATCCGGAACAAATCTGCGGACAAAATTAATGGTGCCCATGAAAGACTGCATAGATTTTTTGTTGTGAGGCATCGGAATCTTATTAATAGCTTGGACTCTTTCCTGGTCGATTGACACTCCCTCTTTGGAGATGATATGACCCAATAGCTTACCTTCGGGTACAGCGAACACGCTCTTCTTGGGATTTAAGGAAATACCATACTTCCGGCAACGATCAAAGATATGTCTCAGATGAACAACATGATCTTCCCTTTTCTTCGAAAAGACTGTAACATCATCTAAGTAAACAACAACGCATTGCCCACCCAATCCTCGGAAGGCAATATCCATCGCCCTTTGGAATGTAGCTCCAGCATTTATCAGACCAAACGGCATTCTCCTGTAAGCGAACGTTCCCCACTTAGTCCTGAAGGTAGTCTTGAGACGATCTTCTTCAGCTACTAACACTTGATTATAGCCAGAGAACCCATCGAGGAGAGAAAACAATTCAGATCCAGACACCATTTGTAGGATTTGCTCCATTGAAGGCACGGGGTAGTTGTCTTTATCTGAGGCTTTGTTTAGATTTCTGAAATCTACACATAGCCTAATCTCTCCTGATTTCTTCCTCACGGGAACCAAGTTTGCAACCCATTCGGAATTCCTAACTTTGAAGATTATCTTTGCGTCCAGGAGTTTCTTTAATTCCTTTTGGATCAGCGGTTCAAGAGTGGGATGCATCCTCCTTAACTGCTGCTGAAATGGTTTGACACCCGCTTTCATTGGTATAACATGCTGAATGATGCGGACGTCATATGTTTTCAGATCTTCATAGGTCCATGCAAAAACATCCTTGTACTGTTTAAACAACTTAATGAACCTTTCTCTTTCTCTTGGTGAACAGCATTTGCCAAGGTTGACAAATTTTGGTTCTGCCTCGGTACCCAAATTAACCAACTCATGTTGCATTGATGAGCTGTTAGTTTTGGTATTAGCTGGTCTTTTGAATTTATTTTGAAGATCGAAAAGCATTTCGAGGGACCTTACCCCTTTTGGCATGCAATTTCCCTTCTCCTCTTCCTTCTTCATCAAATCATCATCATGTTCTTCCTCATCTATTGCAGCTCCTTGAAAACTGTCTTCATTTGTCAGGAAGCTGATAATCTGCTCGTCATCATCGAAGATTCTGAAGTTTGTGATGTTATCGGGAATGGAAGGCCTGAAAATCAATTCAATCGAGCATTTATTATTTGTCGGCACCAATCTAGAAGCAGATGTTGCTAACAAATCGGCAGCAGAATTTTGCAACCTAGGAATTGATTTTATATTGAAAGCGTCAAAATACATGATTAAATCCCATACCTCAGCCTGGTAACCTTTCAAGTGCGGTGAGAGGCAATGAATGGTGTTTCTTACCTGTCTAACTACTATCTCGGAGTCACCAAAAACCTTCAGGTACTTAACATTTAAGCCAATGGCCTTCTTTAAACCATGCACCAAAGCTTCATATTCAGCGGTATTGTTAGTACAATCGAATTCTAATCTACAAGACAAAAAATACTTGTTCTTCTTCGGATCCATTAGAACACAACCGGCTCCGGATCCTTCCAGAGTTTTAGAACCATCAAAGTATAATGTCCAAAAGGTATCTTTAGATTCAACTAAGTTAGTTTCTTTGTGGTCTACGTTAGCAACTAAATTGACTATGTTACAATCAACCTCATCAGTCCGAGAAAAATGAAGGAGATCGGACTGTTTGTCTGATTCATGGCAAAAGGTTTCAGATTGATAGTTACCCGGATCCATTTCCAAGAAGTAATTTCCCAGGACCGAGGAAGAGAAAGCTACAGCCTCATTCTTTTCTTCTAGCTGGGTTACGTTTTGTTTCATATGAGGTTCCCTAAGAATTTTAATCTGATTCTGCCTGTTCTGATAAGGCAGCCATAGATGAGACCAATCGGTAGCAAAGTAGCCGCTCAACTTGGTAGACCAATCCCTACTCAGAATCAGCCCATAAGCTTCAGGAATATCGACCACCATTATGTCAATGAATTGGCAAACTCTAGGGTCGGCTGACAGTCTAATTAGAACATCTTTCATCTCCCCTATAACCTTGACAGCAGTCCTGTCTAATTGTATGATTTGAGCTGGAGATGGTACGGGCTGCCCATTAATTTTCTTACAAATTGAAAGTGGCATGACGTTTGAAGAAGCTCCGGAGTCTACCAGACAGTTATGCACATTGTGATTAAAAATTTCGAATGTCAGCAGAAATGGCAATGTTTGGGATTTGGATTTCCCACCGATGCTAGCTTCGTTAATTTCAGGATTGTCTTGAGAATCTGTTAACGTAGCGCTGGGTTTTGGTTGTAAAACATGAAGTAGTTTGTCTCGTTGATGGGGCAAGCTACACATGTCAAATATTGATACGTTTGCTTTAACTTTCTTGATATCTTCGATAATATCATACCCTATATCGGATTCATTCCCAATTCGAGTGGACTGATCTGTTTTGTTCAAGGTCTCCTTAGGCGGCTGAACTGTGTTATCAGCACTTGGCTGTTTGGCCGCTGTCTGGTTTACTTTGGGCTGTGGTGGGATGATTGGTATATGCCTCCTGGGCGGATCCTTCGTAATCTTAGGCTTATGGGAAGAGGTGGATGGGACAGGATCCGCAATTGGGCCCTTGCTGCGAGTAGCAACATTTATGGTAGAGGGAGAGCTGTCTGCGTAATCCTCTTCTACTAATTCAGTCATAGGTATCCAATCCCACAATACCATAGTAGTGTCCGGGGTTGGTTCCTCTAACTCAGGGCCTGACTCTTCTGGAGGATCATCCTGGTCTGGGATCTGAGAATCTAACATTTGGTTCATGACCAAGCTCATGGAATTGATCCATTGAGGGCAGCTCTTCTCCGAGTGTGGTTCTTGGTGAAAGGTGCAGAAATTCTCCATCCCAATCTCATTCAAATTTAGAACAGGGGCAGTGTTCATTGGTGGGTGAGACTGTTCCCCGTCTTCCCTTCTCTTATAGAATGGCTTGAAAGGTTTCCTAGATGTATTAGCAGCCTTGTCTTTCTCAAGATCTACGATTTTGTTAGATAACTTCTGCATCATCTTAACTACGTTTTCCATATCCGTAGATGGCTCTTCTTTGCCTCTTGTGAGGAGCAAAGGTTTCTTGCTAGCTGCTGGTTTTGTTTCCACATCTAAGGCATGTTTAGCTATGCTATCAGCCTCTTCCTCTACCTTTCGAGCTTCCTCAAAATTCTCTATTAGGGTCGTTTTCTTGGATCGTTTTACAAACATTGCGATTGGACCTTCAAGAGCTGTTGTGTAGTATTCAATCAAAGACTCTTCTGTGGGTTTGTTAGTTTCACTAAAGTTATTTAACAGCGTTGTGAATCTTTGATTAAAGTCTTGAACCTTTTCCTTCTTCTCCATTCTCATGGATAAGAGCTCTTTCATAAGCGTGGCTACAGTTTTTTGGTTCCCGTATTTCTTGAGGAAACACTTTTCGAAATCATCCCAACTAGAGATTGAGCTGGGTTGAAGGCTAAAGTACCAAGATGATACCTTAGGCTCGAATGTATACGGAAACAACCTGCAGACTACGTCTTCATGTTGTACATTTAAAAGGTTCAGAGCTAAGTAAAAACTCTTGAGGTGATCCTCCGCCGAAATGGCCTTCCCTGGATCGTACTTAGGCAAGACCTTTTCTGGATTTTTAGGGAGATTATGGAATGGTCCAGCTAGGTTCAGCGCTCCCCTTGCTCTCCAGGCAGGTACAGCCATGTTTGGGTTCGGACGTGGAGACCCTGGTGGAGAATTGTAAGGTGAATTCGGTGGAGTACTTTTGGGAGTGGTAATTTCTTCGAGATTTTCTTGGTCTGACTTGTTAAGAGTGCCGGAGATTTCTTCCAACGTTAGATTTACCAGTTCTTCAAAACTCTGAACGAGGATCGAATCACGGGTATATTGCGGCTCCTTTCTGGGTGTAGTTTTCTTAGGGAGGAAGTTGACAGCGTTTAACCCACCTAGCTGTCTAACGTAAGATCTAGTATGTCTTCTCAAGTCCTCTATTTCTGCAAAAGGAACAGCGTATAAAGCTTCCTGAGGCTCAGGGTCAGAAACGAGGCGTTCTTGGTCTGTTAATCCAAGATCTGGGCTGTTTGAAAAGTTTTCTTCAAGCGGGTTTTCAGTGTTATCTATGACCGTGGAAGATTTTCCTCTATCAGCCATGCACTTCAGGCCCTCCTTCTAGCGCCAAAAACTGTTGATGCCTCGGATATCGTAGCATCAATCAGAAAGGGATTCTCCCCGAGAGACGGTCCCAATTAGACTATCTCCCGTTTGGTGTAGGGAATCCGTCCGGTTAGCGGTTCCGGCAACCGTGGTTTTGGACTTTAAATCCGATTTTACCGGTTATGGCCCGATCCACCTTTCTTTTGGATTTTATGTGTTTTATATGAGATGCACATGCCTAAATTATACTTAGTCTAAATGCAACTGAAACAGATTTAAATTTAGAAACAGGAACACATCTACCTATCCCTGCAGGGGAACACGCTTAAGGGGAGAGCAATCAGCTGTAACAGATATCATAAGCAACGAACAGATAACTATTATTTCTCACGGTCAAAGCTACAGCAAGATGAGGATCTTGAGAAGATAGCTTCTCATTTAAAATGGAACGCATCTGTTGCTCAGCAAATAAACAGAGAAAAGCTACAGGATTAAGGAAACAGATCTACACTGAACTTACAGAACGAATTTATTGCTTATGAACAGAAGAAATCAAAATTGTTTGATCTAAGTAACAAGAATAAAGAAACAGCTCTAGATAGAACGAAACTGGAATTAAACTAAAAGATCCCTGCAAGGAGCAATTAAAAGCATGAACAATGAGCCATACGAATTATCCTGAAGAAAGAACAGTTAGCCATTCGTTCTAGAAAAAATCTACAGCAATGGTAAAAGTATCAGCAGGTAGCTCCTGATTTAATATGGAACGCATTCATTGTCCATGAAATAGAGAGAACGCATGCATAGATAAGAGCAAAATCATTAATACAAAGAAATAATTCAGAAGTCAAGAATGATCTCACATTGCAGAATTGCAGTCATTAGAATAGTCCAACATAAAGCAACCCAACATTCCAAGCAAAACGTCCATCTCCTGTGGCTTCTATTAGAAAATTCAATTTACAGAGCCGATACAAGATAGCTCATATCATTCGCCCAAAATTTTCATTCCCTGCCAAAAGTCCTTTCTAATCTCTTCTAGCTCCTATTTATAGTTACAAATTTGCCCTCTGGGCTGACACCTAGCATTCCCCCTCTGTCTTTTACAGGAATTTCTACTAAAATCGACTACCAAAATGGCCATTCCTTTTACAAAAAATGTTTTGACAAAATTAGGGACAGCTGTCCCATGGCTTAAGCCTTACATATTCAAAATGTACATAACAGAAAATTTATTAACATCCGAGCGTTCCCTGCTGGGCACGTGTCTGTCTGAAGGGAGTCGTCCAGCTGAATTCGGTTTGCTTCATTCCTGTGCGTGAGCTTCCGATGGCAAAGGGTCACCCAAATTGATTGTCACTGGTGCTGCCTGGGAAGAGGACCTCGAATCCCCTGCTGATGCTGCTCTTAATTGGGAAGGGGGAACGGGACTGGCCAAATTTTCTGCCATTGCTGGGGAAGATGCTGCTGGGAGCGGGGCTGCCGGATCCACTGATGTTTCTGCTGCTGCTGCAGCTTTCCTGACCTCCTCTTCTATGTAGCTGTGCCACACACCTGTATCCCTTATGATTATGTTTGCTGCAGCAGGAAACAGGATTTTCTGAGAAGTTACATTCTTCCCGAGCTCTATTTTAATGCTTTGTACTTCCGCTTCAGCAACTTGATATGTTTCCTTCAACAGATGATTGTGAAGTGTTGATGAACCGATGTAATGTTGGAGATCATCCATGGCAAGAACATCAATGCTTTTTACATACTCCGTCTGGACGCCTAGCTCTTCTTTTAGTTGAGATAACCGCTGCTCCTTTCCCGGGAAATCTTCTAGGGTCTGAGGGAAACTCAATGAGCAGTTATCGTGGACTCCTTTGAGCTTTTGGTACAGGTTGTTGATTCTCTCTGTGGTCTTCTGCACACTGGCCATCAGCTTATTGGCACAGTTCCGGCCAAACTCCAACAAGGCTATATCTTCATTAAAATCTTCCACTGTCTTAAAAGGAAGATGAGGGGGAAAACCTCCTTTCCCTTCCCTCCATGCCATCTGACTTATGACATTTGCTTTGACACGGGTATTCTTAGCCTTGAGCCTGTGGGCTTCCGCATTAACCTCCTTTAGCCTGACCGTCATGGCCTTGAGTTTGCATACCTCATCAGTGATTAGCTCTTGAGAGCCATGCACTTGCTGTAGTATATTGCATGACAGCTCGTGGAAGGGGGACATATCCAAGGTTCTGCTTTCCGCTTGCTCTAAACGTTCAGTTAATGCCTGCTTGTCTGCTTCTAGCTGGGAAGCCTTTTCTTCTGCTCCATTCTTCTCCGCTTCTGCAATCATTATTTGGAGTGCTAGCTGGTCCTTTTCCTCCTCTAGGTAGCTGTACTTATTTGCCAACTCCTTATGCTCGGCGTACAAGCAATTGTATTTATTCACTATCAGGTCTCTCTGGGCTTGCTCATTAGCCACATTTCGTTGCAAGGTACGTGCTCTTTTCTTTGTCAATATATTTTCTTTGACTATAACCCCTACATTGGCAAATGATGCTTGTGCTGTTGCTATAACTGCGGAGGCCATGGCAATGGGATCCGCATCTGTGTTCTGCATGACAGCGACCTCTCGGTGAGTAACTATGTCGTCATGGAAGGGACTTTTAATCCTCTCTTCTGATTGGAGGACCATTGTTTTTCTTTTCTTATCATAGACAAACTCATTCCATTTGGACACCGTACGCTTCCCAGATGGAGTGTACGGTACAATTGGTCGGTTTATGATGTCTATGTCTTCTTCCATAGGTGGGGTCCGGACTTCCTGAGCGGGGTCTGTCCCTTCCTTTTGGGTACTAGAGCCACCTGCCTGAGAGGTGTCTATCTCCATGTCCTGCGCACCGGACCCACCTGTTTCGGTATTTTCCCTTGTCCTCAATTCTTCTTCCGCCTTCTTCCTTGCTTCAGCTCGCTCAATTTCTGCTTCTTTCTGCTTTTGGGCTTCCTCAGCCTCCTTCCGCAGTCTTTCATTCTCAGCCTCTTGTAGCTTTCTTGCCTCCTCGGCTTCCTTTTGCAACCTTGCCTCTTCTCTTAATCTGAGCTCTTCCTGAGCTCGGGCATCCTTGGCTTCTTTCTCCTTTTGCTGGATGGTCTTCTGGGTTTTGGTTGAGCTAGAGCTCGCTCCAGTACTTTGGCGACAGATCCGTAGCTCAGCCATGTTGCTGATGCCTCTGAAAGCTTCCTCCTCGGCATCGGGGTAGTGGGAATATTCGAAGTTCGCATAGTTCCCCTTGCAATGCTCGGCCACTTTACCCTTTCTGTCGTTCCTGTGGAAGATGACCTCACCGAAATGGAAGGCCCTCAACTCTTGAACAAATTCATCGGCAGAGGCCACCCCTGAAAACTTGTAAGCACCTATGCAGAAAGGTAGGGGGGGAAAGGAAGCCTTGTGTAGCTTGTGGAGGAATGCTCCAATCCCATCCAAGAAGAGTTGTCTTACTGCTTCCTTGAGCACCACATAGTCTGTGGCATACTGCGGCAATATGTATGGGGGCTTAGTCCCTCCGAACATTCTCAAGTAGGTACCTTGTTCTGAAAAGTAGAAATCCCCATAATCCTCAAGGACTTCCAAAGCGTTTTGGGACAGGCAACTTGGTTCTTCCTTGAACATTTTCTCGTATAGGGGCATGATGAACCCCTCACAAATGAGTTTGTAGCTGGGCTTGTAATTCTGAGCCCACAACATCTTGAATGCAGTGTAGACCGGGGCTGTGGCCCTATCCCATGTACACACCAATCCGGGGAACTCTATCTTGGCCAAGATACAATCTATCAGGTATGAGGACATGAAGAATTCAGCCTTCTTCGAGGCCAGCCCGGGCTTAGCAGCACTTATCATTGAGGCCAGACTATCTGACAAGATGGTGGCCCAGTCAAACACTGTCCCCTTAAATGCCACATAGTGAATGATAGGGACCCACTGAATCTTGTATACTGTGCCATCGGGCATGCCGAAGATTCTACACAGCATCAGGGCGATCAACCTATAAGGAGCTCTTAGATTCTGTACGTCATACTCCTCCCTCTCTTTCTTCCTCAAATGTTTCCCTTGCACCAGTAGCTTTTTGGCCATCTCGACATTGTCCATCTGGCTTAACCATTCATCGGTCAGAGCTTGCTGGACACGGGGAAACCTGTAGGCTGCCGCCAGATACGCGGGTTGAAATGAGGCGATAGCCATGTTCCCGCTATCATTTATCACTCTCCCATCAGCATCTGCATGTTGGAGTATCCACCCGATCACTTCAGCACAGGGGAACAGCTCAGGGCGGGTAGCGGCTCTAGTTATGCCTGAGGCTCTGATATTTTGATAGATCGGTGCCTCCTCCAGCAACATATCTGGGATCTCTTGGTCCCTGATCATTCTGTATATGTCATCCCATCTGATTTCTGGAGGGACACCAGTGGTGCACCTGGTGTCTTGGAGCGAGGTTTCAATCTTAGGAGGAGCAGGTTTCTTTTCTGTCATCCTCGCCTTCTTCTTACTGGGTTTCGGCATATTGAATTATCCCTGATAACATCCATATACAATTCATCATGAGTTTGAGCAACAGGTTGTATGGTTTCAGCAGAGAGCAACATTGTCTTAATGAGATAAATCAACGAAGCATATATATAGGAAGTAAAACATTATTTCAATTATAAGACACACATTGAAACATTTGAAGCTCTTAAAAAGATGAGTGTGGGATAAGCTATGTTGCGGACGCTATTGGTCTTATTGGACCGATAGGTGATTCGCGGAAGCAATCGGCTTCCGGTTCCGCCTCGCGGAAGGAGAGGTCTTTCGCTATGGCTGCGGTTGGAGAGGTCGAAGGCGGGGAAGAGGCGGGTTGACTCGGTGAGGGCTATGGATGCTATCGTCACACGCGGCCACTTGCCGAGTCACTACGGGAGGCTTTAGTCTGAGCGAAGGTAACGGTGCCGGGGACAAACTGACGGGGAGAGCTAGGGCGGCTTCAAGTTTTGACTTTCGTAGCTTAACCGCTTACGGGTTTCGGCTTCGCGTGTAGGGACTGGGGTTTATGGAAAAGGGCCCAGGGTTCACGGTCAGGGACATGGAAAGCCTATAGGGTTTTGTCAACTTAACCCACGACGAGGGGCGCGGCCCGGGGTTTAAAACAAAACAGGGCATGGTTAACCGCCCACACCCACCAAAATAAAATATAACGCTTTCACGAAGGCCTAAAATGATTTTGTAAAACGGAAACTCCGTTCACTGTACCTGACGGGCAAAACATATCCCTTGACGGGTGTTTTGCCCGTCACAATCCCACTAAAACCCATTATTTTCCCCAAAAGGACAATTCAGTGGTGGAAATCAGAGTTAAGATCCTACCTGGCACCGTGGGGATTGCTTGAGCAAGGTGGCTGCGAGCACGGATGCGCGAGGTGAGCTGGAGCGATTTGCACGGTATCACACGTCGCTGGCCGGTTCAAAACAATGGTGCATTGGTCGAGCCCCCCGCGGTATATTTTATAAAGAATGGCACGTGTGAGCACTTAATTGGGTAGGTGGCGTGGTTAAAGCGGGGTTTAAATTCGCCGCGCGTAGCGGTCACGTCAAAGCACCTCGGTTTCCGTGCGACCGTCACTTGCGGGGCCAGTTTGCGAATTGCATCCGCCGTTGCGGAAGGGTTCAGTGAAAGCTTCCGACGTTTCGGGGCTTAATGCGGAAAGGAAACTCGAAGCCTTCCGCGAGAGACCGTCGTGTAGCGGACGGGTAACGCCAAAGCTTCCGCTTTTTCGGAACGATATAGCGAATGCTCCCGGTATTTTCGGAAGACTTTTTGCGAAAGCTTCCGTGGTCCAGAATTTCAAAGTTTCGTTGATTTTTCGGGAAGGTTCGGCGAAGGCTCCCGCTGGTTTCGGAAAGCTTTTGGGAAAGGCTTCCGCCGTTTCGGAAGCAAAACTTATATTTTCCGCAAATTCGCCCGGGATCGTTTCGGAGTCCTTTCGCCGAACGGGGTAAGCGATTGGCCTCCGCTGTTTCGGAAGGGTAGCCCGGAAGCTTCCGCGTTTCGGGAGCAAAAGCTGAAGGCTTCCGCAACAGCTTCTTGAGAAAATTCTAAGTCTTTTCATGGTTTCGGAAGGCAATCGTGAATTTCTCCGCGGGACTTATCCAAATGGCTTCCGCCGTTTCGGGACGTTTTCATGAATTCCCCCGCCGTTGCGGAAGGGTTTCATAAAACGTTCCCGCTTATTTTCTTTTGGAAAGATATCGCGGCGGCTTCCGCTGTTTCGGAAGGGTTCCTTGAATTCCCCCGCCGTTGCGGAAGGATTTTACGAGGGCTCCCGCGGTTGCGGAAGGGTTCCCTGAAAACTCCCGCCGTTTCGGGTGGGCTCACTTAAAACTCCCGTCGTTGCGGAAGGTTGAAACTAAACATTCTCTAAGTCCTTTGTTCCCGCAGTCTTCTCATCGAAAGAAAATCTAAGTCCTTTTCGGGAGACTAAGGTGAATGAGCCCCGCCATTTCGGGAGGTTCGAGTGAAAGGCTCCGCCGTTTCGGGAACTAAGTTGTTTCGGAGCTTGAACCGTTCCGCAGAAGCAACGATTGAAAATTTTCCAAGTGCTTTTACTTCGGAAGAAAATGATGAACTGCTTTGTATTATTTCGGCGAGTTTATCCGAATGGCTTCCGCCGTTTCGGAAGACAGAGCTGAATTGTTCCGCCGTTTCGGATGGCTTTGTTGAATTCCTTGCCGTTTCGGGAGAACAACGCGAACCTTTCCGTGGTCGCGGAAGACTTGATCGAAAGCTTCCGCCGTTTCGGGTGGTTTTGCCCAATGGCTCCCGCGGATTTTGACAAAGGAAATCTAGGTCCTCCTCTCGGAAAGGTTGGACGTTTGACTCCCGCTGTTTCGGGACAAAGTCCGGATTACTTCAAAACGTTTGGGCAAAACTAAGTTATCTTTTGGCTTAATGGGGAGAACATGGAAGGATTGACGGCAAGCAGCTCAGCAGGGAAGGAAAATTTTATGTTGAAAACAGAGCGGTCGCCTGGGATGCCTTCTCAAGCAGACTTTGTACGAAAAATACAGGAGGGGCCCCAACATGTACAAAATTTTGGGGAGGGGTGTTGCTGCAACAACAAGATGTTCTTCCATTCAAGTTGAATATGGATACCCTTGCCTTCATATTTCCCGAGTAGTCTTGGACTTGGAAATACTTTCTCATCCCAAGAAGCCAAGCTTCAGCTTCTTGACCAGACTTTACCTCTCCATCAAATGTAGGAGGTTTTGCCTTCTTAAATTCCCCATGCGAACTGTTCTTGTAGTGCCTCTTCCTCTTACTTCCGCGGGATGAAGAACTTGAACCCTCAATGGATTCCTTTGAGTTAGATGATCCATTAGAAGAGTTTTCTGAAGTATATGTTCTGTCTGTAGAAACTCTTCTTGGGCTACTGGCCCTCTTGCGGGAATTCCTCTTAGAATTACTCCCACCCCTTTCTAGATTTGATGTCTGATGCCCAGAGTTTTTTTGCCTTTGGATGCCTGTTAAACTCTGCAACATGGCTACATTCAACTGATTTTGTTCTTTCTGAGATTTAATCATCCTTTCATTATCTTCTCTGCAACTTTGCAACTCCACCCTTAGGATTCTCATGGTGGCTGCAATACCTGGAGGAGTCTCTTGATTTATTCTCCCATTAGATTCTGTTTCAGCATTTTCAACATATATGTTCTCCCCCATGGCATCTGTCTTAGGCTCATAGGGATCCTGTGCATCATCCATGATGTTCATTTTTTTGGCCCAACCAAGACTCAAAACTTCCAACTGCACTATCTAGAAGGCTGCCTTGATGTAACTGTGATTCTGCAAAATGTGTTCATCCACATAATTGTTAGCTGCATTATATTCTCATAAATTCATAAATTACTTCATGCACGTGGGAAAATATTATATTGACAATTTGTCAAATCATAGAATTTTCTCACAATCTTTCCATTTCGCGCAATCTGGCGCATAAGTTCCATGGCAATTTTTCCATTTTCGGCACCTGAAAATCTCCCTGAAAAACAACTGAAATTTCCTGTTTCGGAGCAACTCATCCAGTTCTTTCTCCCTGTTGTGGAGCAAATCGCTGAGTTCTTCCGACCTGTTGCGAAGCAACTCGCTGAGTTCTTCCGCCGAAAACACTTAGAAAAATTTGAGATTTTTCGGACCAACTTGCCGAGTCCTTCCGCCGTTGCGGGCCAACTTGCTGAGTTTTTTCACAATTTCGAGCCAACTCATGGAGTTCTTCCGAAATTTCCCTTAAACGCCGAACACTTAGAAAAATTTTGTTGTTTCGGGTCAACTCGGCGAGTTCTTCCGTTGTTGTGGACCAACTCGCTGAGTTCTTCCGAAAATTTCCCTTCGACGCCGAAAAACACTTAGGAAAATTTCGCTGTTTCGGGCCAACTCAGCAAGTTCTTCCGCTGTTGCGGACCAACTCGCTAAGTCCTTCCAAAAATTTCCTTTCGACGCCGAAAACACTTAGAAAATTTTTGCCGTTTCGGGCCAACTCGGTGAGTTCTTCCGCCGTTGCAGACCAACTTGCTGAGTCCTTCCGAAACTTTCCTTTCGACGCCGAACACTTAGAAAATTTTCAAAAACTCTTTAGGAAAATTTTGAAATCTTTCCTTCTTTCTGTGATGACTGCTGCTCAGCAGGAGGTGATCTTACCTCTGTAACTATCCAACTTAGCTAGTTTAGGCCCAATGCTAAGACTTGTGGTGATCAGGAAGGGGACCTTCCCATGTAACTGTAATCAGATTTGGCCCATAGAGGTCCAATGTTGTAGCCTATGGATTTGATACCATTTGTAACGTCCCCACCCATAATACCAGTGCGATGGAGAGAACATTAGACTGAAGGCAGGGAATCTAGTCCCATGAACTTATTAAATAAGCATTCACATATATAAAAAAAAAGAAATATGGAAATGTATAATTATAAGATAACACAGCAGAAGTAATTTCAATTACACATCCATCATACATTCAAGATATTCATGATATTCATCAAATAAATAATTGCAAAGTTAACACAAGAGAGTACTTATCTTATAACAAAGTAGCCCCGAGCAACTGGCTATGCAACTGCAACGTTCCACCCAACATAGGTCAGTTGTGATTATCAATATCTCAACACACTGCCACCCCCCGAGCTGGGCATGATCTCTACAAGGAATCAGGGAACAATAGACTCACACATAGCCCAAAGATACACCAGTTGGGTTTAGGCTGTTAGGCAATGGAAGGAAGAATTGCTAAGCTAGTGGGATCATCCATAGAGATATGGGAACCCTCTGCAAGATCTATCTAGCTTGGTCCCCACAATACCTACACACCTGGAACAAGGAGGTATTCCCTTCACTAATACACAGTCCCTCAGGCCATACCTTCCATTCTAGAGTTCTTCAAGGTGTGCATAGAAGAGCAAACAACCCTTTTGATACTCTTGAGAGGTTACCTCCTCACTAGGTTTATCAAGACAATTTTGGTCCACTTCCACTCCTAATTCTTGCTCACAATTTCAAACCAACACAGGGATGCACCCTACGACAAACACAAGTGCTGAAAAACGTGGGCAACCAAAATGAACTGGTAGATGGGGAGTAAACCCTGGGAGAGAAAATTCGTTTTCAGAAAACGTTTTTCTGCATTTCAGGGGCAAAAATGACCTCTATAAACCCCCAAAACGTGACTCCCTTTCTCCCAGTCACTGTGCAACAAAAACGAGCTCCCAGCTATGGAAAAATGCAGGAAATTGGTAAAAACGTGATGGGGAAAGCCCACCTAGCTCAGACTGCGTGAGAGAGGAAAGACTATGGGTTCAGAATGGCTTTGGGCACCATTTCGTGGGTGTTTTCTTGCCCCATAAGAAAAAGTACGTTTTTCTAGGTTGATGGCTTGCCCATGCACGAAATTGGTTGTCATGCCTCTTCATTCCCAAGGCATTAACTGCCTCAACCAATTTCTGGAAGAATTAAATGATTGGGTGCATAAGTCAGAATGGGTAGTTGAGGGTTTATTCATTGACATCTGGCTTATCACCATTGGCTCAAGGGTTTGAATAATCCCCCCCCCCCCTATTCCTTGTAGAATCATGCCCCCATCTCTTTGTTGCATTGCATAGCTAGTTGTGGGTTTTTCATTAAAATTCGTATTTACATGATGTCTTAATTTACATTGTGCCTATCTAGCACAAGAACCACATGCATCTATTTTTAATTGCCGATACATAAAACGCTAAATCAATGGTGGGGCCTTGGCCTTGAGCTCCTCACCATGATTAAATAACAATATTTACATCATTTATGATTTAATGAAAAAGGGGGTCAAAATGGGGACGTTACAATTACAACCATTACCCATTCCAGAACAAAAATGGGAAAGCATCTCAATGGATTTCATCATAGGTTTTCCCAAGGATTTGGGTAAGGATTGTATTTATGTTGTGGTGGATAGACTCACCAAATTTGCTCATTTCTTTTCTATTACATCATCTTATACTGCTGCACAAGTGGCTGATCTATTCTTTAGAGAAATTTTCAGATTGTATGGACTTCCCAAGAACATTGTGAGTGACAGGTATAGTAGATTTATGAGTGCTTTTTGGCAATAACTCTTCAAGTTGGTGGGCAATCAATTGAATCCAAGCACAAGCTATCATCCTCAAACTGATGGATAAACAGAATGAGTGAACCAATGGTTGGAGGGATACTTGAGGAACTATGTTGGTGAGCAGTAGAAAGCATGGGCTAAATGGCTCCATTTGGGTGATTTTTGCTACAATACTACCTTCCATATGTCCATTGGCATGTCTCCTTTCAAAGTAATTTATGGTTATGAAGCACTCACCTTTTTTTAGCACATTTTTGGTGTTAGTAGAGCTCCAAAAGCTAAGGATTGGATTGAGGAAAGTCAAGATATTTTGAAGCTTCTAAAAGACAATTTGCAGGTTGCCCAAAATCAACAAAAACAATATGTGGATCAACATAGGGAGGAGAGAAATTTTCAAGTGAATGATTTGGTCTATTTGAGGCTACATAAATATAAACAAACCTACTTAAAAGGGAAAGGATTAGAAAATATCAAACTAAGGTATTATGGTCCATTAAGGTAGTTCGAAAAGTTGGGGAGGTGGCTTATGAGTTGGAACTTCTGAAAGGTAGAAAAATCCACGATGTCTTTCAAGTTTCTTGCCTTAAGAAGGCTATTGGTCATCAAATATATGTCTAAGAAACCCTCCCTCCATTAGATGATGAAGGACAACTCATACTTATTCCATAAAAAAAATTTGAAGGCAAGAGAAAGGAAATTGAGGAGCAAAACCATAAGGGAGTATTTGGTACAATGGAAATATTTTCCAAGTGAGGATGCCACATGGGAAGAGGAACAAATTTTGCAGCATCATAATTTGGAATTTCTTTAGGGAAATCAATCTTGGGTGGGGAGGAATGTAATGTCCCCATTCAAATAAATCTCAAGAAGGGAAAATTCCACCAATCTACTAGTTTCCTAGGTTGGGGTGGAAACATTAGATTTGGAATAAAGGAACTATAAAACCCCAAATGGACATTATCTTGAAAAAAATATATTAACTGGGGGATAAATAAATATTTAAGATAGGAAAATAAGGTGGCACTTGGTCATGCGGGCACATTGGAGGTGTGGGGCCCACACAAGCAAGATTCTCCATGCCACATGGCATCCTACTCTCACCCATTCGAATCCAAGGTGGAGTCTAACATTATTGGGGGAGTTGGAAGGGCATAATACTTGGCATGACTCAATGAGGGTCGAATTTTAGAGGAAGAGTAACCCCCATGGAAGAGGAAAAGGCATCTTGGAGGTATTAGGACACTTGGACTAGATTCCCTAGCTTCTATGACACCAATGATGAAGATGCTATGACATTTATGACAAATATCAGACCTGATTGCTAACATCTGACATATATGACATGTCAGGGCTAAAAATATCCTCCAAGAGGGTGCACAAGGGATTTAGGGCAGCCAAAGAGTCCTCCATTCAAATTGATTGAAGAGGGAGGCTAGAAATTGATGGACAAGTGGAATACATTGGAATCTCTTCCCAATTCGAGTTGGAATGAAGCTCATGGAGGGAATTTGAACCATGGAAGGATTGGGAATCTAATAAAAGAAAATAAATAAGAAAGAGAGTGGATTTTGATCATTTCTCATTTTGCAAATTGGAGAGCATAATTGTCCATGCTAGTGGAGTGTTTACTCTACTTGCCTTAGTACCAATTTCGAGGGTGAAATATTCCCATCCTAATTGGCCATTGGAGAGGCCATTCAAACCTTAAATTTGGATCTATAATGGATTCCTTTTGTTTCAGGTTGAAGCTACAGGGCAGCTCATGATATTTTCTTCTTCAACTTGTTCCCATCTCTCTCTCACATTTCTCTTCGTATTTTGGCTCTTGGAGGAAGGGCGCACATGGTGAGATGTTGATATATTTTGGAGAGTCAAAGATACACCATTTATTTTTAATCTGATATATTTAATCTATATTTTATGCTCAGAATATCCTCAGGTCGAAATACCAAGTGAAACTATGTAAAAATACCAAACAATGCATAAATGGTGCCATTTTCCCTATTTCTTGTTGTGAGAGCTTGAAGTTGCTTTATTTCGATTTGTATCAATCAATATACATGATTTTGTTGATGTATGGAGATCCATTAATGTCCTGAAGAAGTTTCATACACATTTCATAAGTATTTGGAACATAAATCTCTAAATTCATAACAAGTGGTGGAGTTTCCTAGCTTTTCCCCTATGTGAAGACATGTCTACAAACCTCTGATTTATGGGAATTGAAACAGCCTTTAGTAACTGATTAATGATGCATTTGGGTTTCCATTGAAGTCCTTTAACTAATACATTCCTCTGTTCTGAAATTTGGGAGGTTCGTACTGCATTTGGGAAGCCATTAGTGACCTCTACCCTTGGGGGTTTGAACCTCGAATTTGCTAGTAAAATTCCCCAATTTATCTTGAAGTTAAATGAATGTTGCAGAAGTATTTTGAGGGTGTCCAAGCATCCATCAACCTCATTTGTATGTCTTAATACCTTTCAAACACCTTCAGACCCAATTTGGAAGTATTTGGAACCATTTGGGAGTATTGGAGTCATCACTAGTCTAAGGGTCGAATTGACCAAAAATTGCAATTTTTCCAATTTTTCCAAATTTATAAAAAGGGACACTACAAAATCCAAAATAGAATTGTCGAGAGACCAAAGAGAAATGAATATAGTAGCGAAATGTGTGATAGTGGGATGTACCAACTCCTTGTTCCTTGTGAACATTCCCGTGAACATAAGAATTCCTAGATGTTTCAATGATTTCCTTGATCCAAGAATTTTTTTCCATGTCCTGTAACATGAAATCAATGCAATGGGTGACACAAGGAGTCCAATACAAGGTTTGAGACATCTACATAAGCAATGTGCAACATAATTAACATCAACATCCATAGTGATTTGGACACATACTATGGGCCTGTATCCTACCTGAAGCCATCCAACAACTCACATAATAATTGTGCATCTTTAACATATGTCGATGCATAAACATATTTGATAAACATTGTCCTCTTAGAACAATAAACAAAGAAATTGAGAATGAGATTTCCCTTTATATTTGTCCAACCATTTGACATAATGTTGCATCTAGTGATCTCCCGTGATTCCCTAAGCTCAACCAATTTCTGAGTGTAATTGATATTTTCCCCTTACCATTATAGTATACGATGAGGACTAACAAGTGTCATGCAGACATGTATTAGTGACAATGCATTTTTCTCTTACACATATTCAAGTAATTGAACATATAGCCTCTATTGACCAAATTGTAATAGCTACAAAAACTATCATCTTAATCTTTTTCTTCTTTAATCTTGTAGAAATCATCTTGAAATACAAGATGTCATGGGCAGTCTAAATTGAAGAGGACATCATTTATAGATTATTGCAATTTTGTCAATCAACATTTTTTACATTTATAGGGGGGGGGAAGGTGAAATTTCATCTCCATATTGTTAGAAATAACCAATAGGGCAGCATCTAACATAACCCAAACCAATACACTGGCTATTGGATTTCAGTGGTCCTTTTCTCCCTTTCCACCTAGATTCCTAAACATGGGGTGTCTAACTTTGCAATTGCCATCGAGCAAAACCTAGAGTACTATTTTCCTTGAAAGACATGGTCAACCAGGATGTCATTTCTACATAAAGACACTAATGAAAAATTTGTCACAACGTGTAGATACCATCATTTTAAGGAGAGGATCACTCCCACCAAAAATTGTGTCCTCAATCCTCTTGGTGTACCCTTATGACTTGTAATATTTTGTCGCTTTCTTCCATCCTCTTATTCTTTATTTGTTATTTATAGAATTGGAAGTATATTATTCACCCAACCTTGATGTGATGTTCACAATGGTCAGTGCGCTTTAAATTTTTCCTTGGTGCATCCTATATTTATACACATTTTCTATGGACGAAGTGTAATAGTTTTTCCTTTTTTTTTCCTCCTTACTTAAATATTCATACATTTGTGGTAAGAGTCTTGGTGTCACATCTAAAAACAACTTTTGCATGCACTTTTATAACAAGTTTGAGATATAAAATGTGGATCTCATTTTCATTTGCAACTTGGATATAGTTCTAATTTTTATTGCATATGGCCGCTTTCTTTGGAATGTTTTAACTGCTTGTCACAGTGATAGTTAGATCAAACCATGAAAATAAGCTATAATATTTCACCTTAAACATGCACTTCTCATGTATGGATATTTCCTAAGAGTTGTGACTATAGTTGTTTTGAATTTTCTAAATATCATGAAGCTCTTCATAAGTGACAAAGTCCCTCAATTTGTGTAGACAAGGCTGGATGAATTTCATTGTAACTAGAAATCTCACAAACCTTTATTTCTTGTTGTGAAAAGGAGATGCCCTTTCCATGCTTCTCATGTGGACTTTTCAAGTCCTTTAACTCTTGGTAACCATTCATTTTTCCATTTTATGCTCAAGCTTAGTAAATTCACCTCTATTTACTTATCACCATCCTTCCTTTAGGCTATTGATTTTTACAATCTATGTAGTATTATTTTTTTTATTTGTCATTATGAAATACAACTAGAAATTACTAATTCCAATTACTAATTTTATGTATAATATCTATGTAATATTTTATGGTTGCTTCCATATCTATAATATTTTATGTAATTCTTTTGCTCATTCATCCTCCAAGATTTCATGCTCAAGCCTTGAGTGAATATAACCTAGTACGCAACGTAGGCACACTTACTAGAAGAATTCAATGGCTTCATACTTGCCATTGGGTCAAGTTAATCTTCATGGTTAACATTGTTGACCTATGATGTCTTCATTCATTGTATGCATAAATAATCCAACTTTGAGAAGTTGGCGACTCATTGATTATGGTTGTGAATGATGTGTGTTCCATCCTTGTGAAGCACCAGATTCCATATTTTTTTGTCATGGATTTTTTGCTCTAAGAAGTCGTCGACTCATTGGTTATGGATTTGAATGATGTGTCTTCCATCCCCGTGAAGCACCAAGTTCCATATTTTTTGCCATGGATTTTTTGATGCATTGAATTGGATTGAACAATATAACTAATTTTTATTTTAAAGATAGCAGCTAGATTATCTCCCATGAAAATTTAGAGAAGAGACGAATCACACATTAAAAAATATTGACTTTTGAAAAAATTCAATGTGAACTATCCATTTTAAATGTATATGCTATTTTCTTTAATTGGATCCTTGAAACTAAGAAACTTTTCTCAAAACTAGCCACTATTAGTTTAAAAATTAGGATTTTAATGTATTCGGTTTTTGGGTCTATTTTATGAATTCTTGCATGTAACAACCTACTTTTTTTTTTTCCTTGGAAAAAGTCCGTAATTTTATTTCAAAAAGATGATCAAAATTACATATTGCACATGTAGTAGAATCAACAAGGATCCCTACATTTTCACGTATTTCTGTCCCATATAAGCAGAAACAACAGCTTATAAAGAGCTGAACCAAAAAAAAGAGAAACCCAGAGAGAAGAACAAATAAATCTTGAACATACTACAGAAAGAGTGAGCAGAAACCCGCTCAAATCCACCATAGCCACACAAGAACAAGAAGCTATGACCATCCACAGCTCACATTGCAGTAGACTCTCCACAGAAAGATATAGATCCGTCAAAACCAACCCTCATCGGAGGAAGCAGAAGATCCATGTCTATGGACAGAGCAGCAGACACGGTAGACCTCCCAAACCGGCAAAAACAGCCAGCAAGCAAACCCCTGATGAAGAATCATCCAGAGAAACCCCATTTTGGCTGGAGCAGTCCGCTGAAGCAAGCTGAGCGTCCTTGGAATCAATCCCCAGACGCCACCACCGTATGAAAGGGACGACGAACAAGTGCGACAAGGGCGTGACCAGACCACAGACGGCCAAGACGGCCAAAACAACGAAGAGAAGATCAAGAAGCACGAAGGCGCGCAACTTGTACCTCGAGATCGCACTGAGTCGAACCCTCAACGTGGCCAGGCAAATCCAGAAGGCGATGGCAACCCTCAGGAACGAAGCTCTCGACGTGCAGCAAACACCCTGATTGAAGAAACCAAAGCCCCTCAAGACAGAGCGTTGAGGAAAGCGCCACGTCTGCTAGGAATGCCTTTGGCCGCAACGATAAGACACGACCACGATCAAGAAGACAGAGCACGGCTGCAGACTGCAGCAACCAACCCGTTTCCATCGCAATCTACGCCCCTGATCATCAATTGACAGTCCTCCAGTGTGCTGTGCTCTCCCAGGTTTCTCAAAACAGCGTGAAGCTCTCTGAAGAAAATGCCCCGTTTCAATCAAAAGCATCTCTCAGATCCTTCAGTCTGGAAGCAGAATCGACGCCTTGAGTATTCAAGGCGATGAATTCTTGAAAATCAATAAAACTGTCTCCGTCGCGATCGGCTTCTTTAACCATCGTTTGCACCTCTTCTTCTGTTGCATTGTAACCCAGGGAACTCAAGATCGAACCGAGCTCCAGGGACGATATCTTCCCGTCTCCGTTAGCATCAAATTTCTTGAAAACATCTTCCAGATCTTTGACATGCTGAGCGGATGCAAGGCTGGAGTCGATTTGGTTCGATCTTCCACTTCCGAAAACAGAATTCGACGCAGATCTTGGAGTTTCAGGCTTGGAGGAGCAAGAACGCCTAGGTTGCGTGAATATTTTCTTGGTTAAAGACTTGACTGGTGACGATTGGGAACCTGACTGACGCGGAGAGCTTTAGATAGCCGTGGCGATTGGCTATGAATGAGACCGTCCAAGAGTTAAGAACCGCTGCAATGCCATCCTTCTTCGAACTCTGGACCTGCATCGCTCGTCTCGCCCTGTGTGCCATCTGCCACCGCTGCCATGGATCGTGAAGCTGCTGCCGCCGCCACATGAACGCAGGGTGTGCCCGTAGCCAATGGATCACCGCGCAAAAGCGCCGCGCCGCCCACACACCAGGCGCATGGATTGATCCTCAGTAACTCGGGTGGTGGCCATGGGAGCCATGGCCGCCGGGCACTTCCCCACCGACTCTCAAACCCTAGATGCAGAGCCGCCCGAGGCGTTTATTTTTCGCTCTCCATGCAACAACCTACTATTATCATTGTCTAATTATTAATGCATTGGATAAATTATGGAACATTGTTTCTGTAACAAATTACTTTTTCCATAATGCAAACTTTTCCTATTCTAGAGATTCATAAGCATAAGTGTTGTGAACATAGAAATACATATAAATTTATATCAATTATATTATGAGGTAGGTCTTAAACTTGGGACAACTCTTTGTCAATGGATATTGATATATGAAACCATACACTTACATGTAAAATCAAGGGGCAACTTGTGATGAAGTAGTTGTCTCAACAAAAATGTAGAAACTAAAAAAACAAGTGTAGCCATTTTGAATGAGGACTATTTGCATCAACTATGAATTATTACAAAGTGAATTTGACAACAAATAACTTCCTTAATATTCCTTTGTAAAGATTGTTTTTTCTAATTTTCTATAGGATGCCTCTAAATGTACTTATTGAAGCAAGGATTGTATGTGCCATTGCTGAGATTTTTTTGTCGGAGTCAAGATTGTGCTCATAGGTTGACCTAAATTTCTTATAAAGAAAAGAGCATAATTTGAATTAGAATGCTAAAAGTTTACATCATATATGTAACTAAATATTTGTTCAACTTTACTAACTAAATTGAGATGGATATATCATTGTCATAATCCTATTGCTTTCTCTTATTGGGTTGAGGTTGGGTAGCCTTTTGTTATTTGTGCAAAGTGGAGATGAGATAATTGACACATACACAAGGTTGCACATTAATCATCCAATGAAAAATGACAATCTAATCCACACATGAAATCTTTGGTGAACAATCCACTTCAACTAATATAATTATAAAGATAGAAAATAATACATAGGCGTCCTCACACCAACCAACTTAAAACTATTCCAACTATACAATCCTCATACCATTTTTATTTCTTAAAACTGTGTCCCTTGCTCCAATATTAAACCAACATTAATCTAGTGTATAACCAACTCAAAACTATTATGACCTATACAATCCTCATACCATTTTCCTTCCTTAAACCATGCATCCCTTGCTCTAATATTAGTCCAACATTAATCTAGTGCATTTTCCTTATTAATAATACTTTATGTAGACAAGAGAGGTTTGGAGAGGGATATAACCTACTCTATTTAAATCAATATTACTTTTATCCACCTGAACACTTATGGTGGCTTGACAACTTAGGGATTATTCAATGGTCTAATGGATGGAAACCGTATGAATAATGGTATTTCAATACTTAATAAGATTATGGTGAAGGGTGTTAAGTTGAAGGATAGGGGTCTAGGGTAAGAAAGATTAAGAGACACCACTTTGTTTTCTTAAAATTAGGAAAAGGAAAGGCAAGGAGAATAGGTGGTCTATTAGAGTTGAGTCTAAGAACTTGGTTTTCCTAAAAACAAACAAAAGGGAAGGTGTGAGGAGAATAGGTGGGTCTAATAGAGCCAAGATAATTAGGTGGACTAATGGAGCGTAAGTGGATAATGGTGATTTATAAGTGTTGTACGTGACATTAATGTGAATTAAGGTGATTTATAGAAATGATACTATGCATTGCAACTAATGAAGAATAAAATAATGGGAGAAAAAAAAGTAAATGGTTGAAATAGAAACATTAGTTCCTGATTTAGTGTAATCAAGCAAATAAGAAAGTGTTGAAAGTAAATCATTTACATTTGAATCACTAACCCATATAACAACAACAACAACAACAAGGTCATGGTTGGTTGGTAAATTAGGGGTGTTGTTATTTGCCTTATTGAAGCCCAAATCCTCCTGAAAATATGTTTTCCCCTTGTGGCCCATCTTTCTCATGCAAATTCCCCATTTCATGTGGTTGGAGCTAGGTGCAAGTATTGGACAAAAATGACATAATAGATACCACCTAGCCAATTTAACATCTTCTTTGGATAATCTTCCATTAGCTGTGGGTTGTACTTACTTCCTTGCAATAAAATACCCCATTCAAAATGGAAAGGCATAGATTGCATGTGTTGAATAAAAAACATCTATAAATAAAGAGAGATGGAGGAAAGAAAACAAACAAGTTTATTTTGTATTTGTCCTTTGGGTGTGCTTAGGGTATGGAAGAAACAAAGTCTCCCATCCTTAATATTTCATCAATTTTCTTCATAGATAAGGATTTAGTTCTCTTCTATCCATCTCTATGAAACTAAACATAGATCAAGGAAAAATAGAAACAAGAATCCATATATTAGAAAATATAAGGTTGAGCAGTGGTCTCTAAGTATAGAAATACTATTATGAACTCAAGCTTACTATACAAGAAAATACCATTTATTTCCACTTTTCTTTGCAATAAAATATGAACACAAACTAAAATGAACTCTACTTAAACAGACAACCAAAGTCACGGGCATAAAAATCAAAATGAAGAGGATGAATCAATCCCACTAGAGAGAAGGATAAACTTCGTACCTTGCAAACGATAGAATCCTCAAGTAGGGATGATTGAGATAAGGCTCTAATCATGATCGTGTGGCTCCAAGAAAATTGGGGCCCATAGAAGGATAAAGATGTTGGAAAAAAAATTGAATGTGGGGATAAATCAAGCTCTAACAATAAGGAGAAGAGAAGGAATGGTGGCCCAATGTGCTGGCAAAGCAAAGGATCCAAACAAATCCAAGTATGAAGTTGGGGAACCCATCCTAAAGATTTTAAATGTAATGGCGACTTGATGATACTTAGAACCCTAAAAGAGATTTGGGAATGGAATCCTAAATCGACAATGTGATAAGAAACTTGCAATTTAAAGTGTAACAGCTATCTTTGAGAGATCGAGGAGGATTGATAGGAGAAAGTGAGAAAATCAAAATGAAAGAGTTTCCAAAAGTAAAAATAGTCAAATAATATTATGACATTGACGTCTTTAACTGGTAATTTGTAGTGGCAATAGGATTGCAACCTTTTCACTTTTGTGCAGTTGGGTGATATGCTCAATAAATCTTAGTCATATTAAGAAAGTATAGGCATTATTTTCTCATCAAGATGACACCATAAATGTTGTTGTGATTGATATCATGGTTTATATGGTTTTTGAAAGTCATGGAATCTTTTGCTCATTTATATTGTTTAATGACTGAATTTTAGTGTATGCAAAAAGGTGTTATGACCTAAGGGGAGGCATATATGGGGTTAAATGTATATGATATGACTCTAAGGGGGCACATATGGGGTTAAATGTATATGTAATAAAGTAAATTTATATGCAATGGCCATGAATAAACATATATAGAGGTAATGTAGTCATTGTTGAGAGGAACATGTGAATTGGATATACGAATGTATTGGGGTATTTGGAGGAGGTTCTCATGGTATTTAAGGAGTTATTGTGTAAATCATCTCTATTATCTATCTTGGATTTGCACTCCATGTATACATTGTTGTACAAGGGGTGTATTCTATTATTATATCTTAAAGATTATGTTCATAACACTTGGTATCAAAGCATACGGTCCTTGGATTATCTCCTTAAAAAGAAGTTATCTGTCCATTTTCACTATAATGTTTTTATTTGGAAAATTTTAGGTAGTAAAATTTTCAAGGACCTAAGGCAACATTATGAAGTATATGTGGTAAAATTTCAGCTTTTATTTCACAGTAAGTTTGGAGTTACAACCTATAGAATTTGGGGTTTTTTGCTAATCTAAAAACTAGTCTCAAAAAGGTGTTATAGGTAAAATTGTCATATATGAGGCTTGTGATCTCTAAATTGTGTGCTATGAGTTTTATCTTGACGAAGAATGACAATAGTTTTTTGGGTAAAAATTCAAAAGCATATATGAAAAATTGGACACATGGCATGTCATACAAGTTCACTCTCTCAAAAGTGATAAAATCAACAAGTTTTGGGAAAGTTACCATAAATGTATCTAGGGCCATCATAATTTAGTCAAACCTATGGAATTGAGAACAAGGCATATCAAAATACTACAAGATGAAACTTTAGAGTTACCACAAGTGGAAGGTTGGCCAACATGGCAGTCTCTAACTTGGGGTTTTAAAAGCTATGTTATTTTGAAATTAGCATAACATTTGATTGGAAGGTCCAATTTAAGTGATTCAAAAGCCGTTGGGAGAAAACATAGGATAATATGTTGGAAAAATCATATTAGCTATTTTTCATAGTATTTTTAATATATTCACATTAGAAGTTCAATGTTTTGGTTATACCTTGGTTAAGAAATATCACAATACCTAAGTTGACTGGAGAAGGAGATAAAGATGAAATCAATCCTATGGAATGGTTGAGAAGGGTAAGGGAAGATGGTAAGAATATTTTTGGATCAAGTATTAAATTTGATAATAAAGTTTGGGTCTGGTGGACAAGTATTGATAAAAATACTATACTAAATGCTACATGTTTGAAGAACTCTTCTCGAAAAGATGGATCAAGGAATAAAAAATGGAAGAGATGAATAAAACTCAAGATGAATTGAAAAAAGAAAAATATAAACTCAAGAAGAAATGCGAGGAGTTGTCCAAGATACAAGCCCTTAATAAAGCACTCATTAAGGAGGTTCATAAATTGAAGCTATAAAAGAATATCAAAGAAAAATGGGAAAATGATAAGTCAAGGGAAGGATTGAAAAAGAAAGATGAAGAAATATGTAGATTAAGAAATCATAATAAAAAACTACTTGATGAGGTCAAGAGATTGAAAGAAGAAAAGAAGCATTGTCAAAATCAAGGAAAAACAAGGATCTTGGATGAAGAGACTACCAAAATATTTAAAGAAGAAATTTGTGAGGAGGTTGAAAAAGTTCTAAGAAGAAGGACATAAGAATTTGATGGATGGCATCACATTGTAGCTTTAAAAGGAGAGGGAATACAAGATTCTAGAAGGTTGCCAAAAAAATACTTGAAGAAGTTTAGCTCTAGCTTGAAGATGTACATGCCAAATATGAGGGTATTATCTCAAAGGTAGACTAATCAAAGATCGAGCATAGATAGAAGATGCCAATATCTCTAAAAAGAAGATTGATGATATGTGTGTGTAGAGTGAAGGGAAACCATATCAACACCCTCATAACCAAGAAAGACAAGAAGATCTACATGAACACTACCAAGGAAGAAGATATTATAATAATTGACAATTTCATGGAATAGGGCATCACAAAACCATTATTCAACAAGATACTATCATAGAATAAAAACTATGACAAATTGGAGAAGCCATAACACGACACGTTGAATCAAAGAAAATAAATTTATGTGACATTAACCATCAAGGATCAAGACTGAAAATAATCAAATTTGGATGGATGGATAATCATCGGCAACAACAAAAGCATGAATATAAAGAAATGATATTGCTTGGTTTCATCACATGAAAATTCCTTAACTGCAAAGCATTTTGAAGGAGGGTACTATGTTATGATCCAGGGGGGAATATATGGGGTTACATGTATATCATATGACCACAAATGGTGCATATATGGGGTTAAATGTGTATGTAATGAAGTAAAGGTATATGTAGTAGTGGCCATCTTAATGAAGCACCCACATGTGCAATTAGTGAATAGGTATATACAACGGTTATGTAGTCATTGTTGAGAGGAACATGTGAATTGGATATATAAATGTATTGAGGTATTTGAATGAGGTTCTCCTAGTCTTTAAGGAGTTATTACACAAATAATATCTATGATCTATCTTGGAATTGTGCTCCACGTCTACATTGTTGTACACAGTATGTACTCTATTATATTATGCTATCTTAAAGATTTAGTCATAACACAAGGCAATTGTTAGTTTCAAGAAAAAGAAGTGGAATATGGATATGGAACCCAATCCCCAAATTAGAAATGTTCTAAAGTATCTTTGACATAAAATGATGGTAATTACACAGTTTTGGTTCACAAAGTGTCTTTCAAACAAAAATGAGATTAAGTACTATTTTACCATTTTAAGGTATCTTAAACAAAACATCTTCTATCACAACAATTTTTATGATATTACCTTTTACCTTCTTAAATGTATCGATCATAAGAAAACTATATTTCAACATTAGATTATTATAAACACAAGGATAAAGGTGCATATTTGATTGAATACATTATAAGTGATTGACATTTAACATCTTTTTGTGTATGGATGTGATGTCATGGGTCTTTTGAATTTTTTACCCATTCTTCATGTTTGTATATAAAATCACTTTAATTTTTAAAGTTATTTTGTGAAGAAATAAAATTGACATTGGTTTATTAATCTCATGGATGTTTTTTTTTATTCATTTTGTTGCAAGGGAATATTCTGATTGAGATTTTCATAAATAACATTGCAAAATTTAAGGGTAACCAGTAAATTATTTTTAAAAAGTTATTGATAAAAAGGATATTCTTTTAATGATGGACATTATTTATTTAATATTTATAGATATGATTTTGCAAATATTTTTTGTTTGAAATTTTAATTGTTGTGATGAAATTTTAATTTATTAGGAACTTTAAAAATAATTAAATAATTAAAGATAATTCATCTAAGATTTGTAATGGGTTTTTTATTTACCATCATTAAAGTTTACTTCATTAAAATTTAAACCCCTTATAATAATGGTTACAATTAGCTATCGGAAGCATGTTCTTGATAAGTTGATTGTGAGGGTGGAGAAATGCTTAGATGATAATCGCTCATTTCATTTGGTCTAAAATGAAGTTGATAATCATAGAACTCAATTGTCATAAATCTTTGAATTATTGGGAATTCAATTGTTTTGAAAATTCCAGTGATTGGTAAAACTAGTAGATTCATACTAGTGGGCATTTTCTTTTTTTACAAACGCATCTAATGCTATAAATAAAGACATTCAAAATTTTTATGTCTTTGTGTTAGTTGAATCTAAATAGTTCAATTTCGTGGTTCTCTGTAGGAATTGAGGCATAAGGGTCATGAATGGTTGGGTGTGTGTTGGGTTGATGGAGGTAAATAGAGCAATCACTTAAATGGTTTGGCCATCTCTGTCTACCCTCATTCAAGGTAACAATACTTAAGCTCACCTTTGTTGTTGCCATAGTTTGGACCTCCTTTGTGTGATTATTGTTGAGATTATTAGCGAGGTTTTTATAGGTTTATGTTATTACCCCTCGGAAATTATCAACTAAATTATGTAAGTTTCAACCCACATCCCTCTTGTGGCAAACTCAATATGTTGGAGATGGAAATATGATCATTGCAATTGGTTTTCATAAATTGGACTTTATAAATTCAACATTAAAAACCTAGATTTGAAATAATGAAAAGACATAATAGTATGGGTAGAGGAGTGTCCCATGTTGTACTGGGAGTTTAATAAGGTAGAACCCTTCAAGTGTGCTCATTTTGGCAATACACTAGAACACTAATTGAAACATCTACATTAATTTTCATCAAAGAACTTATATCTACATCTAATGAAAGAACTTGCTCAATGGTATTTGCCTTGGTCTATGACAAGACCAATGCTAGTTTGTCACCTTGGGTGATCCATATTCCAACATACATAAAATTGTAATAGAAAAGGGGATGGATGATCTCGTTGAAGAATGTTGAGAACAACTATTCAACTATACATGGAAAACATCCATTAATCAAGAAAAGAAACCCTTGCCACAAGAGGTGTCCACTCCATGGGAATTCTCATTGACAAGACCAAAACTAGTTTGTCTCCTTGGGTGATCCATATTCCAACATACATAAACTTGTAATAGAAAAGGGGATGGATGATCCTACTGAAGAATGTTTAGAACAACTATTCAACTATACATGGAAAACATCCATTAATCAATAAAAGAAACCCTTGCCACAAGAGGTGTCCACTCCATGGGAATTCTCATTGACAAGACCAACACTAGACCAACACTAGTTTGTCACCTTGGGTGATCCATATTCCAACATACATAAACTTGTAATAGAAAAGGGGATGGATGATCCTGCTGAAGAATGTTTAGAACAACTATTCAACTATACATGGAAAACATCCATTAATCAATAAAAGAAACCCTTGCCACAAGAGCTGTCCACTCCATGGAAATTCTCGTCAGACCCAAAAGCTTGTTGCTCATCATTCCCTATATGTGTCCCTATCTCGAACATGGAGGATAGGGATTAAATATGAAGTCCAGTGATGAAGGAAATGCATTTGTGTTGTTAGATGAAGTCTTACATCAACTTTTTAATCTTTGTCTCGTCCATAAATTATTAATATATAACTTAGAATCTCTAACATATGACTTGAGTAATCTAATTTAAAATGTGACTAGTTATGATAGATTGACATTTGGCATATCTTACATGTATAGGTGGTCCCCATCACAAGTTAAAGGTAAAGGTGAACATAAATGCTACTCATTTTCCTATTGAAATAAAATGACAACGATTATCCATGTCGAAGTCATAAGGTAGATGGAGCCTCAAAGATTTGATTTGATTTAATGCATTAGTAGCAAGGAGCATTTGAGGTTAATAAGACACCAAGGTTTATGGTAGATAATTGTCCATAAAATATACATATATTCCATGTACACTCTATTGGATTCCATCAAAAAGTAAGAAAGAGTTTTATAGGAGCATAACTTTATTGTACAAGTTTTCAAGTTGATAGGGATTCACCTCCAATGGTTGGCGGGAGATGGTAGATCTATAAGGCTTTGAGCGGATTCTTGGTTTAGGGAAAAAAATCAGTTTAGATTGTCAAATGTCTTGAGAGAAGCAATATCTTCGAAAAACAAACTCACTCTTGTTGATGTATTTTGGTGGGATCAAAATAATAACTAGTTTTCAAAGTGGATGATGCAAGAGGATTTGAGATTCACTATACCTTAGGTTGAGGAATGGTATGACTTCAGATCACTACTCTTCAAATCTATGTTTGAGTTGCTAAAGTAATATCATGGTTCCTTGGTATGGGCTCCAAACACATACCAAGAGTAATACAATGTGAGATTGGATTATAAGCGAGATTGGATTATAAGCTTTCTTGTTTGTAGCTAAATAATCAAGAGATTATTGAGTGGTGGTGTATATTATGGAAGTTGAACTTTCCTCAAACTCTAAAAATGTTCATGTCGTATGAATTGAAGATCAAAGTTTTCACATGGGAGAACTTTCATAGAAGAAGTTGGATGGGCCTAAATGTTGCACATTATGCAAAGATTATGTTGCGCCAGTCTCCACATGTTTACGCATTGCCATTTTTTAAAAGAATTGTGTAGAGATACAAAGGTCATGAGAAAGTAAGTAGGGGAATGGGAATGCCACATCATGAAGAAGCATTCCTAACCTAATTTCATAATAATGATATGGATTGTCCTTAGTCTCTCATTCCATTGCATGTCATGTGGTCACTGTGGCTAGCAAGGTACAAGGAAACTTTTGAAGGGATGTTTCGATCATGTATCCGAGTGTTGTACAAACTAAAAATTGCCCTTCCAAAGGTAGAAATTCAAAGGTATTTCATGGAAAGATGTGCAAAGGGATTCTAAACCACTTAGACAAGTAAATTAGTGATAGGCAATCATAACATTCTTGCCATTTTTTTAGATGAAGCCTTTATAGGTATTCGAGGGAAAAGTGGTATTAGTGAGGTTTTGCATTTTAGTGATTTTCATTGTAGCTCACCCCAGTTGGGCCTGGATTAACTTTACAAATAATTTAATGGAAATGAGGGAAGTAGACTTCTTTCTTTAGATAGAAAAGAAGAATCAAACTTGAAACTTAAATGAATATGGGGATTCTCTTCTTGTTTGGTGGGAATCTTTAGGTTCAAAACCCTTTAGTGTAGATGTTTGTTACATGAACCTTTAAATTCCCAAGATCTTTTTGAAAATTATGCTTCTCTCACACTATGTGGTAGAATAATGACGAAGTTGACCAAGAAGCAAAATCAACTAATGAACTTGTTGCCATCTTGGTTGGTTGGGATATACAATTATACACTTTAGTGATGCATATGTTTAGCTTAGACAAACTATTGTTTTTGGTATCTATTTCTAGTGGACTTCTTTTATTCTAATATGAATGATAACTAGTGTAAACTACTCACCACTAATTACAATGCTTAACCTCTTAAATGAAGCTCAAAGCACTTAAACAAATTTATAAAAGTAATGAAAATAAGCAATTTCAATGCTCAACTAACTCTTTTTTTTTTTCAAACTACGCTGAGCCTAGGCTGGAGCTAGCCTTACTATTGGATGACACCACAAGTATGATGCTTCCACCAAGTTTGTACAATTTTATTTTATTTTATTTATTTTTTTCCGAACTAGGTTGAGCCTAGGCTGGGGCCAGCCTCACTATTGGATGACAGAATGATTTGCCCACAAGTAGGATGCTTCCACCAAGTTTGTACGAGGCTCAGTCAAACCTAGATGCCCCTTGAGGAAGTGAAATTATCCCCCACAAGTGGTTACCATCCTCAACCCCTCTCTATGAAATTTAAACCCAAAACTTGATAAGACTAAACCCCACACAAACCAATCAAATTAAACCAAATTAAACCTTATTAGTCAAATATCTCTTAATATAAGATAAGATTCGAGATTCAAGATGTAGAGTAGGACTGTAGGACTAAGTGCGGAATTAATTCTTGTATATACATTCACACAATGAATTGAATCACTATAAATACTCCAGTTTTAGGGTTTCAAGGATATGGTATTGCCCAACAAATTTATATCTCGAAGGCCTTAGGGTTTCACTCTGCTTGCCCAGCATGGCGGCCACGACTATGAGGAAGGCACTGCTTTTCATTTCATTTCCCTGTTCCATTTCTCAAGTCTCCTTCCACACTGTGAATGCCACTGTAAACACGCGCATTAAAACACTCTGTCACACCAACAGGCTTCAAGAGGCAGTGGAGGCATTCAAGCATCTGCTTTCGGCTAAATCTAAACCCAACCGCGCTCTCATCACCGGCAATCTTTTGTTAAGTAGCCTAGTTCGACGGAATCAACATGAATCAGCATTGTCTGTTTACAGGCTTATGATTGAAGCAGACATTCTCCCAGATCTGGTAACTTTGAGCATTATTATCAATTGTCACTGTCAGACAGGTAGAATAGATTATGCATTCAGAGTGTTTGATGGAATGGAAGCACATGGGTATGTTCCAAATGTCATAATCTTCAATACCCTCATCAAAGGGCTTTGCAGGAAGGGCAGAATGGAGGACGCTGTCAAGCTTTTCCATCAAATGGCCAGCAAACAACAGGTTCCCGATCTTGTTACGTATACTACCATACTAGGTGGGCTCTGCAAGACAGGTAACACACACGAGGCACTCGGGTTGTTAGCTGTTATACTGCAAAAGGGCCATCAGCCCGACACAACCACATTTAGCGCGCTCATAGTTGGACTATGCAAAGAAGGTAAGCTCCAAGAGGCGAATAAACTACTGCATCAGGTGTCAAAAGAAGGGTATAACCTCAATGTTATTGCATACAATGTAATTATTGATGGTTTATGTAAGGAAGACAACTTGGACGAGGCGACGAAGCTTTTTTATGAAATGCCCAACAGAAATATATGCCCTGATGTTGTCACCTACAGTGCGCTTATTGATGGTTTATGCAAGGAAAGCAAGTTGGACGAGGCATGGAAGCTCTTCTATGAAATGTCTAACAAAAACATATTCCCTAATATTGTCACTTATAATGCGCTAATTGATGGTTTATGTAAGGAAGGCAAGTTGGACGAGGCGAGGAAGCTCTTGAATGAAATGTTTAACAGAAACATAGGTCCTGATGTTGTCACCTACAGTGTGATTATTGATGGTTTATGTAAGAAAAGGAAGTTGGACGAGGCGAAGAAGATCTTTTATGAAATGTCCATTCGAAATATATCCCCTAATGTAGTCACATACAATGCGCTAATTAATGGTTTATGTAAGGGCGGGCGGTGGCAGGAGGCCACCAAATTGCTTCATGAGATGCTAGATAAGGGGTGCAATCCGAACGTTATCACATACAGTGTTGTTATGGATGGTCTTTGCAAAGAAGGCAAGCTTCAGGAAGCTCTCGGGTTGTTAGATGTTATGGTCCACACAGACATTCCGCGCAATCAATTCACATACAATACACTTATAAATGGGTATTGCAACGTGGGTAATCTGGAGAAGGCAGGGGAACTTCTTCAAGAGATGACAGAGAAAGGTTGCAGGCCTAACCTAGTTAATTATAGTACATTAATACACGGGCTTTGCCAACATAATAGGATAGACGAAGCTCAACAGATATTCTATGAGATGCAAGGCCAGGGTCAGAGCCCTAATGTTGTCACGTACACCACATTGATGAATGGACTCTGCAATGTGGGTAAACTGAAGGAGGCAATACAATTATTTGAACAGATGAAAGATAGAGGTCATGTCCCTGATATGATTGCATATGCCACCATCATGGATGCACTATGCAACGAAGGCACACCCCAAAAGGCCAATAGAATATTGCATGAGATCTTAAAAAAGGATTGATACTGGTGCTGTGACACATTTAACAGCACCATTTAGTTGTAAATAACAACCTCTGTAACGATATGGCTGAAATGCATTTGCCAAGATTAAGTAATAGGGAGTAAATTGCATCTGATGAAGTGCAAGGGTGACTTTGGTAATAATGCATTAGGCAAGCTGTTTGAAACAGTTTTGGTTGCTGAGTTAATGAAGTGATACAAGTGGAATTTCGATAAGAATGTACCAGGTGTTTAATATGGAAGCACTTTTAGAAAACTGTTTAGTGGGCTACATATTTATTAAATGCACCAGTTGTTCAATGTAAAATGGGTTTGGCGGCAACAGATGTAGTGCCCCAGGTAGAGTACAATTACAATGCTCATATATAACCTCTGGCGATAAGAAACTAAGTTGAATGAAGGCTGAGATTTGTTTGCAGCTTGCTTTGGCATGCCTTTTTTTCTTATGGTTTTGACTCTTGAGGCCATGTGAAGTAATTTGTTAACCATGTTGCATTTCCAGATTCCAGATCCATTGAGTAGTGCGTTATACTGGTTATAGTATACGATGAGGACTAGTAAGTGTCATGGCATATATTAGTTACAATGCATTTTTTTTTAATCTAAATCTTCAAATACTTGAATATATAGTCTCTGCTGTCCAAAATGTAACAGCTAAAACAACTACGATCTATATCTGTGTCTTCTTTGATCTTGCAGTAGCAATCATCTTGATTTACAAGCTGTCATGAATGTCTTAGTTGAAGAGGGCATCATTTGGAGTCTTGATTTGGTTTCTATAAGTTTGAAATTCAATTAAAAGCAAACTAAATGTACAAGGAGACATTTATAAGTTCGAAATTCAATTAAAAGCAAAATAACTGTACAAGGAGACAGAGCCAGAAGGCTGCCAAATGAGAGTCCACATGTCTGCTATAGGCAACAAACATGCACAGTTTGAACAAAATCGAAACCTATACTAGGCTAGTAAACCGACCGCTAAAGCAAAGAGTTTTGATTGTTTTCCACGATCCCCAACAGGCTGGGGCTTATTGTTAGTTTTTCACAATTTAATTCAAAATGATCTAGGATCTTATCTGAGAGAATAACATGCGCAGCAAATCAAACACAAGAGACAAGAGACACAAAGCATTTCATTGGGGAAACCATAAAGGAGAAAACCCCGCGACTTCCTCAGAGATAGAATGAGCAATAATAAAAAACCCCAAAACAAAGAGATGGTCTCCAACAACTTCCTCCTCCTCCACTTGTGCGAACTTCTCTTCCTCTCACTTATGCGAATACGTGAGTGAGTCAATGGATAAATAGAGAGGTTCTCCTCTCTATTTATACTTTACTTTCACTTGCCTTTTACCCTAACTGGGACGACTTCTCCTAGGAGACTCTAATAACCCCCTACAACTTAACTCTGGGCCGACCCCACTAGGGGAGTCTAATAATCCTATCAAATACAATAATAACTTTCCCGATCAGAGGAATGAAACCTGTCCGTCGAAAGTACAATGACATATGAATACAATATAAAATATACAAGTGAAATATCTTCCGAAGTTACAAATACATTAACACTCCCTCTTAACTAGGAAGGTATTCTCTTGACACAGTTCATCAGCACAAGTCTTCGTCACTGCTACTGCTATCTCGACCATCAATCTCCAATGTACTCGTCATATGAAGTTCTACAAAGCCAACCTTTTTTCATGTTGGATGTAGGCCTAGCCTCCATGTAGGTCTTCATCATCTCTGCGAGCAAGCCATCAAGTAGGTACATCTCAGGACTGATTATATGCTACTGCAAAACCTGAAGGAGCATCCCAGGATTGATTATATGCCACTTGCAAAACCTGCAAGATCTCCCAGGACTGATTATTTGCTACTGCAAAACCTGAAGGAGCATCCCAGGACTGATTATATGCTACTTGCAAAACCTGCAAGATCTCCTAGGACTGATTATATGCCACTGCAAAACTTGAAGGAGCATCCCAGGACTGATTATATGCCACTTGCAAAACCTGCAAGATCTCCCAGGACTGATTATATGCCACTGCAAAACCTGAAGGAGCATCCGAAGACTGATTATATGCCTATGCAAAACTTGTGTACCCTACTGTCATCTCATCATCTTCAGATCATCTCATCGTCAACGGAGCACAACCCAAATGCACATAATACAACACTTACATCAACCGACATGGGAGGATTTTCCTACCACCATTCGGGAAAGGCTCAGCGATTACATCAACGACCATGGGAAGACCAACCTAACACCATGTCGGAAAAGCTTCAACAATTACATCAACGATCATGGGAGGACCAACCTACCGCCATGTTGGAAAAGCTCGGCAATTACATCAACAACCATGGGAGGACCAACCTACCACCACGTCGAAAAAGTCCATATACATCTGCGTCTTCCGAACTCATCACTTCCCCTTGGAAGGAACCTCGATCTGAAGTACATCAAGCTTCTCTCTGAAGTATTCAAACTTCACTCTGGCCAACGGCTTGGTCAATACATCGACTATCTGCTCGTCCGTCACAACATACTGGAGCTTCGCTGCTCCTCTCTGCACCATATCTCTGATATAGTGGTACTTGATCTCAATGTGCTTCGACTTGTCATGGAACACTAGGTTCTCAGACAACTTCACACAACTCTGGTTGTTGCAATATATACAAGTTGCGTCCAACTGGAGATCAAACAAATCAGACAGTAGCTTCCTCAGCCATATTGCCTCACAACTAGCCGAACAAGCTGCGACATACTCTACTTCGGCTGTACTCAGTGCCACGTAGGACTGCTTCCTGCTAAACTAAGAGATCACACTTGATCCCATACTGAAGCAGCACCCCGAAGTGCTCTTCCTATCAATAGCATTGCCTGCCCAATCCGAATCAACATAACCCTCCAGGTTAATTTTTTGATTCGCATCATACTTGAGCCCATAATCCACTGTACACTTCAGATACCTTAGAATATGCTTTGCAGCAATCAAGTGAACATGTCTCGGATCCATCGGGAACTGGCTCAATGTGTTCACATCAAAGCAAATATCTGGTCTCGTATTCGTTAGGTACATCAAGGACCCAATCATCTGACGATACATCGTGGCATCAACCAACTCTGATGAAGCATCACTTAATAGCTTCAGGTTCGATACCATAGGTGTGGCCATGGCCTTGTAGTCCATCATCTCGAACCTCTTCAGGATCTCTACTGCATACTTCCCTTGTCCAAGGAAGATTCCATCTGTACTCTGCCACACCTCCATGCCTAGAAAATAGTGCATCATACCCAAGTCCTTCATCTTGAACTCGGCAGCAAGCTTCCTCTTCGTGTCAGCAATCAACCCATCATCACCTGTCACAAACAGGTCATCTACATACAATAGGAGTATCACTGGGTTCCCTTCCTCAACCTTGTAGTAAAGGTTGGAATCCGCTTTACTCTAGGTAAAACCCAAACTGGTCAGGAAGCTTTCTATCTTGTCGTACCACGTCCTAGGTGCCTGTTTCAAACCATACAAGGCTTTCTTTAGTTTGCACACATGAGTCTCCTTGTCATGTGTCTCAAACCCGAGTGGCTGCTCCACATACACTTCCTCTTCCACTACACCATTCAAGAACGCTGTCTTGACATCCATCTGGTGTATTTTCCATTTTATCACTGCAGCCAGAGCAAGTACTGTTCTAATGGAAGTGTACCTAGCTACAGGTGCAAATGTTTCCTCATAGTCTATCCATTCTTTCTTGGAGAAGCCACGTGCCACAAATCTTACCTTGTATTTCTCTATGCTGCCATCTACATCATGCTTGATCTTGTAGATCCACTTGGAAGTCACCACAGACTTCCCTTCTAGTCTCGGGACCACATCCCAGATATCATTCTTTATGATCAATTGGTACTCCTCAATCATGGCATCCTTCCATTCCTTCCTTTTTGTCACTTCTTCATAGTTGACAGGTTCGTTGTCAATGATGTCACACAGCAGGGCTACATAACTGATGTATGGCCTCGGTCTCTTACTTTCTTTGTGCATTCCTTTTGAAGCGCCATATCTTTCTACATCTTGAATTACCTCTCGTAGCCATGCTGGTTTCCTCTTGTGAGAATTCTTCTCATGGGGTGGATCTACAGGTTCCCGTGGATCTTCCATCTCACGGTCTTCTTCTGGATTTACTTCATTCATTGTTGTATCTCGGATCCTGGGTGTTTCTGGTTCTTCAATGTCTTCAACAGGTAGCTTTCTGGATGTATGTTGATTCTTTGTCGCTTGTTCTTCGAAACAAGTCTCTCTTGTAGGTGATGGTATATGATCTTTCCTACAAGTCAAGTTCAATTGCATGATTAGAAACATCTCATAGTTTTCAGAACAAATTCTTATGCATAAAGACATAGGTCATACAGTCATGCAATTATCTTAGCCAATGTTTCAGTACAACATTTATCCATATCCTGTAACTTTCTTGATGCCTTCCATCTCTACCAGAACATTGTTAAGAGTGTGCACTACTCCAACATGTCAGCAAAGATGTTTCAATCTAGATAAGTAGCAATGGAGTGTTGTACAGTACCTTAGGCCACTTACCTATTACTTGCATATCAGTAGTATCTTGTTCATTAATACAACTTTTCTAACATGCATAATATACATAATAAATCTAGGAACATAAGTATGTATTTGACTGAACAACATAATTTAAGTAATCATATATACAAGAAATGACAATTCAAATACTTATCTTTGTTTGGTTGTTGGGTGGACTCCCTCTCAATCTTTGCTTCCTTGCAGGAACTACTGGAGTCTCTGACAATGTGCACCTTAACAAATGCTAAAAATGGATGAGAGGTTCTTCCATAGATTATTGATCTTTATTTGTTTTCCGCAGTCCAACTCTGTAGTAGCTTCTTCTACTCCTTTCATGAAATACTGAAAGTCATCTCTAGCTTTACCTTATGAGGTGGAACCTTCTAAATAAACCCTTGTAGCTGGTTACCTTCACTATAATACATATTCTTCATCACTTGAAGAATATTCACTGTCTTCTTTGGTTCTCTTCCTTGGAGGTTCATCATCCTCTGCAATGTGAGCATGATGTCTTTTCTTGTTGTTCTTCTTCTTGTGGGAGCTGCTTTTGTTCCTGGGATAAACTCTGGAATAGTGTCCCTTCTCATCACAAGTATAACATCGAATGTAAGAAAGATTTCTCCTGGATCCTCCAAGGTTCTCCCTCTGATTCTGGCGGTGTTGTTTACCTTTCTTGTGATGAGGATACTCCCTCTTGTTGTTGTTCTTCCTCGTATGTGCTGTGAGAGCCTGGTCTTCATTACCCATCTTTTCTTCTCGAGCTACAATTCGAGCTTCTTCCTGCGAGCACTCCTCCCACAACCTACTGAAGGTGATCAACTTTCTTCTTGCACAGATTCCTTGAATAAAGGAATCCCATGACCTAGAAAGACCATTCAAGGTGGTCATCACTATTTCTCCATTCTCTATGTCTTCTCTCACAACTTCAAGTTGTTCTTTTATCTGGGAGACCCTTGTAAAGTAGGACTACATGGTCTCTGCATTTTGTATCTTGACATTCTTCAATTGGTTCCTTAATGTCATCTTCCTATTTATATTCCTCCCTTCAAATAAGGTGGTCAAGGCATCAAACATCTCTTTAGGTGTCTTCAGAGATGACACATGTGTTATGAGATGGTCCTTGATAGAATCTGCAATGATTCTCTTAGCCTTAACCAGGTTCTTCTTATGTAAGGATTTAGCCTCATCTCCCTCTAGAACTGGAACCTCTTCATTCACATAAGTGTCCAATTCATTCTCTTCTAGGACAAGCCCAATCCTATACTTCCATGCTCAGAAGTTATCAGCCCCTTCAAGCTTATCCTCAAGCTTGGTGTGGTGAGACATCTTTAATGAGAAACTCAAATGGAAATAGGAAAGCTTTACCAGGTCTTACCACTTGATTTGCTGAAACTGGATCTGGAGCTGGCTGGCCTAGGGTTTGTCACAGAAACCCTAATTTTCCAAAGTTGGAATTTGGAACTTCTGGTTGGACAGATAGATGTGCCTCCTCAAGGAGAGTTGTCCAATGTACTTACTTCCATAAATCAGTGAACAAAAACCCAAAATATCTTATGTCCTAGTTTTCCTCCGACAGTAGTGACGGGCCGAAAAATGAAAATTCTCAGAATTGAATTCTGCTTTCATAGGAAGATTCTCCTGGATGAGGCAAGTATGCTGGTGCACTTGGATTTTGAAAATTCCAAAAATTGACCCTTCAAAAGTGACTTGTGAATTTCGGATTTGCAATTTCTGGTCCTTTCTAGTTTTCTGGTCCAAAAGTCAAACTAGGGTTTGACTTATCCCAGGGTTCTACCCAACCAAAAATTTCGATTTTGATGAGGAGAACAATCCTGTGGTGAGAACACTCCAAAATTCCACTTCTGTCAAAAGCCCTAATTTCCCGCAGCAGTGAGAGGCCCAAAAATGAAAATTCTCGAAATCAAATTTTGTTTCGACAGAAAGATGCGCCTTGCTTAGGAGAGATAGCCTAGCCTCCTTCCCTTGATGATGTTTGGAAAGAGACCCAAAAATTAAGAAGCCCTAGCTTCCGCAGTTGCACATTGTCTTCTTCTCAGGTTAGCTCTAAACCCATGTTAGTTTTTCACAATTTAATTCAAAATGATCTAGGATCTTATCTGAGAGAATAACATGCGCAACAAATTAAACACAAGAGACAAGAGACACAAAGCATTTCACTGGGGAAACCATAAAGGAGAAAACCCTGCAACTTCCTCAGAGATAGAATGAGCAATAATACAAAACTCCAAAACAAAGAGATGGTCTCCAGCAACTTCCTCCTCCTCCACTTGTGCGAACTTCTCTCTGTCTCACTTATGCGAATGAGTGAGTGAGTCAATGGATAAATAGAGAGGTTCTCCTCTCTATTTATACTTTACTTTCACTTGCCTTTTATCCTAACTGGGTTGACTTCTCCTAGGAGAGTCTAATAACCCCCTACAACTTAATTCTGGGCCGACCTCACTAGGGGAGTCTAATAACCCTATCAAATACAATAATAGCTTTCATGATCGGAGGAATGAAACCTCTCCGTGGGAAGTAGAATGACATATGAATACAATATAAAATATACAAGTGAAGTATCTTTCGAAGTTACAAATACATTAACTTTTATGGCCACCAAACTAGACTTAAACAATTTGATTGAGAGAGCAGACCGCTGGTTCTAAAACTATTCATCATGTGAAGTGAAAATGAGAGGAGCAGGATGCTCGGTGACTGGGAAATCATGTTTAGCTCCTGAATTTTTCGAGGCTCGGCAGAAAGATTTACCGGTTAACTCATGTGCAAGGGCGTTGAGTGTTGAGTTTGGCATTTACCCTGGCATCTGAATCCCCGAGTGCTTGAGTAAGACGAAAAATCCAGTTCCTGGCATCTGAATCCACGAGTGCTTGAGTAAGACGACAAATCCAGTTCTCCAAACGGTCCATGTGGGAGTGCAGTCTAAGGCCTTGGGAGTCTTCCTGAAAACACCCTTCCTCATAGTCCGAAATCGCTTACCCCAACAAAGCTTTGGCGTAACAAAATAAACTCAAAGTCTTTGTATAATAGGCCTCCTGGTTCGTGTGGAGCCTGAATCTTCCACCATTTTCCCAAATTATTCGACCAGCTTGGCGGGCTCAGGCTTTCGATGACGACCCTGAAAACGTGTCTCCATATCATGAATATGTCTCTGAACAGAAGTGAGCACCAATTTATCGAAGCAGGCTTTGGCATTTTTCTTCTCACGGATAACAGGAGGTGTGTGCATGCGGCAAGGACCAGCAGTGGTCTTCCACTCTGTGTGCTTGGAGCGAACTATGATGGCAGCAGAGTCAGAGATGGAAAGAACTGAGTGAGAGCTGACAAGGAAGGAGCTTGAAGGATGCAAAACCAAAATTGAGGAACAACCATATAGAGAATGGAGACGATAGAGAATACCAAGGTGTTGAAGACCCGCTTGTTTCCTGAGCGTGATCATGAGACATTTCATCACATAATCCAAACCTATACAGAATTTGGCGAGGGGCCTTATCGCATGAATGCTAAAACAATGACTAGCTCACTCGAGGGGAATTTGGACGGAGAACTGCAGTCTCGCGCGAGCAAGTTGGGCTTTCCAAATTGAAACATAATGCCTACCAAAAGCAAGCCACCAATCGCCGTTATAAACTTGACAGACCACACGCTCGGTGGCTGTCCTTGTGCACTGCCCTGTGGGTGGATCATGATCCAGCCACATGGTCCTGCCCTGAGTGACACCCAATGTGGGGGCCTCCAACTTTGCAAGTGCCATCAAGCAAAACCGAGAGGGAAAGGGTGTTCCTTGGAAGAGCTAGTTAACCAAAATGTCAGTTCCACATTAAGATACCGACAACAAATTTGTTATGACATGTACATACCATCATTGTAAGGAGAGGATCATTCCCACACCAAATTGTGCCCTCGATTGTCTTGGTCTACCCTTATGACCGGTAAGATTTTGCTTGTTTCTTCTATTCTCTTCTGCTTTATTTTTTCTCTATAGAATTGGAAGTATACCATTTACTTGATCTTGCTTTGATGTTGACAATGTTTTCATGTGCTTTAAATGCTACCTTGTTGCATGGCATCCTATGTTTCTATGCATTTTGTGTGGACGAAGTGTAATAGTTTACTTTTATTCCTTTTCTCATACTTAAATATTCATACCTTTGTGATAATAATCTTAGTGGCACATCTAAAAACTACTCTTATATGCACTCTCGTAATAGAGTTGAGATATAAAATGTGGAAAGCAATTTTATCTGCAGCTTGGAAGCAGTTCTAATTTGTAATGCATATGATTTTTGCTTTTGAATGTTTTTCCTCCTTGTCACATTAATAGTCAGACCAAATCTGAAAATAAGTTATAAGTTATAACATTTCACCTTAAATATGCATTTCTCAATGATGCATATTTCCTTTGATTAGCAAGCATAACCTACTATCAGAAGGAACAAATGCTTTCTGGAGGTACTTTAGATCATAAATTACAATAAGTTAATTTCAGGTCTTAAGGAACAATGACTCGAGTAGTATGAGGACCCGAATGCCTGAAATGAAGATACCTCTTTGAGGTAGATTTTGGAGGTTAAACTGAAACTTTTACTTCTTATCTTGCTACGTAAGTTTTATATCATCAACCTGGATTAAGGTTGGATTGAACAACGGATGTGCTTGCTCAATTCTAGAATATTCAATATACACCACCAGAAGTGCTTGACCTTTGATGTATTCATTCATTTGTATGTAGAACTGATCCAACTTTGAGAAGTTCGCAACTTATTGGTGATGGCTTTGAATATGTGTCTTCCATCCCTATGAAGTGTTGAATATTGTAACTTCTAAGAATATTATATTTGTACTTTATTATTCCGGAGATGTTTCATCCCTCCGAGGTGATCCTATTATGTATCCGGAGATGTTTATTCCTCCAATGAATTGTGGTAACCAGGGTTATTAGATCCACCATGTGAGGGTTGGCCTTGAGTTAATTAATTAGGGGTTATTAGACTTCATTGGGAGAGGTCAGCCCCAGAAGGGAATTAGTCAGTCGGGAACTAGTATAAGTAGAAGAGATTGCTCCTCACTTATCTCACACTTGCTCAGCTCAGAAAGTAGCGCACTTGTGTTTGAGAGGTTTGCATAGGAGGTAGAGAAGGAGGTCAAGTCTTGGAGCACATCTTGTATTTTGGTTGATCATCTTATTGAGGAAAGCTTTGTTGAGTTTTCTACCCCATGAGGTTTTCCCAGGGTAAAATTTTTGTCTATCTTGTGATTATGTTTCTTTCAGTGATCTTGCTAGTCAATTTAGTTTAAACGTAACATGGAATCAGATCTAGCCTGAATAGAACATCTTTCACAAGGTGAAATTATATTTCTCTCTCTCCCAAAATTAGGGTTTCTACAAAAGTTAGTATTTTTGGATTCTGGTTGCATGGCTGAATAGCCCTTCTAAAGATCTATCTTTTGAGCCCTGGATCGAGGTTTTTGGTTGGGTAGAACTCCGGGAAAGACAAACCCTAGTTTTACCAAAAGTACGATAAACCAGAAATTCTGTTGTAGATCCAAAAAAGTGAAAAGGTAAAGTTTCCTGGTAATTACTACTCTATCTCTTATCTCTTGGACTCCCCCAAGAGAAGATGGCTCCAAACACTAAGCTTGAAGACAAGCTTGACAGTATAGAGAATTTCCGGGCATGGAAATACAGAATTGGTCTCATTCTTGAAGAGAATGATCTTGCTCAATTTATCAAGGATGAAGTTGCAGAACCTAAAGAAGATGAAGCCAAAGAGAAGCATAGAAAGGATTTGATCAGGGCAAAGAGAATCATAGCTGATTCTATTAAAGACCACTTGATTCCCCAAGTGGCTTCCAAGAAGACCCCAAAGGAAATGTATGATTCCCTAGGAAGAATGTATGAAGGAAAGAACATCAATAGGAAGATGAATCTAAGAACTCAGTTGAAGAGTACCAAGATGCACAGAGGAGAATCCATTCAATACTACTTCTCAAGGGTCTTCCAAATCAAGGAACAACTAGATGCCATTGGTGATACTCTTGATGAAGATGAACTTGTGATGACTGCTCTAAATGGTCTCACTAGACCTTGGGAGTCATTTATAGAAACTATGTGTGCCAGAAAAAAAAGTATGAAGTTTGATGTAGTATGGGAGGATTGTGTTCAAGAAAAAGCTAGGGTAGCCAATAGAGAAGCCCTTCTCAAGGAGGATGACCAAGCCTTGGCTACACACACTAAGAGAAGGAGGAATCAATCTTACTTCAAGAAGGACAATCACAAGGAGTCTCAATCTCCACAAAGATGTTAGAAGAAAGGAAGAAGAAAGTTCTCTTCTTTCCAATGTTTCAATTGTCATAAAGAAGGACACATTGCTACATTTTGTCCTTCAAAGAAGAAGAAAAATCTTCACTATAAGAGACGTCAAGCACATCTTGCAGAAGATGATAGTGAAAAAGAAGAAGAAGAGGAAGTAAGGCCTCATAGGAAAAGATCCAAAAGAGATGATGATGAAGAAGAAGAAAGACCCCTCCCTAGGAAAAGATCTAGAAGGAATGAAGAAGAAGATGCAGAAGAGTATGTTCTATTTTCTGCACTCTTTGGATCTGTGTCTCCTGGAGAAGATACATGGCTCATTAATAGTGGTGCTTCAAAGCACATGACAGGTCAAAAGAAAACTCTCTCAAGACTTGAAGAAAAGTCTTCTCCACAAAAGGTATCTCTAGGAGATGATTATCAATATCCCATCAAGGGAATTGGTGAAGCAAGCTACAAGCTTGATTCTGGAACACCTTTAAAGATGAAAGAAATTTTATATGTACCAGGTTTGAAGAAGAACCTACTTTCTATCTCAGCACTAGATAAGAAAGGTTTTAGAATTGCATTTATTGATAGACAAGTACTTATGTGGCCTAAAGGAAAATCAATTGAGGATGCAATTATTATTGGTGAAGAAGAAGGAGGTCTCTACAAACTCAAGGGTCACCTAGAAGCTTCCCTTGTCCATGAAACCACTAGCCCCAGTGAGCTATGGCATAGAAGGATTGCTCACATTAACTACGAGGCCCTACCCTATGTGAGCAAGGTGGTCATAGGATTACCAGACTTAAAGATTGACCATAATGGCTCATGCAAAGGATGTGAAAAGGGGAAGAATGTCAAGAACCCTTTTCCAAAGAGTGAAACAAAGACTAAGAACATTCTGGAGTTAATACACCCAGATGTATGTGGACCAATGCCCACCACATCCCTAAGTGGGTTTGAATACTATCTCACATTCATTGATGACTATTCAAGGAAGACTTGGATATACTTTCTAAAAGGAAAGAATGAAGTCTTTGGAAAATTCAAAGAGTTCAAAGCCTTAATAGAAAATCTCTCTCAGAAAAGAAAATCAATATTCTCAGAATAGATAATGGCGGAGAATATACTTTAAAGGATTTTGAAGACTTTTGTAAGGAAGATGGAATCAAGAGGGAACTAACCACTCCCTACAATCCCCAACAAAATGGGGTTACTGAAAGAAAGAATAGAACCATCATGGAAGTTGTAAAGATTATGATACATGACCAAGATCTACCCATGTATCTATGGGATGAAGCAGCTAGGACAGCAGTCTATGTACAAAATAGACTATCCCATAGTGCTCTTGAATTCAAGACTCCAGAAGAAGTGTTCACAGGAAAGAAGCCCGAGGTAAGTCATCTCAAAATATTTGGATGTCCTGTGTACATTCACATTCCAAAAGAAAAGAGAACCAAGTTGGATCCTTCTGGTAAGAAGGGAATATTTGTTGAATATTGTGAATCATCCAAAGCTTTCAAAATTTACATACCTGGTTTTCATCATATGGAAATAAGTAGAGATGTAACATTTGATGAAGAAGCAACTCTCAATAAATCTAGGATGTGCCAACTTGAAGAAATCTATGAAGAAGATACATCTCCTAGAATCACAGAAGTTGTACCCATCCCTGAAGATGATGCACTAGAAGACCATGAGATGTTAGAACCACAAGAACCCCCCATTACAAATTTATCTAGAAAAAGAAGGCCAGCATGGGCTAGAGACATTATTCAAGGAGCTGAAAAATATGGAGCTCTTGAAGGCTCCACTAGAGAAAGAAAGAAACCAAAGCTAGTATCCAACTATGTGGCCTTGATGTGTGATCTTGTGGATCAACAACCTACTAACTATGAAGAGGCAGCTCAGAAGAAAGAGTGGGTAGAAGCAATGACAGAAGAATACCAGTCAATAATGAAAAATGATGTTTGGGATATAGTTCCCAAACCAAAAGATAAAAGTGTGGTTTCTTCCAAATGGATATTCAAGCTAAAACATACTGTAGATGGTAGCATTGAAAAATATAAGGCAAGATTTGTAGCTAGAGGATTCTCTCAGAAAGAGGGAATTGACTATGAAGAAACATTTGCACCAGTTGCTAGGTTCACTTCAATTAGAACTATCATGGCACTTGCATCTATGATGAAGTGGAAATTACACCAGATGGATGTTAAGACAACCTTCTTGAATGGTGTGATTGAAGAAGAAGTGTACATAGAACAACCACAAGGATTTGAGTTTAAAGATGGAAGAACACATGTATGCAAGCTGAAAAAGGCTTTGTATGGATTAAAGCAAGCTCCCAGAGCTTGGTACGGAAGAATTGACAGTTTCTTAACAAGCATGGGCTTTAACAAAAGTAAAGCTGATCCTAATCTTTGCCTCAAAGTTATGGATGATGAACCTGTTATATTACTGTTGTATGTAGATGATCTATTTCTAACAGGAAATGGGAATCAAATTATCGAATGCAAGAAGAAGCTTTCTTTAGAATTCGAGATGAAAGATCTTGGATTAATGCCTACTTCTTAGGTCTAGAAGTATGACAAGAACCAAAAGGAATCTTTCTAAATCAAGATAAGTATGCTGTGGGGATTATAAAAAGATTCGATATGTTGGAGTGTAAAGCCATGGCCACTCCCATGGACTCCAACTTGAAGTTATTAGTTAATGACTCATCAGAATTAGTGGATGTGACTCTATATAGACAAATCATTGGGTCATTGATGTATTTAACAAATACTAGACCAGATATATGCTTTGCTGTAAATACCCTGAGTCAGTATCTAGTAGAACCTAGAAAGGTTCACTTAATAACTGCAAAGCATGTAATGAGGTATCTAAAGGGTACATTAGATTTTGGTCTATATTATCTTGGAAGTCATGAACTTAGATTACATGGTTACTCAGATTCTGATTGGGCAGGAAGTGTTTCAGACAGAAAGAGTACATCAGGTGGATGTTATGGTCTTGGATTTGCCATGATCTCATGGTTCAGCAAGAAACAATCTAGTGTGGCTCTCAGTACTGCTGAAGCAGAATACATAGCTGCCTGCTCTGCTAGTTGTGAAGCAGTGTAGCTTCAGAAACTATTATCTGGAGTGTTTGACTTAGAAATGGATCCCACTGTGATCATGTGTGACAATCAAAGTTGTATTAAGATGACAGAAAATCCAGTATTCCATGATAAGTCAAAACACATAGAGATCCGATATTTCTATATACGAGATATGGTGAAGAGAGGAGCTATTAAGCTCGAGTATGTGAGCACTGTGGAACTAATTGTTGATATATTGACCAAACCTCTGTCTCGAGTGAAATTTGAATATTTCCAAGACAAGCTTGGTGTAGTTCAAAAGGATCCTCCTGGAAAGGGGGAAAACACATAGAGATTCGATATTTCTATATATGAGATATGGTGCAGAGAGGAGCTATTAAGCTCGAGTATGTGAGCACTGAGGAACAAATTGCTGATATATTGACCAAACCTCTGTCTCGAGTGAAATTTGAATATTTCCGAGACAAGCTTGGTGTAGTTCAAAAGGACCCTCCTCGAAAGGGGGAGTGATATAGTCACTGATGATGAGATTGCCCTCATCGACATCAAGGTCGATGACGAGGATACCTGTTTATTACACCTAGATATTTATGTACGCTTAGATTACTTAGATTTAGGATACTTATACTTAGAATACTTATATTACTTGTTTTTTGTATACATGTATTGATGAGGATACTTGTTTTTATATTGATGTATTGATGAGGATACATCTTTTGATGATATGTGTACATGTATTGATGAGGATACTTGTATGTACTTGTACTAGTGATGTACTAACGATATCTGTAATGATGAGGATACTTGTATGTACTTGTACTAGTGATGTACTAACGATATCTGTAATGATGAGGATACAGGTGGGGATTGTATCGTCCCCAGAATTCGGTCCCTTGAATTGATCCGTAGACCTATGTCTTCGAGAATGATGTCCTTAGTGGACAGGTGGGGATTGTATCGTCCCCGGACTTTGGTCCCTTGAATTGATCCGTAGACTTATGATTTCGAGAATGAAGTCCTTAGTGGATAGGTGGGGATTGTATCGTCCCCGAACTTCGGTCCCTTGAATTGATTCGTAGACATGTGTCTTCGAGAATGAAGTCCTTAGTGGACAAGTGGGGATTGTATCGTCCCCGGACTTCAGTCCCTTGAATTGATCCATAGACATGTGTCTTCGAGAATGAAGTCCTTAGTGGACAGGTGGGGATTGTATCGTCCCCAGACTTCAGTCCCTTGAATTGATCCATAGACGTATGTTTCCAAGAAGTGGTCCTTAGACTCTGTCTAAGTTGATGAGAGGATTGTATCATCCCTAGGCATGATGAGGTGTCTTAAATGATCCATAGACGTATGTCTCCGAGAAGTGGTCCTTAGACTCTGTTTATGTTGACGAGAGGATTGTATCATCCCTAGGCATGATGAGGTGTCTTAAATGATCCATAGACATATGTCTCCGAGAAGTGGTCCTTAGACTCTGTCTAAGTTGACGAGAGGATTGTATCATCCCTAGGCATGATGAGGTGTCTTAAATGATCCGTAGACGTATGTCTCCGAGAAGTGGTCCTTAGACTCTGTCTAAGTTGACGAGAGGATTGTATCATCCCTAGGCATGATGAGGTGTCTTAAATGAGCCGTACACAGAGGTCTCCGAGAATTGAATGATAGGTCTGGATCGTCCCTGGACCTCGATTCAAAAGGTACATGATAGGATTGGATCGTCCCTGAACCTCGGTTCAAAAGGTACATGACAGGATTGTATCATCCATGGACCTATGTCCTAAAGAGAGTAGGATTGATCATCCTATAATATGATCATGTGTATTGCAGAGTGACGATGTTGATGATCGTATGATGATGATAATGATGATTGTGTGATGACGATGCTGATGATCGTGTGATGACGATGCTGATGATCGTGCGATGACGATGATGATGATGTTGATGTTCCAGTAACTGGTTGAGTTATTGATGATGATGTATTGAAGAAAGATTTCGATGATTTATAGATGTATCATGCATGATGTAGTCGATGACTCCTTGCTCCTGCAGATGTTGTTATAATATCCTTCTCGTTAAGGGGGAGTGTTGAATACTATAACTTCTAAGAATATTGTATTTGTACTTTATTATTCCGGAGATGTTTCATCCCTCCGAGGTGATCTTATTATGTATGCAGAGATGTTTATTCCTCCAATGAATTGTGGTAACCAGGGTTATTAGATCCACCATGTGGGGGTCGGCCCTGCGTTAATTAATTAGGGGTTATTAGACTTCATTGGGAGAGGTCAGCCCCATAAGGGAATTAGTCAGTCGGGAACCAGTATAAGTAGAGGAGATTGCTCCTCACATATATCACACTTGCTCAGCTCAGAAAGTAGCGCACTTGTGTTTGAGAGGTCTGCATAGGAGGTCAAGTCTTGGAGCACATCTTGTATTTTGGTTGATCATCTTATTGAGGAAATATTTGCTAGGTTTTCTACCCCATGAGGGTTTCTTAGGGTAAAATCTTTGTCTATCTTGTGTTTATGTTTCTTTCAATGATCTTGCTAGTCAATTTAGTTTAAACTTAACATGAAGCACCAGGTTCCATGTTTTTGCCAATGGCTTTTTTAAGCATTGAATTAGAGGGAGTAGTAGAAGTGATTTTTATTTAAAAAATTTGCAATTCTTATTTTAAAAACAACATCTAGATTCTCTCCTGAGAGAAGAGCTTGATCAAACATTCGAAAAACCATTGTGAACTATCCATTTTAAATTTATGGTATTTTTTTGTTTGGATCCTTGAAAGTGGGAAAATTTTCTCAGCATTGGGTACTATTAGTTTAAAAATTAGGATTTAATGTGTATGTTTCTATTTTGATGAATTCTTTCATGCAACAACAAACTATCATCGTGTGATTATTAATGCACTAAATAAACTCTGGAATAGTGGTTTTTGTTTGACTAAAACATGGTATTACCACACAGGTCAAACACCTTAAGTAACTGTTGCACAAACAAATCATAGATCAACACACCAAAGTTTTTACATGGTTAAAATCCTAAAAAAAAATGACATAAACTGAGGTCTGTTTATAAGGGTGATTCTAGCTAAGTTCACTTCTAAAGACGTAATCTCGTTTTTTTGCAAGATACTATACCTCTATAAGTCACAACACTTGTATAGTAAAAAACATGTGAGAATCTCCTAAAAGGCAATTTCCTGCTTGAGCCAAATCATTGCACTCACAAGGCAAGTTGTTGTACTCTAAGAAACCCCAAAACAAATGCTAAAAACCCCACTCTAAAATATGGCAAGCAAACATTTTTTTGGTAGAAACCTCTCAATTTAATCTAATAAATGAGCAATAATGGCAAGCGGGAGTGGTAGATAGGGGTGTTTTGTGAATCTCTATCCAGAATCATAGGTAATCCAATACCCCACCAAGAGATCCTCATATTAACATGTTTTCCACTTTTAAAACCTTTGTTCTGCAATAACAAAGGTCTAACATGTGGCACCTTCTACATTACATATTGTGGGTCAATGTGGGCCTTTTGTAAAGTTAATTTTTCCTCTAACAATAATGTCCCATCCATAATTAATTGAATCAAATACAAATTTTGTTAACAATGTTTTGTAAAGACAATTGTAATAGTTCAGAACCTTGTCATTACATATTGTGGGTCAATGTGGGTCGTTTGTAAAGTTATTTTGTCCTCTAACAATAGTGTCCCATCCATAATTAATTGAATCAAATACAAAATTTGTTAACAATGTTTTGTAAAGACAATTGTAATAGTTAAGAACCTTGTACATACAGTACAACCATTACTCATCAAATATTAAATTTAATCATCTAGGTATTTGCTGACATGTTTCATAAAAAAACATACATTTCTGTCATACAATGATCGTCAATGTGAAATTCCAATTGTCTACTGTTCATGTGAGTATGTCTCATCAATTTTCAAGTCTAGTCAGTTCTTTGTTGGGTTGATTTCTTCATTTAACTTGTATTAATCAATTACTCATTCAATTAACCATTTGACCACTTAGCCGATGCCTTACCCCTAGACATCGTGCACTTTTTCTTTTCAACTCATCTTCAAAATTAACGGTTTGGTTTGGATTAGTGTGTACACAATGATCTTGCTTGGAATATCAATAGACATAGAAGTTTCAAGGCCATTATTAGTGTTATCCCTAAAGTTGAACCTAGACTACGAGGGTTCAAGCTTAAGGTAATCTTGGATAGTAGGAATGGGACATCCACAGAATAATTTTTATGTTTTTTTGGTGGTAGTTGAAAACATGAATTAGGTAGAAGGATTAAAAACAAAACACAAGTAAAATATAAAACTTCAATATATGAATCGAAGCAGAAAATTTACTGTGATCATAAACTATGAAAATAAGAGCTCAGACATTGTTTTATGATAGGGGCATAGTTGTATGCTACTTAGAAGAATCATCACACGAAATTTAGGCCATGTGCAGATAGAATACTAAAAGCATATACTTCATAAATTAAACAGGATTGGCTCAAAGATCATATCTTAATTCATAAACAGTCATTTCTGCATTATATAAACATAAGGAAATTTATACATGCCTATAAAAAGTCTCTAAAATTGAACTTAGATCATGCTGTCAAGTTCCAACCTTTTTCTATTTTATGTCTGTTCTATATATACAAAAATTGTTCCTAACAGAACATTTAATTGATCCTATTTAATTGGATCTGATTCCTTAAAAAGTGGAACAAAGTTTTTTGAATTCAAGTCTCTTGAGCTCTTAACATAAGCAAATAAACTAGAACATTTTTCCAGCTATGAAATCCTATTACTAATTATAGAAAAGACACTATATGCTTCTAGATGACTTAGCTAGAACCGCCAGGTCATCTAGAGCTTGAGACCTCCTTTGTAACCTAGTGTATTCGACGTCAGCATTGTGCTCTCGTCCTTGTAGCTCATCCAGTTTGGTCTTCATCTATTTCCACTCCTTATGCATAGCTCTTTTCTTTTGCAGTGTCTCTTTTGCTATGGATGCCAGCTTCTGATAGTCTTCGTCCTTCTGTCCCAAGTCCTCTCGAAGTCTCTTGTTTGCCACCAACAGGCTCTCATTTATGTTCTGTAGATATTGACACTGCTCCTTGTATGATTGCAGGGATTTCTTTATTTGGTCTAGTTCAGGAACTGTCTCTATTTCTTCTGCACTCATTGCAATATCTTCTTCCTGTATGCTCTTAGAAGTTTATGCTTGATTTTTATCATGAACCTGTTTATTTTCAGAAAATATTTTGGGAACATGTCCTACCTTTGCTTGCATATCTATAAAACCCTCACTTTCAGAAACAAAGACATCAATTTCTTGCACATCCATGTCATTTTTAGAATCATTCACTGGGACAATTTCATTTCCCTTACCAGGTTTATTGAGCAATATATTTTCTGTGGTCGTTTTAGCTCTTAATCTCATCCTTGGCCCTAAATTAACATTCCCTGTGCTTAAAGTTTTTATTGGCTCATTATCGGGCAATTCAACAATGGGGTTTTTAGCAACTATACTCAACATATCGGGCTTCTGCATATTGGACAGATTCGAAATAATTTTACCTTCAGCATCAACCTGTGTCTGTTTCTCTGGCAACTCTGCTTCATCATCCTTTTCTTTAGACAACTTCTTCTTCTTCTTAACATCGTAACCCTGCTCAAGGAGAAATTCATCCTAGCTTTGTCCAGTTTGTTTTAAGTAATGCAGGACCAAAAGTTTAATGAGCCTGTGATGAAAAATAGAATGCTCCGTGTGTTTTGGGTGACCCTGTACCCATAATACCATTTTCTGCAAGCTCCTCCATAAATAGTATGGTAAATTTAACTTTTTGCTTCCATGTGAGTGCATCAACATTCTAATATGACATCTCAAAACCTTGTCGAACCGACCATCACAGGTAATGTAGTTCTGGACCATTTCCAGGGGAATTTTCCAATTTGGCTTCATTTTACTAACATGAATCCCATTCTGCCAATTCAAATTTTCATAACTAGGTAACAGAAATTCACCATAATCTCCTTCGAACTCTTTCTGCTTGAACCAAGTTTCACCTTCAGCTGGGATGCCAATTACTTCTAAGATTAACTGTTCATTTAATATTATCCTGAAACTCTTGAAATCAACCACCCCCTCCTTGTAATTTCTTATGAAGGCCTTCGTCACTTGGGAATTATATCCCTGCAATCTTTCACAGTAAATAAGCCACCCTGAATCTCTCATTAACTTCGATGATTTGGGAAATTGCAAGAGCCACTGTATATTATTGGGTTCGGCTCTGCATGGGAAGCCACCGGATTTCTTTTTATCTTTCAACTGTGAAGTTTCCTCCATATTTCTATCCTTGCCCAGAATGAACCTGTAAAATGCAATGAAAACCCTAGCTTGCAAGGGTTTGTTCCCGAAATTACACTCCTTTGTTGGTCAGATTTGCTGATTTCGATGCCTGGAGGATGTTCACATCACTATTACTGCTGTACTAGTTTGATTGCCAAGTGTTGAGTGAAACCGGCTACCACGCTTCATGGAGTACTTGATTCATGCATATGTATAATCCATTTCGAATTATAATTGCTAAATCATAATTATGAACAGTGAAACCCTTATTAAATCATAATTTCAATTTTTTTGCAAAACTAACAGCATTTGCTTTAGAACTGATAGCATTTTTAAATTCAAAATTCTGGAATATGCTGTCAGTTTGACCCTTAAATCAAATTTATCAAATTTGAAATTTTCAAAACATTTGAAATGTTTTTTAAAAACAAGAAATTAAACCATACTTTGAATAAAAATAGGAACAAGAGCCAAATCCTTATTTAATCATGAAAACATGACAAATAGTAAAATAAAACTTTTAAGCAAAAAAGGATAAATACCTAGGGTAAGCAAATGAAAAAAACTGAATGAAAATGAAGTAAGAGCTATGTAAATCTATGGAACAACCCTAGGAATAACATCAGGCTCCGTCTGGGGATAAGGTCTTCCCTGTGAGACCTTAAGAACATGTGACCTGTGCCTTCTGTAATCTGTTTTATTGGGCTGGAGTCTACTGAACTTATTTGAACTGATATGTACAATGAATATATACAAAAACTTGTCATCTCAATCAAGTATGAAACAACTTTAAAAAGCATCCATTAACTAGACCTGGAATCTCATTACCTCCCAAAGTTTGTAGAACAAAGGTGTTGTTTCCCAAAATTTTCATCACTATGAATGGTCAAAACCACAGAGCATCAAACTTACCATGTTTTCCTTTATCCTCATATCTGGCATCCCGTCTCAACACTTGATCACCCACTGCAAACATATTCTTTTTTACCTTTTTATCAAAGCTTTCTTTCATCCTATTTATGTGTATTTCAGCTTTGTCCATGAGAGCTTCCCTTTCTTGCTGTAACTAAATTATCTGAAATGTTCTCCTTTTCTTTATTTCTGGTTCTTCTTCAGCCTCCTGCACAAACTTAATTACTGGAGTCATCAATTGAATTGGGAATACTGCTTCAATTCCATACACTATTTGAAATGGAGTGGTTCCGATAGCTTTCTTTAAAGTAACTTTGTCTGCCCATAATGCAAATTTTAATTTAGTATCCCGATTTTTCTTATTCTCTGATAACATTTTCTTGATAGTGTTTACATTGCTTTTATTGCTGGACTCTGCTAGTCCATTGCCCTGGGGATAATAGGGTGTAGATTGTCTAAAGGAAATGTTATGGTCTTTAGCAAATTTTATCATCTTTTTGGATTTTAACGCAAGGGCATTATCAATAAGGAGTTTTCTAGGGCACCCAAATCTACTGAGAATATTTTCTTACAGGAAATTAATGATAATTTGGTCTGTGGCTCTTCTGGTTGGGATTGCTTCTACCCATTTCGTGAAAAAATCTATTGCAGTTAAGATCCACCTATGTTGGTGATCCAGGTGGATATCGGTGGCAGCCCACCTCTTCCAACTGGCTCAAAACAGTCTTCTGGCAATTTTGGTAAATTACTATTTTTAGCAATTTATCGGGTCCTGAACTTCCGGAGCCATTTTGAGGCCCTAAACGACATTTTTTGGCGATTTGGGGGACCAAATGGTTGCCGACGACATACATTTAGGCCTAGTCGAAAGTTGTAAATCTCGGTTAGACCTTTCCAACGGGCTACCGAGCGCCCTAAACGAAGATCGTATGCAAAAGTTATGACCCCGGGAAGTTGACTGTTCAACTAACCACCTTGGGGCCACAAACTTTATGACGGTTCATCTTCTAGGGTTAGGTTTTTGGATTATTGGGATTCTTTCCCTCATGCTTATGATAAATAGGCCCTTTCGGCCTCTCTTTGTATTCATCTTGGCACGAATGAGCATAGCGGCCACATCTCTTCTCAGAGATAGCTACCACCATTCTAGCTATTGTATTTTACAGTCTGTTCTATTTCCGCTATTTAATAGAATATGTGTTTACTGTATCACTGTGTTATTTGCAATGTATCTCTGTATATGATTCTATATATGCTATCTTTTGTTTCGTTCCCACATAAATCCGGATCAGTGGTATCAGAGCGGTCTGCTCTTTGATTGTTTCTTGGTGCATGTCCCCGACGAGGTCAGGATACAGAGAGTTGGGTCTCGAACTAGTTTCACTCGGGGAAGACCACTCTCACCGCCCCAAACGGCCTCCTATGGCGGAAGAAAAGAGAGACGACGTAGCAGTAGATCCTATCAAGTTGTTGCTCGAGGAAGCCCTCGCGCGATAGAGGAACGAGATGATGGATAATTTCGCCCAAATCCTTCAACGCATGCCAACAGCAGCAAATGCACCCTCAACGAGCAGCCATTTCGGAGATACGACTCCCTTCAAGGTACAAGTTAATTTTGATATCCCTTTATTTGAAGGCCAAATCGATGCCGATTCCCTAGATAAATGGTTGAATCTACTAGAAGGGTATTTCTCTGTCCACAATTTTTTCGACAGGGAAAAGATCGTCTTTGCACTCCTCAAGACCGTCCCCCATGTCAAAAATTGGTGGGAAACTTATTGTGAGCAAAACTCATCAGACGAGTCTAGATTGTTTGAATATTCCAATCCCACTTGGGCCTCTTTTATAGATGTCGTCAAGGAACAATATTACCCTGTTGGAAACTATGACGACCAGTACACAAAATGGACCATTCTGCACCAAGAGAGGGACCAAACGGTGTCAGAGTACACCAACAAATTTCATACCTTGCGCACAAAGCTAGGTATCAAGGACTCCGAGTGGCACCTAGTACTAAAATATCGCAGTGGCCTACACCGGTACATCCGAACAGAGATGGATTTCCTGGAAATCTCTTCACTCGGATCCGCCTATCGATATGCTGTCAAAATTGAGCAGAAATTTCAGCAAAAGAACAAGCGTGACTTCAGACCTGCGCAGAAGCAGGGCAAGGGAAACTCTGGCTCGCAGAACATGGGGCAGGAAAAGGACAACCAGTCCCAACCACAGGCGAAGAAGGGTAAATAAAAGACAAAGAAGGACACTGGGAAGTGGTGCGAGTTCCACAAAAGCCCCTGGCACAACACTGATGATTGTCGCTCAAAACAGTCATTGGTGGCTGAGATCAAAGCTTCATAATCAGATCCCAGTTTCGATTCTGACTTGGAACCTAATTTCACAGCCGCGCGAAAAGGGAAGCAGATCATTGATGCAGAACCCAGTGCTGTTGTTGCCACCACACAGATTCAGCCAGAGGAGCCTGAAGAGTCGGAGGCAGAGGAGCGCCTTTTCCACTCACAGATGTGGGTGACGGGAATTCCCCTACACGTTGTTGTGAACAGCGGCAGCCAGAAGAACCTGATCTCAGAAGAAGTCATCAAGAGATTGGAGCTACCAATAACGCCGCACCCACAACCATACACCATTGGATGGCTAAGCCAAGGACGAAGGATCCGTGTCAGTCACCAATGTCGCCTACCATATGGCATCAAGCCGTTCAAAGATGAGGTATTGTGTGATGTGGCTCCACTTGAAGTATGTGATGTTCTTTTAGGACAACCATATATGTGGAAGCGTCATGCTGTATATGAATCACGACCTCGTAGTGTTATTGTCACTTTGGGAGGACAACTCTATCGGATACATGAGATAGTTGCACCTACCCCAAACGAGCAGGGAAGGAAGATAATCTCCCACACTGGGAAATTTTCCCTATTCGCAATTGCCACTAAAGGTGAACATCAGATCACAGAGACATCCACAACCTCTGCAGATTATCCTTCTACTCAGCAGAAACAAGAAAAACACAAAGTTAGTGCAGCATCGCCTATTCGGGTACCTCTACAGTGCAAGGACACGCATTCAAGGGGCCCCTCCAGAAAGAAACCATCCACACCGGTGCATACCAAGGATACCACAACAACCAAAACTGTTGAACAGATCCAGCGCATCCATCAACAACAATTACCACCCTCTGAAGATGTCAAAGTAAGGGAACCTTTCCACTTCAGCAAATGTCGCACCAAGAGCTCAATTCGACACACAGCTCGACATATGATAAGGGATTTAACGCAATGGAGACCATTGCTTCCTAATGAGGGAGGATTGATCCAGGTGGATATCAGTGGCAGCCCACCTCTTCCAACTGGCTCAAAACAGTCTTCTGGCAATTTTGGTAAATTACTATTTTTAGCAGTTTATCGAGTCCTGAACTTCCGGAGCCATTTTGAGGCCCTAAACGACATTTTTTGGCGATTTGGGGGACCAAATGGTTGCCGACAGCATACATTTGGGCCTAATCAAAAGTAGTAAATCTCGGTTAGACCTTTCCAACGGGCTACCGAGCGCCCTAAACGGAGATCGTATGCAAAAGTTATGACCCCGGGAAGTTGACTGTTCAACTAACCACCTTGGGGCCGCAAACTTTATGACGGTTCATCTTCTAGGGTTAGGTTTTTGAATGATTGGGATTCTTTCCCTCATGCTTATGATAAATAGGCCCTTTCGGCCTCTCTTTGTATTCATCTTGGCACGAATGAGCATAGCGGCCACATCTCTTCTCAGAGATAGCTACCACCATTCTAGCTATTGTATTTTACAGTATGTTCTATTTCCGCTATTTAATAGAATATGTGTTTACTGTATCACTGTGTTATTTGCAATGTATCTTTGTATATGATTCTATATATGCTATCTTTTGTTTCGTTCCCACATAAATCCAGATCAGTTGGCCACTAGACGGAGGATGAATTTCACCTATAAAATCCAGACCCCACTGTTCGAAAGGAGCATCTACTGAAATAGGTTTCAAGGCTAATGACTGTAATTGATGTTTACCTGCAAACTTTTGACATTTTTCACAAGCCCTAATCTGTTGGTACACATCTGAGAAAAGAGTGGGCCAGTAATACCCTACTCTTAATATTTTGAAAGCTGTGGCCTTCCAGTATTTGTGTCCACCACACACACCAGCATGCATCTCCTCAATGACATTATTTGCTTCTGATTTATCCAAACATCTCAGAAGTATCCCTCCAGGATCCTTCCAGTACAATACTTGATCAATCAACACATATTTGAGAGCTTTCAATTTTATTGATCGGCATTCATTTTTACTTAATTCCTGGGGACACTGTAAATGTAACAGGAAATATACAATTTCAGCATACCAAGGGCTGTCATCATACCTGCTGCTGTAGAATTGTTCTTCGACCTCTTCTGCACCTTCTGCCATCATATGCAAATCCAATATTTGATAATTTGATTTTGAGAGAAGCTTTGCTAGGCCCTTCCCCTTCACCAATTTAGTGGGCTTGATCTCCACATCATATTCCATCACTTTTGCAATCCATCCACCCCTTTTTCCTTCACTGTCCGGCTGTACTAGGATTTCCTTAACAACAGAATTAGGCACATAGGCTAAAACTTTAGAATGGAGTACATATATTCTAAAAAATTTAAGTTCCTTTACCAAAGCATAGGCCTGTTTTTCCATACTAGTATATTTTCACTCAGAATCCCTTAATGTTTTACTAAAGAAGGATATGGGCTGTGTTGATGTATATGTAACTTCGGAATGTATTTCATCTATGTATTTCATATATATATTTATTATACCCTTATAAGAGATGTGTTAGTCCTCTATAAGGAAGTGTCGTCATGTGGATTGACAAGTGTCGCAAGTGTGTGTACTTTCCGATGGGTTATTAGACCACCATGTGTGGGGTCGGCCCTGAAATATATATTATATTGTGGATGTATCTAGATAGACAAGTCGGCCCCATAGTGTAACTGGGCAAACAGGTTAGTATAAATAGAGATTGGGAGATCTCTATTTTGATCATTCAGAAAGTCACACTTCTCTCACTCAGAAAGTGGCGCACTAGTGAGGAGGAGGATCATCTGCTACTAGGATACTATCTCAGTGTATTTTGGTTGTACTTTGGTTGAGCCATTGCTCTCTCTATCTCTGAGGAAGTTGTGGGGTTTTTCACCTTAGGGTTTTCCCCACGGAAACTCTATTTCTCTTGTCTCTCATGCTTTTGATTCTTGTGATGCTTGTCATGCTTACTGTGATTGTTATGAATTGATATATTGTATATGTTATTCTCTCAGTGAAGATCCTAGAATATTGTGAATTAATGCTCAAAATTTAACATGGTATCAGAGCTAACCTGAGAAGAAAACATTTTGCAGTGATGGAAACTTGAGTTTCTTGTTTATTGGGTTTCTCTCCATAGATTTTGGAAAAGAAGTATAGTAGATTGACTCTACTCATCAAGGAGAATCCATCTGGCCAATTAGAATTCAATTCTGAGCATTTTCAGATTTGGCCCTAAAAATTAGGGTTTCCACAAAAATAGGAATTTCTGAAATCTGAAGACATAGCTGGAAGCTCCTTGCAACAATCGAAGTTTAGAGCTTTAGATTGAGATTTTTGGCTGGGTAGATCTCTGGGAAACTCAAACCCTAATTCAGGGCTCTCCCTAGTGAACCCGGGAGGACAAAAGTCAAATTTTAAGGGTAAACCTTTGCTGATCTCAAATTCTGAATGCACCAGGTTGATTAGCTCATCAAGGCGCATCTTTCTATCCTTTCAGAAAGTTGAAATTCATATTTTGAATTTTTAGGTTTTTTTTTGACAAACCCTAATCCGGGACTAGATCCAGTTTTCAGCATTTCAAGTGGTAAGACCTAAATCTTTTCTATTTCCATTTGAAGTACTCTTTAAAATGTCTCACCACACCAAGCTTGAGGATAAGCTTGAAGGGGCTGATAACTTCTGAGCTTGGAAGTATAGGATTGGGTTAATCCTGGAAGAGAATGAGTTGGACTCATATATAAAAGAAGACATCCCTATCCCAGAGGATGAAGAGGCTACAGTATTACATAAGAATAACTTGGTCAAGGCAAAGAGAATCATTGCTGATAAAGACCATCTCATACCCCATGTGTCTTCTCTAAAGACACCCAAAGAGATGTTTGACTCTTTGACCAAGCTATTTGAAGGGAAGAACATAAATCGGAAGATGACCCTGCAGAACCAATTGAAAGGAGTAAAGTTTCAGAATGGAGAAACCATTCAATCTTATTTTTCAAGGGTCTCCTAGATCAAGGAACAACTAGAAGTAGTGGATGAAATGGTGGAAAATGTTAAAGTTGTCATGACCACTCTGAATGGCTTACCTAGGTCATGGGACTCCTTCATTCAAGGAATCTGTGCAAGAAAGAAGTTGATTTCCTCCAATAGACTACGGGAAGAATGCTCACAAGAAGAAGCAAGGCTTGTGGCATGAGAAGAAAAGATGGGGAATGAAGATCAAGCTCTCACAGCTCACACCAAGAAAGGGAAGTCCAAGAGAGAGCCATCTCACTCCAAGAAATCTTTACATCACTTCAAAGAAAGAAGAATATGCTTCACCTGTAATGAAAAAGGACATATTGCCATAAATTGTCCCAAGAACAAGAAGGACAACAACACCTTCAACAAGAAGAAGAAGGGCAACAAAAGAAGGTTTCATGCTCATGCTGTCGAGGATGATGAACCACCCAAGAAGAAGGCTAGGGAAGAAAGTGATGATAGTAATGATGACTCATCAAGTGAAGAAGAGTATGTTCTGATCTCTGCTCTCATAGGTACTATCTCCCATGGTTGTAATGATTGGTTAATTGACAGTGGGGCTTCCAAACACATGACTGGGTTTAAGGAATCTTTTGTGAACCTATCTGAACATGAATCACCCCTTAAGGTGAAACTTGGGGATGATTATCAATACCCAATCAAAGGAAGTGGTGAAGCCTCCTACAACCTAGATTCTGGAAAATCTTTGAACATGAAAGAAGTCCTTTATGTACCTGGGCTCAAGAAGAATTTACTCTCCATCTCTGCATTGGATGCAAAAGGTATGAGGGTTGCATTTGTAGATGGCCAAGTCCTAATGTGGCCAAAGGGAAAGACCATAGATGATGCAGTAGTGATTGGAGAGCAAGAGGGAGGTTTGTATAAATTGAAGGGACAACCTGAACATGCCATGGTGCATGAATCCATGGAGCCAAGTGAACTTTGGCATAGAAGACTTTCTCATATGCACTGTAGGGCACTTCCAATTGCAAGCAAGGATGTAGAGGGTCTTCCTGAAATCAAGACCAAACATGAAGGTGTTTGCAAAGGATGTGCAAAAGGTAAGAACATTAAGAAGGCTTTCCCAAGTAGTGAAAGCAAGGCAAAGGATATCCTAGAAATCATCCACTCATATGTATGTGGTCCTATGTCATCCAGTTCTTTAAGTGGGTATGTTTACTATGTCTCATTTATTGATGACTTCTCTAGGAAGACTTGGGTATACTTCTTGAAGAACAAAGATGAGGTGTTTGATAAGTTTAAGGAATTCAAAACCTTGATGGAGAATCAAACTGACAAGAAGATCAAAACATTCAGATCCAACAATGGTGGAGAATTCACCTTAGGTGACTTCAAGATGCTTTGCAGTGATTCAGGGATTAAGAGGGAGTTGACTGCTCCTTACAATCCACAACAGAATGGAGTTGCAGAAAGGAAGAACAGAACAATCATGGAAGCAGCAAGAGCAATGCTACATGATCAAGATCTACCTATGCATCTATGGGAAGAAGCAGCTAGAACAGTTGTATATGTGCAGAACAGAACACCCCACAAGATATTGGACAACAAGACACCAGAAGAGGTCTTTTCTGGTAAGAAACTTGAAGTCAGCCATCTTAGAATATTTGGTTGTCCAGTATTCACTCATGTCCCAAAGGAAAAGAGGACCAAACTAGATCCTTCAGGAAAGAAGGGTATCTTTGTGGGTTATAGTGAAAGCTCGAAGGCTTACAGAATATACTTTACAGGGTTCAAGAAGAATGATGTCAGCAAAGATGTGACATTTGATGAAAACTTAGCATTCATCAAATCAAGGAAGGCACCTATCGAAGTTTATGAAGAACCTAAGGAAACTAGATTTCAAGACACTACCATGATTGACGCAATTCCAGAAGTTGTTCGTGAGTTTGAAGATCTGCAAGAACCTGTAGATCCACCCCGTGAGGATAACTCTTACAAGAGGAAACCTGCATGGGCTAGAGAGCTCATTCAAGATGCAGAAAGATTTGGCATTCCAGAAGAAGAACACAGAGCAAAGAAGAGAACTAGATCACATACGAGCTATGTTGCTTTACTCTGTGATATTATGAACAAAGAACCTTCCAGTTATGAAGAAGCAGCGGAAAAGAAAGAATGGAAGGATGCCATGGTTGAGGAATACCAATCAATAATGAAGGATGATGTTTGAGATGTTGTCCCAAGACCTAAGGAGAAGTCTGTTGTGACTTCCAAATGGATCTACAAAATCAAGCATGCTGCAGATGGCAGTGTAGAGAAATACAAAGCAAGATTCGTAGCTCGTGGCTTCTCTCAGAAAGAGGGAATAGATTATGAAGAAACCTTTGCACCTGTAGCCAGGTATACTTCCATCAGAACAGTACTTGCCCTGGCTGCAGCAATGAAATGGAAAATACACCAGATGGATGTAAAGACTTCCTTCTTGAATGGTGTAGTTGAAGAAGAAGTATATGTGGAGCAGCCACTCAGTTTCGAAATACATGACAGGAAGTCATATGTGTGCAGATTGAAGAAAGCCTTGTATGGCTTGAAACAAGCTCCCAGAACTTGGTATGGTAGGATGGACAGTTTCCTATCTAGTTTGGGCTTTACCAAGAGTAAAGCGGATTCCAACCTTTACTACAAGGTTGAAGAAGGGAATCCTATGATTCTACTCTTGTATGTGGATGACTTATTTGTAACAGGAGATGACAGATTGATTGCAGATACTAAGAGGAAGCTTGTTGCTGAGTTCGATATGAAAGATTTGGGAATGATGCATTATTTCCTAGGTATGGAGGTGTGGCAGAGTGCAAGTGGGATCTTCCTTGGTCAAGGGAAGTACACAGTAGATATCCTAAAGAGATTCAGGATGATGGATTGCAAGGCCATGGCCACACATATGGCATCGAATCTAAAGCTTCTATGTGGTGCTTCATCTAAGCCGATTGATGTCTCTATGTATCGTCAGATGATTGGGTCCTTGATGTACTTGACGAACACGAGACCGGATATTTGCTTTGCTGTGAACACATTGAGCCAGTTCCTGACGGATCCGAGGAGTGTTCACCTGGTTGCAGTAAAGCATGTTTTGAGGTACCTGAAGGGTACAGTGGATTATGGGCTCAAGTATGAAGCGAATCAAAAGTTTAACCTGCAGGGTTATGTTGATTCAGATTGAGCTGGCAGTGATGCAGATAGGAAGAGCACATCTGGATGCTGCTTCAGTATGGGATCAGGTGTGATCTCTTGGTTTAGCAGGAAGCAGTCCTGTGTAGCACTGAGTACAGCTGAGGCAGAGTATGTTGCAGCCTGTTCAGCTAGTTGTGAGGCAGTATGGCTACGGAAGCTACTGTCTGAGTTATTTGATCTCCCATTGGATGCTACTGGTATCTTCTGCGATAACCAGAGTTGTGTGACGCTGACTGAGAACCTAGTGTTTCATGACAAGTCTAAACACATAGAGATCAAATATCACTATATCAGGGATATGGTGCAGAGAGGAGCTGTGAAGCTCCTGTATGTTGCGACGAATGAGCAAATTGCAGATGTGATGACGAAGCCACTAGCCAAGGTGAAGTTCGAGTACTTCAGGGAGAGGTTTGGTGTTCTTCAGATCGAGGACACTTCGAGGAAGAAGTGATGGACACATTTGTTGAAGCCATTCCAAGCATGTTGGAAGGAGGATCCTTCACATTGCTGTGGATGTAAGCGCTAAATGATGAGCATCAAGATGATGTTCTAGTTTCTGCTTTGTATGATCAGTTGGATCATTTATATGTATATGTATGTACGCATTATGTTGGATTCTATATATGATAAGTTGGATCATTTATATGTATGTACGCATCATGTTGGATGCTGGATATGATCAGTTGGATCATTTATATGTATGTACGCATCATGTTGGATGCTGGATATGATCGGTTGGATCATTTGTATGTATTTTGTATATGCATCATGTTGGATGCTTGGACCATGTATCTGTATATGTATCAGGTGGATACATTGTATGATCAGGTAGATCAAGTATATTGATATGTATCAGGTATGATCAGGTAGATCATGTATGTTGATGGATACATTGTGTGGATCATGTATCTATGTATCAGGTGGATACACTGTGTATGATGATATGTATCAGGTAGATACTTGGTGTGCATCAGATGGATGCATTGTATGATTAGGGTGATCGTGGATGACGAGCTTCTCCAGATGACATACAGCAAGATGTTGCAGTGATGATGATCAGGATGATCATGTGTACATTAGGATGATGTATGGTGAGTATCAGATGATACTTTGTGGCCGTGGATCAGGTTGTGCAGATGAGCATGTCTGGGAGATCCTATAGGTCGGAGTTGCGTACCCATAACATCCTGGGATGCTCTTTCGAGACATTGCTTTGGGAGGACATGTAATTTGTGCCCTGGGAGATCTTCAAGTCGGAGTTGTGTACCCGTAACATCCTGAGATGCTCTTGCGAGGTTTTGTCCTATGGCATGTAATTTGCTCCTGGGAGATCTGGACAAGATGAAAAAGGCCTCAGATGCTTCAGCCAGGTTTTGCCATGACCACACGTAATTTGCTCCTGGGAGATCTGGATAGGATGAAAAAGGCCTCAGATGCTTCAGCCAGGTTTTGTGGTGGACCACATGTAATTTGCTCCTGGGAGATCTGGACAGGATGAAAAAGGCCTCAGATGCTTTAGCCAGGTTTTGTGGTGAGATCACATGTAATGTGCTCCTGGGAGATTCGATAGGTAGAGCTGTGTGCTCGTAACAGCCTGGGATGCTTCAGCCAGGTTTTGTGATGGGTCACATGTAATGTGATCCTGGGCGATCCGACAGGTAGAGCTATGTGCTCGTAATAGCCTAGGATGCTACAGCCAGGTTTTGTGACGCACGTAATAAGTCCTGAGTATTCCACAGTATGGCCAGTGATGATGAATACCTACAGGTGGTGGGCCTACATCCAGTATGAAAAAGGATTGGCTCTGTAGAACTTCCTATGACGAGTAGAGTCAGAGATTGGTTGAGATAGCAGCAGCAGTGATGATGATGACGACGATGCATCGATGACGATGATCCCGAGAAGAAGACTTGTCTAGCAGAACTGTGTCGAGAAATACCTTCCTAGTTAAGAGGGAGTGTTGATGTATATGTAACTTCAGAATGTATTTCATCTATGTATTTCATATATATATTTATTGTACCCTTATAAGAGATGTGTTATTCCTCTATAAGGAAGTGTCATCACGTGGATTGACAAGTGTCGCAAGTGTGTGTACTTGCCGATGGGTTATTAGACCACCATGTGTGGGGTCGACCCTGAAATATATATTATATTGTGGATGTATCTAGATAGACAAGTCAGCCCCATAGTGTAACTGGGCAAACATGTTAGTATAAATAGAGATTGGGAGATCTCTATTTTGATCATTCAGAAAGTCACACTTCTCTCACTCAGAAAGTGGTGCACTAGTGAGGAGGAGGATCATCTGCTACTAGGAGACTATCTCAGTATATTTTGGTTGTACTTTGGTTGATCCATTGCTCTCTCTATCTCTGAGGAAGTTGTGGGGTTTTTCACCTTAGGGTTTTCCCCACGGAAACTCTGTGTCTCTTGTCTCTCACGCTTTTGATTCTTGTGATGCTTGTCATGCTTATTGTGATTGTTATGCATTGATATATTGTATATGTTATTCTCTCAGTGAAGATCCTAGAGTATTGTGAATTAATGCTCAAAATTTAACAGTCTACTCTAATCCCTCATAATTTTTTTGCAACAACACAACAACAATTGTTTCTTCTGATGCAAATGAAAATATTGCAAAATATTTGGTGTAATCAGGGGCTGCCAACACTGGTGCTTCTATCAGTGCTTTTTTGATATTTTCAAATGATTGTTTGGCTTGCTGAGACAATCTTACCTCTCTGTCCTTCTTAAGCATATCAGTAATATACTTAATAGTTTCAGCAAAGTTAGGAATAAACCACCTCAAAAAATTGATTTTTCCTATGAAAGACTGGATTTCTTTTTTTATTTATGGGAATAGCAATCTTTAAAATAGATTTCACTCTCTCAGGGTCTATTTTAATCCCATCTGCAGAAACTATGTGACCCAATAACTTACCTTCTGTCATAGCAAAGTGAGACATTTTTGGGTTCAATGATAGCCCAAATCTTCTGCATTTCATAAAAGTTTGCTTCAGATGTTTCAAATGCTCTTCATCAGATTTAGAAAAGACCGTGATATCATCTTGATAAATGACCAAAAACTTCTCATTCTCACCTACGAATGTTATGTCCATTGCCCTTTGAAATGTGGCACCTGCATTCATTAGCCCAAAAGGCATTTTGTCATACATGAATGTACCCCAGGGAGTTGTAAAAGCTGTTTTCTCTCTATCCTCCGGATGAACTGCAATCTGGTTATAACCAGAGAAACCATCAATCATCGATATTCTTTCTGCACCAACCACTCTCTGCAAAATCTGATCTATCTTAGACAATGAATAGTTATCTTTAAGGCATGATCTGTTTAAATTTTGAAAATCTACACATAACCTTATTTCCCCATTTATCTTGCGTACTGGAACAAGGTTGGATACCCAAGAGGAGTACCTAAGAGGAACAATAATCTTGGCATCTAGTAGTTTCTTCACCTCTTTTTCAATGACTGGTAAAAGTGTTGGATTAATCCTTCTTAATTTTTGTTTAAAAGGCTTAGTATTAGGCTTTAACGGGATCTTATGCTGAATAAAATTAGTGTCACAGGTTTTAAGATCCTCATATGACCATGCAAAAATATCTATAAATGCCCTCAACAAAATGATGTATTTGTTTCTCTCCTTTTCTGATAATTATTTAGATATCTTAACCATCTTCGGTTCTGCCACAGACACAATATTACAACTGATTACACTCTCTTCAATGGTCTGAAAATTATTTTTCAACAGTGTATCGTTTTTTGAAAACACCCTCTCTAATGGAACAAGTCCCTTAGGGATAAAATTGCTCTTTAAATCCATAATTTTTTGATTAGCAATTGACTGTTTTGCATGAGTAGACATTTCATCCAGATCTAGGTCTTCATCTAGGTCAACCTGGTCATCTGCAAACTCTTCAGTTAAATCTAAAAACTCTTTTATTTCCTGCTCATCTTGGAAAACCCTCCTATGTTTAATATCATCTGGGACTACTGGCCTATACCTCACATCAATGGGATACTTTAGGTGTGTCAATTTAGGAATTCTAAATATCCTGCTGCTAATGCCAATGAATCTGCAGTCTGATTACAATCTCTTGGAATATATGTTATATTAAAAGCACAGAAAAAAAATTATCTATCATATCCCACACTTCATTTCTGTAAACTTTCAATAATGACTGCTTTACTTGATAAATACTTTTCACTTGTTGAATTATCAATTCGGAGTCGCCAAACACTGCAAGACTTTGAATATTCATATCTTTTGCAGCCCTCAATCCAAGGATTAGTGCTTCATACTCAGCAATATTATTTGTGGTTTGGAATTCCAATTTACACATTAATGAAATCATCTCACCTCCAGGAGAAATTAACAACACACCAGCCCCTGCTCCATCTTTGTTTGATGACCCATCAAAGTACATCTGCCAAATCCCTTCCTTTTCTTCTGTGTCACATTGAACTGAACTGTCTTTCCGAACTTGCAAAACCCCAGTATCATCATCATTTACCTGTAACATGCATGAACCCATATCCTCTTGTACTGTATAAATAGGATGATTCGTAGGATTTCTGTCATCACTTACCAGAAATGCCAACTACACCTCTCTGTATAACTTTCTATATTCACCTCCAAATATAGGAATTGAAACATATGATAGATCCATTTGGAGAGTGCCTCCTATCTTTTTAGCCCATGATCTTGACAAAAACATGCCAAACTTAGGAGAGATATCAGCCACTACAACATCCATGAGAACACTTTTCATAGGCAACTGGGTAAGGTTGACTACAAGGTCTTTTATGACTCCTAAGCATTTGACAGCTCGGGAATCAAAAGCATATAAGTCATGATAGGGTTTTGTGACAGATAGTCCTAAGGCTTCCATAACCTATTTTGGCTTAAGATTGTGCGAAGCACCTGAATCCAAAAGATAATTATGCAACATCTGGTCATGTATGGTAAGTGTAATATAAAAAGGTGGGGGATAACAGGATTTTATTTCTGACTGGTTAGAAGCTTTCGAACCAATGATAATAGTGGGATCTTTCTCCTACAAATTTATCACATCTTCTAAAGCATGAACAGGTGATGAGTTCAAGATTTTCATGGTAGGTTCTCTATAAGATCTGCGCCTTATCAATTCAGTCAAAGGGATGGGGACCTTGATTTTATTTATCTCATGCTCCAAATCAAAACCAAGCATATTACTTCCTTCTGCTAATTTAATAGGGCTATTTTTATCTTTTTGTGGTTCCTGCTGTTCTGTAGAAGGCAATGCTGGTTTAGTGGGCACAAATTTCGCCTTCTTTTTGAATGGTGCAGCTTGTTTTACCCCAGACCTAAGTCCATATGATTTCTGTTGCTGTTGTTGCTGACAAATTCCAGATTGCTGCTCATTAACACGTCCTTCTTCATAATTAATCTCTGCTGCAGCATAGTAATCATCCCTAGTTATAAATTTAGAAGCATATACATCATCCAGCTGATTAATATCATGGTCTGACTCTTCATTCTCTTCTAATGTTGTTTCATAAGGATCATCCTCCCTTATTAAGTTGTTCTGAAAAGGTGGCTGTAGCTTTTGATCTTCATTCTCTCTCTTCTGCCTTTCAATGTCATTGTTCCTTCTCTCTTTGGACATGAATCTGGGAGGATAAGGGCGCCTAAATTGATTTGGGTTTCTATTGTCATTATCATAGGCAGGCCTGTTATGATTTTTCTTCTCCATTTCCATTCTATTAAGCTTTGCAGACAATTCTTTTATAGTCTTATGCATTTCATCATATTTATTATCTACATCTTTTGTAACAAAAGAAGAGGGCATCATCTCCTTTTTACCCTTTCGATCTATCTTTTGATACTCATCCTCTTCTCTGAGCTTATTTGATGCCAAAATGTTAGACTCAACTTCTAAAGCTGCATCCTGCATATTCATCAATGACACTGCTTTTCTCTCTCTTAACCACAAGGAAAACTGATGATCAAAGGCATTGACATAAGTTAACTTGGTTGCAGTTTCAGTAGGTTTAATTTCTATGGGAATTTTGTTATACATTTTATTAAACCTTTTGGAAAAGTCTGCAATAGCTTCATCAGGATTTCTTTTTAAAGCTGTAAATTCTGTATAATAGTAGAGATAATCTTTTGTGTCTCCCCACTGCCTGATAAAAACATGGTGTAATTCCTCCATGGTATCTATAGAATTTGTTGGTAGTTCCCTGAACCACTTTCTCACCTCTCCATCCAAACTCTGTACGAACATTCTCATCCACACATCCCTAGCTTCAATGTTGTAATTATCAGCATAACTACAAAACTTGTCCCAGTGTTCTTCTGCAGTCCTACCACCTTGGCTATCAAATCTGGGCAAGTATTTTTGGTAATCCCCACTAGGCAAAGGATTTAAGGGTCTGGGAATAACTAATGGGGAATATCTTGCTGTTACCATGCGGTCAAACATATCAGGAGGTTGACCAACCATATTTGGTGAATGAGATGTCTAAATAACAATTGGTTGATGCTGTAGAGTTGAAGGTTGCACTATATGTGAAAAATGGGCTACCTGTGAAGGAGATGGGGGTTCAGTTTGTGGGGGAGAAAGTACTTCTATCTTCAACTGGCTAATGAAGATTCTACTCATGAGAGGAATCTCTGGAACTGTCAAAGACTTCAGGGTAAAGACTTCTTCAGGGACATGTTTATGTTTTACAGATAGGGGGTTTGAATAAACATTGAATTCACCAACCTCTGTTGGATGTAGATCATCCACCTCTGGGATGTTCAGAGATAAATATGGCTTATTTTCTTCTTGAATATCCACAGGATTTGAAGAGGAAGGTCCTAATTCTGCATCATTAGTGGAAAACTGAAGGTTACTGGATTATGGAAAATTTAACTTCCTTCTAGCCTCCCTGATAATCTTTTCTGGATCAAAAACTCCTTCATGTAAAAGAGATGTAGGATTCCCTCTTGTACCAGTCGGCTTTGAAGCCACTGTAACTTTCTGACTGTTAGGTGAATGTAGTCTGTAAACAAATGTACTGATTCTGTCACCTCTCAATACCAACTATAAAAATCTCAACACCCAGGGAAGATATACTTTCGTTTCTCTGTCCCCGGCAACGGCGCCAAAAGATGTTATCCCTAAAGTTGAACCTAGACTACGAGGGTTCAAGCTTAAGGTAATCTTGGATAGTAGGAATGGGACATCCACAGAATAACTTTTATGTTTTTCTGGTGGTAGTTGAAAACATGAATTAGGTAGAAGGATTAAAAACAAAACACAACTAAAATATAAAACTTCAATATATGAATAGAAGCAGAAAATTTACTGTGATCATAAACTATGAAAATAAGAGCTCAGACATTGTTTTATGATAGGGGCATAGTTGTATGCTACTTAGAAGAATCATCACACGAAATTTAGACCATGTGCAGACAGAATACTAAAAGCATATACTTCATAAATTAAACAGGATTGGCTCAAAGATCATATCTTAATTCATAAACAGTCATTTCTGCATTATATAAACATAAGGAAATTTATACATGCCTGTAAAAAGTCTCTAAAATTGAACTTCGATCATGCTGTCAAGTTCCAACCTTTTTCTATTTTATGTTTGTCCTATATTAACAAAAATTGTTCCTAACAGAACATTTAATAGATCCTATTTAATTGGATCTGATTCCTTAAAAAGTGGAACAAAGTTTTTTGAATTCAAGTCTCTCGAGCTCTTAACATAAGCAAATAAACTAGAACATTTTGCCAGCTATTAAATCCTATTACTAATTATAGAAAAGAAACTATATGCTTCTAGATGACTCAGCTAGAACCGCTAGGTCATCTAGAGCTTGAGACCTCCTTTGTAACCTGGTGTATTTGACGTCAGTATTGTGCTCTCATCCTTGCAGCTCATCCAGTTTGGTCTTCATCTATTTCCACTCCTTATGCATAGCTCTTTTCTTTTGCAGTGTCTCTTTTGCTATGGATGCCAGCTTCTGATAGTCTTCATCCTTCTATCCCAAGTCCTCTCGAAGTCTCTTATTTTCCACCAACAGGATCTCATTTATGTTATGTAGATATTGACACTGCTCCTTGTATGATTGCAGGGATTTCTTTATTTGGTCTAGTTCAGGAACTGTCTCTATTTCTTCTGCACTCATTGCAATATCTTCTTCCTGTGTGCTCTTAGAAGTTGATGCTTGATTTTTATCATGAACCTGTTTATTTTCAGAAAATATTTTGGGAACATGTCCTACCTCTGCTTGCATATCTATAAAACCCTCACTTTCAGAAACAAAGACATCAATTTCTTGCACATCCATGTCATTTTTAGAATCATTCACTGGGACAAATTCATTTCCCTTAGCAGGTTTATTGAGCAATATATTTTCTGTGGTCGTTTTAGCTCTTAATCTCATCCTTGGCCCTAAATTAACATTCCCCGTGCTTAAAGTTTTTATTGGCTCATTATCGGGCAATTCAGCAATGGGGTTTTTAGCAACTATACTCAACATATCGGGCTTCTGCATATTGGACAGATTCGAAATAATTTTACCTTCAACATCAACCTGTGTCTTTTTCTCTGGCAACTCTGCTTCATCATCCTTTTCTTTAGACAACTTCTTCTTCTTTTTAACATCGTAACCCTGCTCAAGGAGAAATTCATCCCAGCTTTGTCCAATTTGTTTTAAGTAATGCAGGACCAAAATTTTAATGAGCCCGTGATGAAAAATAGAACGCTCTGTGTGTTTTGGGTGACCCTGTACCCATAATACCATTTTTTGCAAGCTCCTCCATAAATAGTATGGTAAATTTAACTTTTTGTTTCCCTGCAAGTGCATCAACATTCTAATATGACATCTCAAAACCTTGTCGAACCGACCATCACAGGTAATGTAGTTCTGGACCATTTCCAGGGGAATTTTCCAATTTGGCTTCATTTTACTAACATGAATCCCATTCTGCCAATTCAAATTTTCATAACCAGGTAACAAAAATTCACCATAATCTCTTTCGAACTCTTTCTGCTTGAACCAAGTTTCACCCTCAGCTGGGATGCCAATTACTTCTGAGATTAACTGTTCATTTAATATTATCCTAAACTCTTGAAATCAACCACCCCCTCCTTGTAATTTCTTATGAAGGCCTTTGTCACCTGGGAATTATATCCCTACAATCTTTCACAGTAAATAAGCCACCCTGAATCTCTCATTAACTTCGTTGATTTGGGAAATTGCAAGAGCCACTGTATATTATTGGGTTCGGCTCTGCATGGGAAGCCACCTGCTTTCTTTTTATCTTTCAACTGTGAAGTTTCCTCCATATTTCTATCCTTGCCCAGAATGAACCTGTAAAATGCAATGAAAAACCTAGCTTGCAGGGGTTTGTTCCTGAAATTACACTCCTTTGTTGGTCAGATTTGCTGATTTCGATGCCTAGAGGATGTTCACATCACTATTATTGTTGTACTAGTTTGATTGCCAAGTGTTGAGTGAAACCGGCTACCACGCTTCATGGAGTACTTGATTCATGCATATGTATAATCCATTTCGAATTATAATTGCTAAATCATAATTATGAATAGTCAAACCCTTATTAAATCATAATTTCAATTTTTTTGCAAAACTGACAACATTTGCTTTAGAACTAACAACATTTTTAAATTCGAAATTCTGGCATATACTATCAGTGTGACCCTTAAATCAAATTTATCAAATTTGAAATGTTTTTTAAAAACAAGAAATTAAACCATATTTTGAATAAAAATAGGAACAAGAGCCAAATCCTTATTTAATCATGAAAACATGACAAATAGTAAAATAAAACTTTTAAGCAAAAAAAGATAAATACCTAGGGTAAGCAAATGGAAAAAACTGAATGAAAATGAAGTAAGAGCTATGTAAATCTATGGAACAACCCTAGGAATAACAATTAGTTTATCTTACATTATGATTTCAGATTAGCCTTAGGTACTCCTACAACTACTTATTATACCTGTCGATAGGCAGTTTATCATTGTAATCGATACGTTTTTGACTGAGTATTAGTAACTTTAACTATGTATTAGTTTTCTTTCATTTTTGTGTTTTAAACAAACTCTTTGGCTGCATGATTTTATGTAGTGTTACTATCCTAAGTTTCCAAATTCTTAGTTTGGACACTATTGGCTGAATAATCGAGGGTCTTATTTCTGAGCCAACGACGGAATGCTCGGTGCCAGCACCCAACATTCAATTCAACATTCAATGCTCATCAATGTTGATGAACTGATCTTCATGCACCTCAATGCACATTCATTGCTCATCTGATGAACGAATCTTCATGCACGACACTGCCTTCATGAAGCTTCCTGCACCACCGCATCACATATGACTGGATGGTATGTACATATCCTGCAGCTGTTATATTTAAATCTTCTAGGCTCAGTGATAAGGAGAATGAAGACATTCTAGTTAAAACATACACTTACATATCTGAACAGGTTTAGAGTGATAAACAACTTCTATCTGGATTGGCTTAGCTGAATCGTTGTTTCTGTCCGTGTAGCTGGTATGAATCCCTTCCCTGTCGCTGGTGTACAAGCCCTGTAGCTGGTCTTCCCCATACCTGCAAGGAAAATCATATACATGCCAAATGAGATTGTCAAGATGACAGAAGAGGTAATAGACTTTATTAATGCTTCATGTTCTTGTAAACAATAGTTATATCATTGAAGAACCGACTTTATGAATGCTTCATGTTCTTTACTCATGTTTTCACTCGGAAATAATTTTAACTTATCACAATCCTGGAGCGCATCTAATGCTTCTTGATCATCCACAACAAGCTGGTCAATCTAATCATGTTCTCTTTCTCCCCACTGGTTATCCATGTTGCTTTCCTGCATAAACAATTGCATTATTAGATCTTCTTTTTTGAGGAATTTCATTAAAAATTTGCAAGATTTCATGGTATGCGTTCTTTATTCTTGCTACAAACACATATAGGGCATGCATACGCGACCTATGGGCTTCTGTACATTATCAGAGGGGTCGACTCTACTCAGTAGGAGCAGCTGGGGGCTTCCTATGGATCCTGCAGAGATGGTTACCTCGCTGGAACGTGATGATTCTTTGAGAAAAGCTTGATAAAACCGACCATGGGCATCCATGAATTCTACTCAGTGGGACTTCGGCTTCCCAAAGGAGCCACCCTTATTTCCTACAAGTTTTCAAATGCAAAATATTGAATCTACATTTATAGATATGGATAAAAATCTACTAGTCCAATCTTAATAAAAAAAATTATGTAACAATATTAGCAATGAATGATGTACAACGGAAGTCACATATAAGATGGCCTATGTAATTTGAATGCAGGTATAATGAACTAATTATTACCTTGAGATGCAGGGGAAATGAAGAGAATCTTGCTGATGGTAGCATTGAGAAGGACTACGATATTGTTGGGGTTGGCAGACTTGAGAAGATTTGTTGCTGTGTGTCTTTTTCCATTGATGTCGAAGGTGGAGGAAGTGATCTTGGTTCCCTCCACATGATCTAACGTATATCCATTGTATGGAAAAATCCTGCTTCCAGGAGCCCTTTTCTGAAATTCGATGACCAGCTGGGGAGCTGATCTGGTTGGAAAGCGTTCTGCTTCTCCACCCAAACATATGATTGCTTTACAAGTGTTTCATCCCATCTCATGGAACGAACATAGTCGGAGCTCTCCCTGCTGTAGAAGGCGGAATTGAGAGCATTTCCACCTCCCATAACTCTTTCTCTCACTAAAGTGAGTCCATCCTCTATAACAAACGACTGTTCTGGGGAAGTGTAATTGTCGGTCTCCCCCAATAGGTTTCCAAAAGCGTTTATGAATTTCAGTTGCATATCCAGCCTGCCTTTCAATGGTAGCCAGCTACCAGAATAATCAATGTATTCAACCAAAAATAAGAGTTTTATTTTACTCCTCGCCATTCTTTGGCAGAAGTAAAACTCCATGGAACACTGCCTAGATTTGGCCAATAGTGTCCATGTGGGTATGAGTAGGAGAGATTGCATACCCAAAGTAAGTTGGATTTTTCTTTTTCTTACACTTCTGTCTCCTCCTCTTTCGCAGAAGCCCACACAAGAAGGTGTCTTTCTCCTAACCTCCTTTGTATTTGCAAGTATTGGAATAAGACAATAACTTAAAATTTATGCCCCCAATTGTAGAAGCAAACTCACTTCCTTTGGCACACTCGCTTAATAGAGCAAATTGCCTTACAGAGAGGCATGTTCCCACTGTGATCACCATGCTTCCTGTCAACATTACTCCCTCCAATATTATACAATTCGAATATGAAAAACTGAATACTTTGCAGACATCATTGCGGCCAGGGGGTATCCCGCTATTCCTCCTCCAACTACAATGTAATCATATCTTCTTGTAGCATCCCTCTGAGTGTCGACACTCATAAACACAAACGGATTTGAAATGGAGGGTGGTATGGATGCATCATCAAAAGAGGATAACGGGTGATTGGTGCTCAGCGTGATTAGTAAGAGCAGAAGCCATGCATCGGTATTCACAACTAATATCAGATCCACATATGCTTACCATATTTGGGCAATGGCTTCATCAGAGCCAGAATCATCCTGCCCATTTTCACTTAGTATCTATCTCATCTTATCTATACGACACTGTCCTTGAGATTCTTATCCAGCTGCATCTACAATTCATTGTTCTCTTTCCACAACTGCACATTGTCTCTGGTAATCTTGGCATAGAACAAAATTCGCAAAATGTTAATCTTGGTAGTCAATGTTCTCCTGCAAACAATCACTTGAAATTAGGAAGGTGAGGAAGCCTTGGTCTATCTTTTTCCAAGTTGAATGTAATTACATGGTGACGTCGTTGTTCCATTTGTCTTGAGTTGCATGACAACTATGTTCCATCTGGCCTATGATGCATGACAGTCTTTATGTTCCTCGTGCATTGCATTGTACATAATAAGTTTCATAAGTGCAGGTATGGATGTTTGTGTGTCCAGGTTCTTCACACTTGGCATGCAGGTCCACATTCTTCGCATGCAGCCATCTTGCATTACCTTGACTTCAAGCTTTCGCAAGTTTTGCTTTATAATTTGTTTTAAAAAACCAAATTATTAATATGTAAGGTGCAGGCACTACTTATATAATACGGCTGCAAGCCTACGACTATATGAATCAGAAGATGTCGTGAGCTTACACCATTTTATCAAGAGGTTAAAACTTATAGGTCATATACATCCAACCCTTAAGCTTAATTACTTGTAACTTAGCAATATGCTATACAAATCTTATAAGTAAATAAGCGTAAATAAACTGTCTAGTCTTAATTCATACGAGTATCCACAAAATAGGAAAGTAGAGTACTAAGGTTAGACTAGCTCATACCTAGTCTTAATTATCCCTTATTTCTATAGTTATTATACCTAGTAAATTGCCTTATATTAAATAAATCACATAGTTAATTTTCTAAAATATGACCTTAAAATTTTATTCATATAGTACTGTAGCACGTTTTTCTTGTTGTACAACACTTTTAATTAAACCTCTTGGAAAAATATTTAAGCCTAAGAAAGATAATTGCTTAATTAGTTAAATTGATTACACATAATTAAGCTAATATACCCACCACAGTTCTGCATGTATTTCCATCTTGGTCTTGGTAAATCAATAAGTTTTAGTCGGAGCACCTGAGTGGGCCTAATGGTTAAGAACATGCGTTATCTCCCTGGAGGTCACAGGCTCAAAATCGGCGGGGGGAAGGGTTTCTCATTGGCCCGTTATGACAAGGCTTGAAGGGTAGGCAACCCCTGGGATAGAGGCTCTCCCCTAGGATAAAGGGTCTCAGGACGTATCGGCCCTTGCCGAGACACAAGTTTCTAGTATATCTGGCTTGCGGGCTGTTGGATATACCCTTGGGAGGTTGTTGTTCCCATGGTTAAAAAAAATAAAAAATCAATAAGTTTTTAGTCAAATAGAAAAGATATGACAGTAATCCTCCATGGTATACCAATAAATGGAATCTCAAGATATGAAAGTAATCCTCCATGATATACCGATAAATGGAATCTCATGGGAATGAGTCTTACCTGTTGATGTAATCTTACGCTGCAATCTTGTGAAGCAATCTTACAACGCAATCTTATAATGAAATATTATCTTTTGAGTAATTGTGTAAACATACCCTCTTCCTTCAAGCAGGCATAAAAAGGAAATAGAATCAAGTAGGAAAGAAAATGAAACAGAACCATTCCTTACTACTTACCCCCGTCTCTTACCCAAATAACCCATCCGTCTACCCAAATGGTTATTATAAGAAAATGTGTATGTCGTTCTGGTCCCTCCATACTTGACGAATAATATTTTTGGCAAAGAAATAGAATTGGCAAAGCAATATAAGAGAAGGGTTTAAGAAAGGAAATAGACTCACTTGAAAAGATAGAGAGAGAATTCTCACTTACTTGAAGTGAATGGATTTTCTATTTCTGCACTACTGCTAAGGTGCTTATGAACTACCGTTAATTAGAACTAGTGCACTAATGTTTTTAACTACAATGGTCTCATTTCTAATGGAACTAGACACAACCTTATTCGTTGGGGACACATCCAACTAAAATTCAGATTGTTTGTTAAACCAGGTAATGCCAAAAAGTAAGCTAACAAGCAAGCTAACCAGTTCCTCCCTCCGGCTAAATCCTAAACATCTCTTTTCTATCCTTTCCTAAGCTCCTCAACATGGACTGTGTAATGTCCTCTCCATCATACTAGTGTGATGGAGAGAACGTGATGCTAAAACTGGGCATATAGCCCCATATTTAGTAAACAAACATTCATATAAAGAAGAGATGGAAATATGAAAATGCATAAATATTTGAAAACACAGCAGAATTAAATTCTATTACACATCCATCATACATTCAAGATATTCATGTCATTCATCAATTAAAATAATATAGAATTAGCACATGAGAGTACTTATCTTAAAACAAAGTAGTCCCTGAGCAACCAGCTATGCATCTGCAACGTTCCACCCAACCATAGGCCAGTTGTGCTTATCAATCTCTTGATACAACTACCACCCCCGAGTTGGGCATGATTTCTACAAGGAAGAAGGGAACAACAGACTCACACATAGCCAAAATACACCAAAATCAGCCAAGCCAATCAGCAATTGGGTTTATCAGGCTACTAGGAGATGGAAAAGGAAGAATTGCTAAGCTAGTGAGCTCAACCACAGAGCTATGGGTACCCCTACAAGATCTATCCAGCTTGGTTCCCCACAATGCCTACACACCTGATTCAAGGAAGTATTCCCTTCACTACTACATAGTCCCTCAGGCCATACCTTCCAATTCAGTGTTATTCAAGTTGTGCATAGAAGAGTAGCCAGCCCTTTTGATCTTATTGAGAGGTTATTTTCCCCACTAGGTTTATCAAGCCAATTCTGTCCACTACCACTCCAAATTTCTTGCTCACAAGTTCAAGCCAAAACAGGGATGCACATAACAGTAAAAGTGTAAGTGTTGGGCATGAAGAAACATTTTTACAGTGAGATGCCCAAAGATGGGGTTTCTACCAGTTTAAAAAAAACGTGGGCAACCAAAAACGGAATGGCAGTTTGGGAATCAACCCTGGGAGAGAAAAATCATTTCCAGAAACATTTATGGGCATTCAATGGACAAAAACAGCCTCCATAAACCCCAAAATCGTGGCTACCTTCCTCCCAGCCATTGTGCAAAACAAAAACGAGTTCCCAGGCATGGGAAATGTAGGAAAAAGATGAAAAACGTGATGGAGAAAGTCCCAGTTAGCTCAGACTGCGTGAGAGAGCAAAGTCCATGGGTGAAAGATAGCTTTGGGCACCATTTCGTGGGTGTTTTCTTGCCCAAGAAGAAAAAATACGATTTTCCATATTGATGGCTTGCCCATACACGAAATTGATTGCCATACCTCTCCATTCCCAAGGCATTAACTTCCTCAACCAATTCTTGGAAGAATTAAATGATTGGGTGCATAACCCAAAATGGGAAATTGGTGGTTTATGGGTTTTCTCATTGACACATGGATTAACACCATTGGCTCGAGGGTTTGAATAATTTCCCTACCTATTCCTTATAAAAATCATGCCCCATCTCTTTGTTGCATTGCATAGCTAGTTGTGGGTATTTCATTAAAATTTGTATTTACATGATGTATTAATTTACATTGTGCATGTCTAGCGCAAGAACCATAGGCATCTATTTTTAATTGTCGATACATACAAAGCTAAATCGATGGCGGGGCCTTGGCCTTGAGCTCCTCACCATGATTAAATAACGATATTTACATCATTTACAATTTTAATGCAATAAGGTCAAAATTGGGATATTACATTCCCCTCCCCCTTACATTAGCACTTTCTTTAGTGCTCATCAAAATTGAACAAAAATGGATATGCCACTCTCATGGCATTTTCCAGCTCCCATGTAGCCTCATCGGGACCGTAGTGCCTCCATTGCACCTTTACTTGTCCGGTGGCTCGGTTCCGGAGCAATGTTACCTTCTTGTCTAGGATGCGCAATGGATCGGTTTGGAACTCTCCCTCGAGTTCAACCTGGATCACATCCCAATTAATCACATGGTTAGGATCATGTACATATTTCTTAAGCAAGGAGACATGAAAAACATTATGAGCTCTAGTGCTAGCAGGAAATGCAAGTCTATATGCAATTGGCCCTATTCTTTCAAGCACTTCAAATGGCCCACAATACCTAGGTGATAGCTTGGCACAACCCCCAAGCTTCAAGGAACTATTCCTTGGCCTCACTCTTAGATACACATGATCCCCAACACTGAATTCTCTATGCACTCTACGCTTATCTGCATAGCTTTTCTGTCTATCCTGGGTTGCTTTTAAATTCTGCCTGATCTTTGCAACCTCTTGTTCCATTTCCCCAAGCAATTCTGGCCCAAGTACAATTCTGTTCACTGGATTATCCCAAGTCACTGGTGTCCTACACCTTCTATCATACAAAGCCTCATATGGACTTATTCCCAATGATGCTTGTTTCCCATTGTTATATGCAAACTATACCAAGTGTAGATAATCCTCCCACTTGGATGGTTTGTCCATAACATACATGCGGATTTTTTCTTCAAGCACCTAATTTACTCTTTCTGTTTGCCCATATGTTTGAGGATGGTATGCGGTACTAAAGTTCAACTGTGTACCTAAATCTGCAAAGAGACCCTTCCAAAAATTGGAAGTAAACTTGGTATCCCTGTCAGAAATTATTGCCTTAGACAATCCATGTAATCTGAAAATTTCCTTCATGAAAATATTTGCAATGGCATCGGCTTTATGTGTGGACTTAACCGGTATAAAATTCGTTTCCTTTGTTAACTTGTCCACCACAACCATGATGGAATCATGTTGTCTCACAGTCATTGTCAATCCTGTAATAAAATCCATGGAAATTACTTCCCATTTCCATTCAGGAATTGGCAATGGATTCAATAAACCTGCTGGGTGTTGGTGTTCAACCTTCACCTGTTGACATTTCATGCACCTAGAAATGTATTCAACGATGTCCTTCTTCATACCTGGCCAGAAATAATATTTTCTTGCTATAGCAATAGTCTTTTGATATCTGGGGTGACCGGAGTATGGAGCTTTATGGATTTCATCCATAACAATCCTCCTCAAGTCTGTCGCATTTGGAATATAGGCTCTATTCTTATAAGTAAAAAGTTCGTCTTCTTCCAAATGGTATCCTTCATACTTATTTTCAAGGTCTTGCTGCTGCAATTTATCCTTTATATGCACATACACTTAATCCTCAACAATATGGTTAACAATCTACTGCCTCAAATCTGGTTGGCAAGTGCTAAGCGCTGCCATATGCATTTCATGTACTTTCCTGTTGAGTGCATCAGCCACCTTGTTTTCTTTCCCTTTTATGTGTTTGATTTCAAAATCAAATTCACACAAAAATTCCAACCACCTAGCTTGCCTGGCATTCAGATTTGGTTGATCAAATAAGTATTTCAAACCACAATGGTATGTCCTTAGCTCAAATTTCCTGCCCATTAAGTAATGCCTCCACATCTTTAAAGCATGTACTATGGCTGCAAGTTCTAAATCATGAGTAGCATAGTTTTTCTTGTTCTCCTTCAACTTCCTCGACTCATAGCATACCACGTGGTTGTCTTGCATAAGAACTCCTCCAAGTCCTTGATTGCATGCATCGGTACATACCAAAAAGTCTTTTTTTGGGTCTGCAATTTTCAAAATTGGTGCACTCGTAAGAAGATTCTTCAACCATTGGAAACTTTTCTCACATCTTGGTGACCATTCAAACTTTATCCCCTTCTTTTGCAAAGAAGTGATCGGGTTTGCAATCTTGGAGAATCCTTCAATAAACCTCCTGTAGTAACTAGCAAGGCCCATAAAAGATCTCACATCTGTCACATTCCTTGGATTTGGCCAATTCATAATGGCTTCAATCTTCTCAGGGTCCACAGATATTCCTTCGTCTGAGATAATGTGACCCAAATAATGAATTTTATCTTTATAAAAGTCACATTTGCTTAACTTTTCATACAACTTATGCTCCCTTAGCAATTGCAATGTCGTTCTCAAATGTTCTTCATGCTCTTCTTCATTCTTTGAATAGATGAGAATGTCGTCTAGAAAAACAAGAACAAACTTGTCCAAATACTTGCTAAAAGCACTATTCATGAGACACATGAATGTAGCTGGTGCATTTGTGAGACGAAATGGTACCACCACAAACTCATAGTGTCCATACCTTGTTCTAAAGGATGTCTTATGAATATCTTCCTCTTTGATTCTTACCTGATGGTAACCTAACCTTAAGTCAATATTTGAAAATACCTTTGCTCCTCTCATTTGATCAAAAAGGTCATCAATTCGGGGCAATGGGTATTTGTTCTTCACAGTAACTTTGTTCAACTGCCTGTAGTCAATACATAACTTGAGTGTTCCATCTTTCTTTCTCACAAATAGAACAGGTCCTCCCCACGGGGATACACTTGGCCTGATATATTTCTTTTCCAACAACTCTTGTAATTGCATTTTCAATTCTAGCAATTCCGGTGTACTCATCCTGTAGGGTGTCTTAGACACTGGTGCAGCTCCTGGCACAAGTTCAATTGTAAAATCAATGTCTCTTTTTGGAGGAAGTCCCAAAATCTCATTAGGAAAAACATCCTTGAATTCCTGCAACACATGGTAGTCGTCCAACTTAAGAGTTTCATCCTCTATTGCCTCCAAAACATGGGCTGCATACAATTGGAAACCCTTTCTACAGAACTTCTTCAGCTGCATGGCTGAAACCTGTCTAACAAAAGTCACCTTTGGAATGCCTCTTACAACCCTTGGGTTTCCTTCTTCGTCCATGAATTCAAAAGTTTTAATGTAGCATTCAAGTTTAACCCTGTGCGCTTCTAACCAATCCATTCTAATGAGAATATCATAGGAACCCAGTGGCAAAACATTCAGATTTGCATAAGTGAACAGCCCGGCCATCTCTAAGGGACACTTCTCTACAATTTCACTGACTTTTCTCTTAGTTCCAGTATCTAGTTGAACTAACCATGATTTACTATGCTTTGACTTCTTAAAAGCACAAATCTCAACAATTTTAGTAGTGATATAACTGTGAGTAGATCCAAGATCAATCAAAATAGAAACAGATTGCTTAGCAATCTTACCTTCAACTTCAACAATAGTCGATTTCTGATCTGCCTGGCGGTCGTCTAGTGCTACATAGATTCTAGGAATTGTCCTCACCACTTGACCCACAATTTCAGCTCCTTGGACGTTGTGATCTTGATTTGCATTCCCATTCCGATGTGGACAGTTCCTAAGCATGTGGTCTCCTCCACAACCCCAACATTGAAGTGGTTCTCTTGGCTCCCTTGGATTTCTTGGCTTCTCCCCCATCATCCTAGTTGGCTTAGTCACAACCTGTGATGGCTGCCTTTGTTGATTTCTGATATGAAGAGGTTTGAAACCTTTCTTCCTTTGGTTAAACTTCTCATTCTTCTTGTCCTTCCATGCCTTACGGAAATCAGGTTTGCTTTTGTTTTGATCATAGCAATACTTGGCCTTCCTTATTGCCTCCTCTAGAGTTCGAGGCTCATCAAATTCAATTCTATCTTTATATGACTGAGGTAGCCCACTTAGAAAACGCTAAATTTTCACCTTATCATCTCGAATATACCTGACATACCTCAGCAGCTCCAAGAACTTGTTTGCATATTCTTCCATGGTCAATTGTCACAATCTCAGCTCATGGAACTCTTTGATCTTGTCATCATAGTACCTGTCAGAGAGGTACTTCTGCTTGAAGTATTTCTTGACTGCTTCCACAAAATATTTCTTTCATTGATCTTCTTCACTTGCCTGATGTGTTCCTACCATATAGATGCTCTTCCATTCAAGTTGAAGATGGCGATCCTTGCCTTCATATTTCTAGAGTAGTCTTGGACTTGGAAATACTTTCTCATTCCAAGAAACCAAGCTTCAGCTTCTTGACCAGACTTTACCTCTCCATCAAATGTAGGAGGTTTTGCCTTCTTAAATTCCCCATGTGAATTGCTCTTGTAATGCCTCTTTCTCTTATTCTTACGAGATGAAGAGCTTGAACCCTTAATGGATCCTTCGGAGTCAGACGATCCGCTAGAAGAGATTTATGGAGTATATGTTCTGTCTCTAGAAACTCTTCTTGAGATATTGGACCTCTTATGGGAATTTCTCCTTGAGCTACTCCGACTCCCTTCTGGATTTGATGTCTGATGCCCAGAGTTTATTTTCCTTTGGATATCTGTCAAACTCTGCAACATGGATGCATTCAACTGATTTTGTTCTTCCTGAGCTTTAATCATCCTTTCATTATCTTCTCTCCAACTTTGCAACTCCTCATCGTGGCTGCAATATCTGGGGGAGTCTCTCGATTTCTTCTCCCAATGGATTCTGTTTCAGCATTCACAACATGTATATTTTCCCCCATGGCATCTGTCTCAGGCTCATAGGGATCCTGTGCATCATCCATGATGTTGATGTTCTTGGCCCAACCAAGACCAGAACTTTCCAACTGCACTTATCTGGAATGCTGCTTTGATGTGACTATAATTCTACAAAATGTGTTTATAAACACAACTGTTAGCTACATTATAATGCTATAAATTATTTGCATATATGTGGGGAAATCCTATATTGACAACTTTGTCCAATCATAGACTTTTCCCGTTTGGCGCAATTATTAAGGTTAAAATGGCCGCCATTGTCGCGGAAATTTAGCTTATAAGTGTTGCTCGTATCGCGGATGTTAAGGTTATTTTCGCTGCTGCGCACCGCGCACGTCGCAGATTTTATCCTTAAAATTGTCGCGGGTGGCACAACTCCTATCGCTAAGTTGTCGCCGTGTGCGTCGTAGATATTAACGCTAATTCTGCCACCGCGCACGCAGAAGTTAACGTTAATTCTGCCGCCGTGCACGCAAAAGTTTAACCTTAACTTCGCCAACACAGCCTTTAGGCAAAAATTTTGAAACACTTAGAAAAATTTAGAATTTTCTCTCCCCTTTCAGCACAAAATTAGCAACATCTCCATCGATCCGCCGATCGTGTCACAAAAATTATCGTTAAAATCTCCGACCACCAACCCTGCGACCACCGACCGCTTCCCTTCGGTGCAGAGTTTAACAGCTATTTCACCTACCGTTGCGGCGCTTTTGGGCTTTTCTTTGCCAACAGAGTCGCAAGAGTTAGCCCAATTTTTGCTGCCGCGCGCGCAGAAAATTAGCCTAATTTTCGTCATCGGGCACCACAGAAATTTAACATAACTTTGTCTCCTCATCACAAAATTTAAACTTAATTCCGCCACCGCGCGTCGCAAAACTTATCCTTAATTTCTCCGCCGTGCGTCGCAAAAATTTAACGCTAAAATTGTCAGCAGAGTCGCAAAATTTAGCGCTAAACCCGCCAACCGCGTCGTAGAAATTTAGCCCAATTTTCGCCACCGCGCGCACAGAAAGTTAGCCTAACTTTCGCCGTCACGCACACAGAAATTTAGCTTAACTTTCGCTGCCGCAGCCTTAGCAGAAAACTAAGAAAAATAGTTAGAAAAATTCAAAAAATTTCCTTTCTTTCTGTGATGATTATTGCTCAATAGGAGGTGACTTTTTCCTTTGCAAACTCTGCAAACTGTTCAACCTTATCCCGTTGAGGCCCAACATGGTAATCTGTGGTGTTTAGAAGGGGATCTTCCCTTGTAACTGTGATCATACTTGGCCCATAGAGGCCCAATGCTGTAGCCTATGGCTCTGATACCAAAATGTAATGTCCCCTCCATCATACTAGTGTGATGGAGAGAACGTGATGCTAAAACTGGGCATATAACCCCATATTTAGTAAACAAACATTCATATAAAGAAGAGATGGAAATATGAAAATGCATAAATATTTGAAAACACAGCAGAATTAAATTCTATTACACATCCATCATACATTCAAGATATTCATGTCATTCATCAATTAAAAAAATACAGAATTAGCACATGAGAGTACTTATCTTAAAACAAAGTAGTCCCTGAGCAACCAACTATGCAACGTTCCACCCAACCATAGGCCAGTTGTGCTTATCAATATCTTGATACAACTGCCACTCCAGAGCCAGGCATGATTTCTACAAGGAAGAAGGGAACAACAGACTCACACATAGCCAAAATACACCAAAATCAGCCAAGCCAATCAGCAGTTGGGTTTATCAGGCTACTAGGAGATGGAAAAGGAAGAATTGCTAAGCTAGTGAGCTCAACCATAGAGCTATGGGTACCCCTACAAGATCTATCCAGCTTGGTTCCCCACAATGCCTACACACCTGATTCAAGGAAGTATTCCCTTCACTACTACACAGTCCCTCAGGCCATACCTTCCAATTCAGTGTTGTTTAAGGTGTGCATAGAAGAGTAGCCAGCCCTTTTGATCTTATTGAGAGGTTATTTTCCCCACTAGGTTTATCAAGCCAATTCTGTCCACTACCACTCCAAATTTATTGCTCACAGGTTCAAGCCAAAACAGGGATGCACATAACAGCAAAAGTATAAGTGCTAGGCATGAAGAAACGTTTTTACAGTGAGATTCCCAAAGATGGGGTTTCTATCAGTTTCAGAAAAACGTGGGCAGCCAAAAACGGAATGGCAGTTTGGGAATCAACCCCGAGGGAGAAAAATTGTTTCCAGAAACGTTTATGGGCATTCAATGGACAAAAATGGCCTCCATAAACTCCAAAATTGTGGCTCCCTTCCTCCCATCCATTGTGCAAAACAAAAACGAGTTCCCAGGCATGGAAAATGCAAGAAAAAGATGAAAAATGTGATGGAAAAAGTCCCAGTTAGCTCAGACTGCGTGAGAGAGAAAAGTCCATGGGTGAAAGATGGCTTTGGGCACCATTTCATGGGTGTTTTCTTGCCCAAGAAGCAAAAATACGATTTTCTAGATTGATGGCTTGCCCATACACGAAATTGACTGCCATACCTCTCCATTCTCAAGGCATTAACTACCTCAACCAATTCTTGGAAGAATTAAATGATTGGGTGCATAATCCAAAATGGGTAGTTGGTGGTTTATGGGTTTTCTCATTGACACATGGATTAACACCATTGGCTCAAGGGTTTGAATAACTTTCCTCCCTATTCCTTATAAAAATCATGCCCCATCTCTTTGTTGCATTGCATAGTTAGTTGTGGGTATTTCATTAAAATTTGTATTTACATGATGTACTAATTTACATTGTGCATGTCCAACACAAGAACCATAGGCATCTATTTTTAATTGTCGATACATACAAAGCTAAATCGATGGCGGGGCCTTGTCCTTGAGCTCCTCACCATGATTAAATAACGATATTTACATCATTTACAATTTTAATGCAATAGGGTCAAAATCGGGATATTACAGACTGAGCTCCTCGGAAGGTATATTAACATATATAAGCGGGTGATGAGCCAATCTATGAAGCAATCTCTTCCTGGAGTCTCTTGTTGTTTGTCGAGTTTGGCTTTGGGTAGATGCTTTCAATAGTGTAAAAATAAGTTCTTAACATTCCACTCAGGTCATTGAATGGTAATTGGTTTTGGGTAATTGAAGTTTACAGCTATAGGTCTGTATATGGATATGTCTCTACGACCTTTGCCTTCGTTGTTTTGTTAGAATCGTAAGTATCTCAGGCCACGCAATAATGAACTTACGTGATAGCTGCAATAGTTCTTATATACAAATAAGCTACTCAAGTAACAACAAACTACTAGTTCACCAGCACGAAGGAATACAAACCATTGGTAACGTCCAAACCCATGAGTATCAACCTGCTTAGCGATGCTTTACCTACAAGTCCAACTTCGGCAGGTACCCGCTGCCATGCAACCTTGTTATTAATTGTACTTTTTTATCTTCAATTCCATTAACCTACCTTTTTGGTCATTCATTGGATTAATGTCATTATCTCATCGTATTTCATGTATTTGTGTCACAAGACTTTTCCACATTTTGCAACACGGTCATTTGACTTGTATATTATGTAGAGCTTTGGCTTCTATTAGGATGTGCTGTGGGTTTTGTACCCCTTTAAGAGGGAAGTTCCAAGTCTTTTAATTTTTGCAATTTTATCCTCACCTCTTCAACATGGGTAGCGGGCCTGCTCATGTAACTGTTGTTGCAAATTTTAGCAGCTTTGTGATTGTAAGGAGAATCTATTATTTAAACCAACAAAACTTAGAGACCTATCTCTAAGTGTCACATGGGCATACCTTTCTCTTTGGGTCTCCTAGAAATCTTAGACTAACCATGGGAGGTGCTCCAAACAAAACCTTCCTAAGTACTAACTAGGGTTTTTCCAAGCGAGGTGCTCCAAGAACAAGGCATTAAGGATTATCTTTCTCTAGTAGTTATTTAATTGATTTATGAAATAACCAAGGATTTAAAGTATGTGAGTGGTGCACAAATTCCTTCATTAAGATGGTTCATGGATGTGAATAATGTGATCTATAGACTAAGATAAACAAATATTCATCAACAATGTTAACTAAGATATTGATCATTCAAAGTGTTTCATAAACCAATATAGCATTAACAGATGAATCAAGTATTAAATCAGATCCAATGCTAGGCAATAAATATAACACCAACACATGAAATTTTCATTTATGCTTGGACAATAAATAAAATCAATAAAAATATAAACTACTTGTTAAAGAAATGACATTAATCAAGAATGCAAACCAGTAGTGTGACTCCTTTAGAAGCATTGAGAGAGAAATAGTACAACTGAAAGTTAAAGTATGAGTCCAAATAAAATTTAAGTTGATGTTGAATTTAGTTTCAAGAAAAATCTCCCAAGAGTTCCTTCAAATGAGTTAATACCAAGAGGTAAGTTTTGGCCTTGAACAACTTTTTTTTTATGGTTAAGGTCAAGACTAAGATCCTTTTAGATCTGAAATTTTATGTGTTAATTGTCATGGAATGTACAGTTGAAACTAGAAAATAAATATGAGTTTAACTGCTTATAACATCCCATAATGTTTGTAGAGAAAGAGTGTTTTTAACATAACAAAATTTTGAATTTTAATGGTGTATTTTCCAGCAATAGTAAGCATGTTGTTGAAGCAAAATAAGACCATAGTTTTTGCACATAGGCCAACAAAGGGGGCCACTATAGTTTAATGTGTTGACATATTCAATCCTCTAAAAGAGAACTCTCACCTGAAACATAGCTTAGATTTGTTTATGATAAAGAGAGTTAACTGTAGAGATAAACTAGGATATACTATATTTATTCACAATACGGCAACATACATTCATCATATATATATATATATTCATCACATATAACATACACACAAATTTTAGGGCCCCAAATTTTAGGGTCCCAATAATACTCATTTATATTCATTCACAGATGTTCGATACAATCAACTTTACAGCCTTAATGTTTATTCTGCGGGATGACCCGTCGTAGATCTAAATACATAAGTATAACCACAATTCCATGACCCAGATACAAAACCCAAAACTCATCAGCTACTGAGTATTGGTCCTTTGATTATTGTTTTGTCAATGCTTTCTTTCTTCTATTGATTGCTCGCTTTCTGTTTTTCCTTTCTTCCCTCTCTCTTTTCTCACTTGCTTGCCTTACACTCTTTATAGTCGCGAGAGTGGACCTGATATGGTTGCGGCCTCTAACCATTTCCACAACCTTCACCTTATTTTCTGCTTGGTCTTCCAGGACTATGGTCCATTCCAAAAACGAAAGAGCCAACAGGTGACACGCCCTCAAGTCAATTCAGTTGAGTTTCTGAAGCTTGCACATTTTTTGGTCTTGACTCTTCAAACGAAGGAGCCAACTTGGGTACTTTTGTGATTGCACGGCTTCTAAAAGCTTCAAATTCTTCCACTTTGGTCTTCCATTTGTCCATCAGAATGTTGGCACTAGCTATGGAAGCTTGGGACTTCTCAGTGTCGGGTGTAATGGGATTTTGTTCCTGCAGTTGTTCCCACACTATGTCCACAAACTGATCCAATTGTTGTAATTGGATGTATGTTGATTCTGTGGTGGGAATTAACTCATGCAGAGTCTTATTTGAAGCGAGCAATTAGTCATGGAGTCGATCTAGTTCATCATCGACTTATTGGGATTCTTGATACTTCCATTGTTCCAACTGATTTGTGATCGCCTTGGCTTCATCATTGAGTTGCCCTAGCCTCTCGTGCAAGACTTCTAATGGGAACTACTTCTTTTTCAGTACTCCAACCCAATCGTTCAATGCAGATAATATTTTTTAGTTGTGTTGAGTTGTCTGTTGTACGTGGATGCGAGTATTGGAGACTTCTTGAATCACTAAAGGCACTTGCCATCCATTATTGTTGTGCACATGTCCATGGATTTTTACCATTGCCACCTCTTTCTGCAAGTCTGCTCTTTTTGTCTCCAATTGTTGCCAAGATTTGTAGAGGATTTGAAAACTTTCTTGTGGTGCGGCTAATGAGATCTCAGGTGCAACAAAGACATACTAACGGACTTTAGGCCACATCCGTCTCATTTGTTCATGGAGGGTTGTGATTGTGTTTTTCGCAGCAATACAAGTATGCTGTTCTTGGTTCTTGGATTTTATCACATATGCTAGCTGGATTCTGGTGTCCTTTTATTCCTGTTGAAGGTGTTGTGCTCGTTCTCAGCCCGAACAAATCTACGTTCAGCTTCTGTTGTGGTGCTCCATATTTTCTCAAATAATTGTTGTGTTGAGTACCTTGGCAAGTTCGATATTGTAGCACCAGGGGGTTATGAATGCAAAGGAATTCCACTAGAAAGGGAGAGTGTTGAATGGTGGTTGTCTGAGTTTCGGCTCCCTATTGTGATGCTCGACGCTGCATTATCCTCTGCTGAGTGTCTTCGGTTAAAAAGGGAGTGATATCTGTTTGTTCCTAGCACATCTATATAATGGCGCGACAGTGCTCAGGATTTTGTATAAGCTAAGCAACCTAGGCTTGTACCGAAGTCTCATATACCATAGAAGGAGGAGGTGGAGGGGTTGTCTGTTCCCTCCCCATTTCCGCTTCTTCCATTGGGGCATCTCCTGCTCAACCTCTAACTGTTGTGGCTGATCTCTTTATTGTTGTTCATTGCCACTTATACTGTCGACCAACTGTTGCATAGTCTGAAGTAATGGATCATCTATAGTTTCTTCTTAGGTTGCTAGAGAGGCAGGAGCTGTTGTTCCCGATCTTCTTCTTGGGTGCTCTACTGTCGTGTTCTGATTTCTTGAGGTACTGGTACTCTAGGGCTGGTACGAAGAGAAGTGGGTGGGTCATTTGGAATATCAATAATATGGATTTTCTTATTTAATCCCTAGAAGGAGTCAAGAGTTTCTTGGACAAAACCAAGAGGTTGTGTTTTGGGAAGGGTAAGGGAGGTGGATGAAGGGTTTGACTACATTTTCATAGCATGGGGAAGGAGTTTGTAGAGTGGAGTGGGAATAGTAGAGGCGGGGAGTCAGAGAGGGGGGTAGTGGTAGTGGTAGTTGGGGGATTTTTTGTGAAGGGTTTGATGACACATAGGTGCTTTGCAACAATTAGGAGGGTGAGAGTATCTTTCATGACTTTGGATGGGATCAAGGTGGTGTCAAAGAGGGATTCTATTGTTTGCGGAAGGGTAGTGGAAGTGGAAGTGGGGGTGGGTAGGGGGAGAGGGGTTGGTGGATTGGCTAAGGATCCCACACTACTTTTTGTTTTTGCACAACTATAAATAAAGATGGGAAAATATATGAGCAGTACCTTTGTGCGTCTTGGTGGTGGTCATGCCCGACCACTTGGTGATTTCTCACTTGAATGTTGCGGGGGGCTGGAAGAAAGGTAACACTTTTGCCTTGAAGTCTTCTGACTCTACTCCACGTGGGCACACAAAAATGTGGTCTCTATCCCCGCCAAAGAAAATTTTGGTGGTGTAGTTGTTTAGTAGATGTCGCGGAATTCAAATAGTTGCAGTGGACTAGGTAATGATATCGTTAAGAGCTACAATGGTGTCGTACCAAAGGCTCTTCCATGGATCGAAATGATGTGATTCAACCTATCTATCTGTAGGGGGGTGGAAACGCACGTCCCCTCGGTGGATGCCACTTCCACATGGCAAATTCCATGAGAAAATATCTGAAAATTAAGTATCTGTTAGAGTTGGATGCCTTGGACATAAAATTTTGCAACTGAAATGGTGTCCAATGTGCACTCCCCTTGGTGTATTTCCTCATTGCTCGACCGACAATGATTTGGAAATCAATCTTCACTTGTTGGTTATTGATGTCCGTAATCACGACACCCTTTCCCCCGCACTTGGTTTCGTAACGCGCATACAAACTCAGCTCTGTCTGAGTTCTGCTCCGCTTGTGTTCCCATGGAACACTATAGAGATGTCCTCGATGGTCATAGACAATCCCGTCAAGCGGTGGATATCGTCAACATGGATTTGGTACTGGCAGTTGAGCCATAAGGAGTGGCCATGTATCCCGCTGATCAGAAACTTGGTGCATTTTAGCACTTCACCAATGGTGCCAAACACTAGTAACTCCTTTAGGTTCATCAAAGTGGAGTTCTGTAGTGGCTCAAAAGTTGGTTTCCAGGTTGGCACAACGTCCCCATTGTCGAATGGGACATAGTCCAATATATATCACTTGGGTTTCATATCGGGGTAGAGGTCCCCATTTGAAAAGTCATAGTTGATCAGTCTGGTCTGTTCGAATTTTTCTTGCAAATCTTTAAAGAGTTCGATTCGGGGATCGATGGGCTCTGTGTGAAGCAGTTCTTTATGCTTAGCTTGATCCTTGCTTCTTGAGGTCTTTGTTGATGCTATTTTCTCCATGTCCAGTGAATGTTGCTGGTATACAAACCATATACTAGGGGTTGAGGGATATATTTGTGGTCACACTGCTCAAGTTTCGACAAAGGCTCCAGTTCGAAGGCGCTTCAATTATTAAAGGTGCAAAGTGACTAATAGAGCAAGACTTAGTTGGTTTTAATGTTCAAAACACGCCAGCAACGGGATGAGATAGTTTATTAATGATGGATATAGTAGGGATTTTAAATGATCAAACTTTGAATGCGAGGATCTGGGCGGTGATTTCACACAGAGCCATGGTTGATGTAGTCTAATAAGACTTTAACAACTCTTAAATACAACACAATTGGGTTGGTTGATGTGACGTGGTTTCTAGACGGTGAAATAACTGAAGATATTGGGTTCCCAGACCACAATGGTATGATATAGCTAACTCAAAACTTTAAAAATTGCACACAAAACACATATGACTAGTGTAAAACTCAAATCAACTAAGCTAACTCAACAAATCAAAATCAAAATTGCAAGAATAACTCCTACTCTAACTCACTCCCCGTGCCAGGAGTGCTCTCTTGCTAGATTATTGAACAAAAATATAGGCCCGACTTCAAGTGTGCACCATTCACCCATCCTTGTATGAGAACACCATTGAGTTGAACAAGCCTGACAGAACCAAAATCTTTGACCTCCTTAACAATAAATGGTCCCAACTAATGCATTTGAAGCTTTCCTAGATGCTTCAAGAACTTGTTGTTTTATAGTAGAACTTGGTCACCTTTTGTAAAGTGTTTCCTCTTAATGTGGTGGTTATGCCAAGCTTTCTATCTTTCTTTCTCCATTGTTGCGTGATAGTCGGCTAAAAAATGAGACTCTTCTAGTTCCATTAATTGGGTTAGCCTTTTCACAACTGAATCGTCTTCGGTTATGTGAATTGCATGTGCAATGTACAGGTTTGGAACGGCGAATTCGGTTGGAACAACTGCTTCTCTTCCATGCACCAGCTAGAATGGGGTTTTCTTGTGTAGTGGTCCTGTACACCCATGATACTATGGGAACTCTTTCATCCCAATCATCCCGATTTGCACAACATATCCTAGTTAATCACTTCTCTAGAATTTTGTTGAAAGCTTCAACTATGCCATTTGCTTGTGGGTGATATGGACTGCTTTTATGATGGTGTACCAAAAATTCATTGTTAAGGTTGCAATGATGTTGTTTAGGAAGTGCATATCTTGATCGCTTGTGAAGATTTTGGGGCACCCAAAGCGGGTAATGATGTTCACTTGTTTCTATGGAGCAATCCCATACTAGCGTTTCTCCATCCCATTTTGTCAAATAGTGTATTGCGGTAACAATGTAGGGGAATTTTGAGTGCTTCGTAGGAGGGTTGATGGGGCCAATAAAATCAACCGCCCACTTCTCGAATGGTTGTAAGGAATGTACTGGATGGAGTGAGAGCTCGTCTTGACGGGGAGGCCTCCCAACTCGCTGACAAACATCACATGTTTTTGTGTAGGCTTTAACATCTTTAAAAACAATTGGCCACCATAGTCTTTCCTGCATGATCTTCCTTGAACCTTCCAATTGTTTTTCTGCTAACATGGTCCCCCACAACACTTGCATGGAATTCCCATAAGATTTCTGGTCGTTCATGATCCATGATGCAACGACGTAAAATCCCATCAGTCCTGATCTTGTATAGTTTTCATGTAATCAACTGATATTCCACAGATCTTACTACCAGATGATGTTTCTGAGTTGCGGTATAGTTGCCCAATGCTTTTCCTGTTGCTAAAAATAGACATTATATTCTAAGTGATCTGGAATGGCCTCAACTCTGAACAAAGCTGCATTAGGTAATTGGTCATTGATCGGTCCTTTCAAATTCACTTGTTTCTAATCTAACCAGATGATCAAGGCCATGATTGTGCTTTGTTGGCTTGACAGTTACTTCGAAATATAATTCTTGAAATAAGAGCAACCATCTGCAAATTTGGCCTTCTAACATATGTTTCTTCACTAGCTACTTGAGAGTCAAATGATTTGTGAAAAAACTTAAAGTGTTCTCATAGCAAGTAGTGGTGGAACTTATGCAAAGCATAAATCATTTCCAATCATTCTCTTTCTGTGGTTGTATATTTGTGCTCAACCTAAGATAGTTGCATGCTAGAAAAGTAGATGGGATGGTCAATTTCACCTTCACTCGATTGAGCTAACACAATTGGAAATACTTGTTGCTCGTAGATTATTTTATGGGCAAATTTTAGCCCATGGGTTAGGGGGTTTTGAAAATTGAGTGGGTGAATTTTTTATATTAAACCCATTTTTTTCATTATTAAAATTTAGCCCACAATTTATTTACCCAAAAAATAGTCAAAGGAAGTTAGCCCATTCGTATTTACTAAGAAAATTGAGGGAAAATGGCTTTGGCTTGGAGAAATTCCCGTAAAATTCTCCATTCACCCTTGATTTCTGGACATGGAGGTTAACAATAGAAATTTAGCCCAATATTTTGCTTGTAAATCCAAATACTAGTGTCAATCGCCCCTGGATTTTCCTTTTGAAGATTTTTTTTATAAAAATTCATCCATAAATCATGGCATAGGGGCATAATGGGACCGATTTTGTCCCTATATATTGACAGAATAGGGTTTCAATTTGGAAGAACAAAGTTTCAAAGGTTATTTTGGAGTTATCAGGCTCTTGCTAAGGTTAATGGGAGAATTAGCAGCTTCAGTCCATGGAACCAAATTAGGATATCGATGAGGAAGACAACACTTTTGAAGCTATAGAGAAGCGTAGGACTTCTTCAAAATTTAAATATTACCACAATTTTTGTAGCTCATCTCAATATTAATATCTTTACTCGTTCTTGGCATCTTGAGTTTTAATTTTACAGTCACACAACTAGGGATAAACGCACGAGATGTCAAGAAGCTGCAAGATGCCGACATTTACACATGCAATGGTTTAATGATGCATACTAAAAAGCTTCACCTGAATTTTATTTAAAATTACAACGGTATTTAAAGAAGAATTGTACAAAGAATCAAAGGATTGTCTGATGCAAAGGTCAATAAAATATGTGAAGCTGTGGAAAAGCTTATGGTAAAAAATCTATGGAGCTCGTGTTTGGTCCATATCTTTTCAGTACAATTATAATCTCTTAAGAAATTCAAAATTTCTGGAAATTAACTTGTTCTACCTGTTGTGCTGTAATTGGCAGGATTTTGGCTATGTCACTGTAATTGAAATTCTTCAAAGAGTATGCTCTACTTTATCCTTGTTATTCCCGAATTTAAGCTTCATCAATTTAGAGTATGCTTTACTTTATCCTTGTTATTCTCGACTTTAAGCTTCATCAATTTAGGGCTTTATTTTCTTTAAACTGTAGAATTGACTCAAGATGATCGTCCTTTACTTAAAACTATTTAAGTAAATCTGGAAAGTTAAATGTCTTTGGCTGTGTTCCATTTCAAAATTTTAATTCATTATATTTGTGTCTTATGTGTTGTAGTACAAGGCAGCACCGAGGCACATCCATATCATAGCATGTGATTTTGTTCTCTATTGATAATCACTTGCTACATGTATATACTCGGGATCTAAACGACATGTGAATGATAGGAGTGGTAGAGAACAATCCAAATGGCAGGGTATGTTTGTATAATAATGTTTAATGTTTCAAAGTCCAGCTTAAATGTTTTTACATCAATTCAATTCTAAAAGGATTTTCATATTAAATTGAGGCTGTTGAAAGATTGCTAATGATAGAGCCTCCTCATTAAAAAAGAAAATGAATTGAATTGTTGGTAGTCATACTGTTGATAGTCATATTTGTCATCCCATGTCACACGTTGAGACAAGTTCTTTCTAATGATAATCAGAACAGAACTGTCACAGTCTAGTAGTGTAAGGCCTTGGCAGGTCTGAAGCAATATTAGGAGGAGTAGTCTATTCTGGTAGCAGACGTTTTATTGGTAGGTAATTTGATGAAACCTAGTTAGTAATTTTTATAATTAATTTCCTAGTTTCTAAAATTCTATTTCTAGGTTTATTGAAAGAATTCCATATTGTTAAGACAAGCTCTTTCTAATATAGTGAGAACAGAACTGGAGAGTCCTGGATATCCTTGGCAGGTTTGGACAAATATTAGATGGAGTAGTCTATTCCTAGCAAACTTTTTTCTGGGTAGGTAATTTGATGAAATCTAACAGGTCATTTGATGCAATCTATTTATGACAATTAGTGATTTTGAAAATTAATTTTATAATTTTGAAAATTGTATTATAAATGAATTATTGGACCATTTTATTGGAAAAACTTTATACTTAAAATTTGTAATTTTAACCATCTTTAAAATCTTATGGAATTTGTTAAACTGACACATAGACGTATATATTTTAGAATTTGTGAGTGGACTATCATCTATGCTTTTCCTAAATGCTAGGCATGGATAACCGATAACTTCACCAGTTTAACTAAAAAAAATATGTAATAAATAACCAGAATTAAGTTTTAGATATAGCAATTAGGTTTAGATAGTGAACAGTTTGAGAGGGGTGAGCTCTATGCCAAAAGATAATATATTGCAAAGAATACTGGCGCATGAGAAACCCCAACGAGGTTCGTGTATTCAAAGAAGAGATAAAAAATGATTACTTCTTTAAAATATTAATTTATTAAATATGAAAAGACTAGGGTATATATCCATATTCTATGTTTAAACGTGCGTTTTTCCAAAGACTTTCAACATAGAGACTTTAACTTTAATTACCATGGATGAGTAAATTTCATAGTCTTGATATAGTGGCATATTCAAAAAATAACAAAGAAGTAAGCACATGGCAGAATTGGAGTAACCTGGTCAACATTTATGATAGATATGGCTATTCATTAATCAACATTAATTAAATCAAGTAACGCATATTTGACTCTTAATACTTGTAAGGAATTTATGCTATAAAATCTACATCATCAGTTTGATGGAGACGACTATGAATATTCTTCATTATGAAATCAAGACCACTGAATTCATAAATACAATTAAAAGCATGCAACCCCAAACCATGTATTGAAATAAGTACGCCTTATGGGCGTAAATATTAAGATATAAATATCATGACATAAAGTTAAATAATATAAAAATTAATACATTAAAATGATCTCTTCTTGTTATCCCTCAATAATCATTATAAAAATTAATACATTAAAATGATCTATACCGTAGATCAATACACTTGTTTTTTAAAATGATTGAGGGATCCACATGTTACAGTGACTTGCATAATATAACGATTAAATATTGTAGGTTAAAATTAAATAATAACTATTTTACATCTCATTTTTAGCATTTGAATTTGAAAGATAGATAGATCGGAAACTAGATGTTTATGCATAGTTCTACATCCAGGATTAAGTAGAGTTACAACAAAAATAGATTGTTAATGGTGCCTATCGATGTATATCAACTTCTTTTTAAAATGTGGTTGTGCTAGTAAGAAGACTCATTATCTTGATTTTGGGAAAACGTGGGATCGAAACGTTATAATCCATTTTCCACATTATTTCTTTTTGAAATTGGAATCATCCTTGTTTAAATTAATTCCATTACAGTTTTCAGATAACATAGTGGGTATTATTGATGCCAAAGATTGATAGAAAATTTCTTCTAGTTTCTCTTTGTTGCAAAGTGAGCAACCATTTGTAAAAAGAGAACACAGTGAAAATTTCGAGGATTGTTTGTTGACATGGTATATATTTTCTTTTGTGATTACATTCTTTATTTCTAGAATGTAGAGACTTGTTTTAGGTTGTTTGTAAGCTTTCGTAGGTTTTACATACATTCAATTTCTTACATGATATATCTGATTCATTGCATCATCTACAAAAAAACAAAACTACAGAATGCATCACATAAATTTTCGAAGTGTTACATCACTCAAAAAATTTTGATTAGTGCATTTCAGTTACTTTTTCCTAACATTCTATTGAATATCGTTGACATCTTTGTGACATTCAACTTAGTTTTTCATTAGTCATTTCAGACCTCACTTACTATATTCTCAAGTTTTCTATTAATTATGGATGACATCTTTGTGACATTAAGCTTTATGGATAACATCTTTGTGACATTAAGAATAACAACCACATTAATAATATGTTTAGTATACTAGGTAGATTTATATTTCATGTTTTATATAGAATGTGTTAAATATATGTTTATCTCTGTGAACACATTAATATTGTTATTCAGATTTCCAAGGGAGAACTTATGTCAATGGAGTTTAGATTCTCAAAGTAAGTTATTTTTTGGACTGCAAATCTGAATTACTTAAAATAAGCTCATCACCCCTATTTAGGTTACGGTGATGTTTCTATATTTCAACAACTTCTCGGATACGTCTTTTATTATAATTATCTTATGTTGTAATTACTTTTGCATATTCAATGCAAATGTGATGGATGACCACCTAAGGGTGTTTTTCTAAGGCCGATGTCTTGGAGCGACAATGGAGAATATATACACTATGCTCTTTTATTCTTACCTTCACCGATTGTCAAGTCTCACCGATATACACTTTTTTGCAAGATCATGGAAATGAATATACTCCCCTTTTTAGTCTTGGATCAATAGGATCTTTAGCCTTTTCTAATAAATTTCTTAAGGAGTTTGAGGGAGAGAAGGATATCCTCATTTTCTTTTTTCTTAAGAATCTTGGCTATTTTATTTGTTGTTCCTTGAATGTAAGGGAGTATGACTAATTTTCCATTCTCAATGACACAGTTTATTTTCTCATAATTTTGTGCCTTTATAGATGCCTTCTCGATTTCTTTACTTTTTTATAAAAAATTGTGTTAAGGACCTTTCTGAGGTGCTTCAATTCTTCATTAAGGTGTTCCATATCAATGACTCTAATTGCCTTGATGGCCAGCGTGTTCAAAATGCCAAGTTTTTCTCTAGATGATGGTGTGAGTGTGTTAATGTGGGGTGATTCCATGAAGGTTTTTCACGATTTTTGGAAAGCGAATTGCCACAAATTTGTGAAGCAGATCCTTGATCGAGGTCTTTTAAAGCCCTCGATCGAAGTATTAAAACCTCGCTCAAGGGTTTTAAAATACCTCGATTGAGGGATTTAAAAGACCTCGATCAAGGGTTAGAAAAAGACCTCGATTGAGCTACCGAAACCTCGATCGAGGGCTTGGTTAAGCCCTCGATCGAGCTGTTGAAACAAAATAAAAAAATATATAGAATAGGCCCAGGCTTGTTTCAATGAAAGCGACCGCAACAGATGCTTGACCGATAACGTTAGCTCGACCGAGGATCTCAGACCACGCCACCACACCATCACCACCACGCCATGTCGTCCACTCCACCAGGTAAGTGGACCATAAACCCCACCTATTTATTTTTAAATAAAATTTAATTTCTTGTTTTTTCTTAATAAATTTATATCAACTGACAACATAAATGCTGCCGGTTTTATTTCTAAATGTGTATTGGCAAGCAGAAATGTTGTTGGATTACACATTTGGACCAGTTTTTTTTTCAATAAATTTAACCAAATTGTGTAAAAAGAACCATTAAAACCTAAATGTTTTAGACCTATGAACCTATCAATTACCAAAAACCATTGAAACATAAATTTTTTAGACCTATGAACCTATCAATTACCAAAAACCATTGAAACATAAATTTTTTAGACCTATGAACCTATCAATTACCAAAAACCATTGAAACATATTTTTTTTAGACCTATGAACCTATCAATTACCAAAAACCATGTGAAAACTGATTGAAAACATGTGTAGCAAAACCAGTTACATTAGGCTAAATATGTTTTAAATTTTAAATTTAAGTTGTATTTATTTTTTCAAGTTATGAATATCTATTTTATATCAACCGGTAGCGTTTATGCTACCGGTTTTATTTTAAAATGTGTTTTGGCAAGCAGAAATGCCGCCCCTTTTTTTCAATCCTCTGAGAATGCCAGGAGGATTGAAAAAAATATATACATATTTCAAAATAAAACCGGCAACATAAACGTTGCCGTTGTTTCCCAATAAATTTCAATAAGGTCATATAACCATGTAACAAAAACCATGAACATTAAGAAAAAAACTTTGAAATTGAAATTGAATTCTAAATCAAAATTGAAATTGAAATTTTAAATTAAAATTGAAACTGAAATTTTAAATTAAAATTGTAACTGAAATTTTAATTACAGATTAAAATTGAAATTGAAATTTTAATTGCAGATTTCAATTGCAATTCAATATGAATTGTATTTTGCAATTTCAATTTCAATTTGATAAAATTGCAAATTGCAATTGGATCTGTAATTGAAATTGCAATTTCAATTTGAAATTGATATTGAAATTGAAATTGAAATTGACATTGACATTTGAAATTGAAATTGGTATTGGAAATTGGAAATTGAAATGGAAATGGAAATAGAAACTTGAAATTTGAAATTTTACTTGTGAGTGTTCACCGACCACAATTGCAATTTGAATTTCAAAATTGAAAATGACAATGAAAATGAATTTCAAATTTGAAATGAAAATGAAATTCAATTTCAAATCTGAAATGAAATTGAATTTCAAATCTGAAATGAAATTGAATTTCAAATTTGAAATGAAATTGAAATTGAAATGGAAATGAATTTGGGAATTGGAAATGGAATTTGAATTTGAAATTGATATGAAATTTGAGATTGAAAACTGAAGTTGAAATTGAAATTGAATTTGGAATTGAAATTGGAATTGAAATTGAAATGTAAATTTGAAATAGAAATTTGAAATTGAACATTGAAAATTGAAATAGAAATGGAAATTGAGAAATGCAAATGGAATTGGAATTTGAAATTGAAATTTAAACTTGATATTTGAAATTGAAAAAATTGAAATTCGAAATTGAAATTAAAATGAAATTGGTATTGAAATTTGAAATGAAATTGAAATTGAAAATTGACAATTGAAATGGAAATGAAAATTGGGAATTGGAAATGGAATTAGAATTGGAATTTGAAATTGAAATCCAAATTTGAAATTGAAATTGATTTGAAATTTGAGATTTAAAATTGGAATTGAAATCGAAATTGAAATTTAAAATTGGAAATTGTAAATAAAATTGAAATTGGAATTGAAATGTAAATTTGAAATAGAAAATAGAAAATTGAAAATTGAAATAGAAATAGAAATGGAAATTGAGAAATGCAAATGGAATTGGAGATTGAATTTGATTTTGAAATTGAAATTGAAACTTGAAATTGAAAATTGAAGATGAAATTGACAAATGAAGATGAAATTGAAATTGAAAATGAATATGATATTTAAATTGAATTTGAAATTGAAATGGAAATGGAAATTGAGAATTGGAAATCGAAATTGAAAATTGAAATTGAAATCCAAATTTGAAATTAAAATTGAAATTGATTTAAAATTTGAGATTGAAAACTGAAATTGAAAATTGTAAATAAAATTGAAATTTGTAATAGGAACATGAAATTGAATTTGAAATTGAAATCGAAATTCAAACTTGAAATTGAAAATTGAAGATGAAGATGAAATTCGAAATTCGAAAATGAAAATGAAAATGAAATTGATAATGGAAATTGATATTGAAATTGAATTTGAAATTTGAAATGAAATTGAAATTGAAATTCAAAATCAAAATTCAAATTGAAATGGAAATGGAAATAGAAATTGGGAATTGGAAATGGAATTAGAATTGGAAATTTAAATTGAAATTGGAATTTGAAATTGAAATCCAAATTTGAAATTGATTTGAAATTTGAGATTGAAAACTGAAATTGAAATTGAAAAATGTAAATTGTAAATAAAATTGAAATTGGAAATTGGAATTGAAATTCGAAATTGGAATAGGAATTGGAATTGAAATGTAAATTCGAAATGGAAATTGAAATGGAAATGAAAATTGGGAATTGGAAATGAAATTAGAATTGGAAATTGGAATTTGAAATTGAAATCCAAATTTGAGATTGAAAATTGAAGTTGAAATTGAAAAATGTAAATTGTAAATAAATTGGAAATTGGAAATTGGAATAGGAATTGGAATTGAAATGTAAATTTGAAATTTAAATTGAAATGGAAATTGAGAAATGGAAATGGAAATTGAATTGGAATTGGAAATTGAATAGAAGTTGATTTTGAATTTGAATTTGGAATCGAAATTGAAACTTGAAATTTGAAATTGAAAATTGAAAATGAAAATGAAATTGAAATTCAAAATTGAAAAATGAAAATGAAAATGATATTGATATTGGAAATTGGAAATTGAAATTGACATTGGAATTGGAATTGGAATTGAAATTTGAAACACAAATTTGAAATTAAATTGAAAATTGAAAATTGAAAATTGAAAATGAAAATGAAATTTGAAAATTAAAATGAAATTTGAAATTGAAATTTGAATTTTAAATGGAAATCCGAAATCGAAATCGAAATCAAAATCAAAATTGGAAATTGAAATTACAATTGAAACTGAAATTGCAATTGAAAATTCAAAATGAAATTGAATTAGAAAATTGAAATTGAAATTGGAAATTGTAATTGAAATTGAAAATTTTAAATAGAAACTTGAAATTGAAGTTTGAATTTGAAATTCGAAATTGAAATTGATATTTGAAATTTGAAAATTCGAAATCGAAATTAAAATCAAAACTTGAAATTGAACTTTGAATTTCAAATTTGAAATTTGAAATTGAAAATTGAAATCAAAATTGAAATCAAAATTGAAATTAAATTTGAAATTACAATTGAAATCAGAAATTGGAAATTGGAAACTTGAAATTGAAATTGAAATTTGAAATTTGAAGCAGGAAAAAATTTATATTAAACAGGAACCTTCATTACAAAAAAAGTTCAAGTCTCACAAGGCCTTTCATGCTCAGATATTCTGTCACACCATCCTACTACATGATTCATTTGTGCTTCTTAAAATTCTACACAGAACCTATCTACTCCCTTAACACCGTTACATAAGCCCATAGCAAAAACTGTCTCAAAAAGGCCTACAAAACTTCGCTCGACGAACCAACAGATAGGAAATTACAGCCGAACTGGAAAGGAAATACATAGGTGGATATTGTGGGTGAGGCCCGTCAGCACCATAACAACCTATCCAAACTAAAGAGATAGAAACACTAGACCAGAAAATAGTAAGCATCATAAACCAACCCGAAAACCCATCATTTGGGATCCTGGGTGACGTTCTTATGGATCAGAGTGCTAGAGTGAAGGCCGCCGAGCTTGTTGTTGTCTGCAGGAGAAGGTTGGCCAGACGGACCATGAAGAGGGAAAGATGCTAGAAGGCGCAGAACGGAGGTACCAACAGCAGCAACCGAGGCTTCTGGAGAAAGGCCGAGTTTTTGAGCAATCCGATCAATTGTTCGTCGCATAGCGCGATTATCCTCCAAGTGCGCTTTACAGGCTCTTGCTGGTTTAGCCTCGCCCAAAGCCTTCTTTTCCATGTCCATCATCACATGGGAAAGGATCTCCTTAGTAACCCAATAGGTGGTAACAATTCTGTCATAGGCAGAAAGACGTCCGACAATAGTCCCTGGGTCACTTATCCATTCTTCAACCTCTTCTATGATAGTATCAATATCCAGGGCTTTGACCTGCTCCCACAAGTCCTTCTCAACACGTTCATTTTCCTCCCTGATAATCGAAGGGATTCGCTTGAGAAAGAATTGGGCGGCCTGCCCTGCTTTCTGAAGCTCACGGGTTATTTTCCTCCTACCATCAACCTTTTTTCCCTTACTTACATTTTGCTTGGGAGACATATCACCAGTCACTTGGGATAGTATATAACACCAAATTCTCACTTGATAACCCCCAACGACACTATCCACATCATATAGAATGCACGACATAGGGGATTGCTCGGAATAAATAGCCGAACGATGCAAGTGAAAACTGGTAACCATGCTAAATCCATTCATCATTCTATTGGGTTGCACGACAAACCCGTACCTCTCTCGACTACTCTACCTAGCATGGCGTACCCTGCCTTTCAATGGTCGAAGGTGGTTGCAGGATCTCCCCATAATTGAAAATCGGGGTGAAATCGTGGGAGATCGTGTCCCAGTTTAATACTAATGCACCGACTTCCCAGGATGATTATTGATTGGACTGCACGTAGGTGTTGATCGAGCGAGATAGATGTGCGTTCGTCATGGTAACCAATGCCAGACACGCACGTCCTACCATGTCCTGGTATAGTCTTATGTCATTAGCTACCAGGTGGGTGCATTGGGTCTGCCAGTCATTACATACCTCGCCCGGTATTTTTCCTTCATCCATCCTAGCTCCATTGTGTTCCCCAATGTTGGCTAACAGGTCGGCCGCCTTGTTACCATCACATTTAACGTGGGTAAAAGACCAAGCGTGACAACCACGGATGAGTTCTGTGAGCCATTCGACCCAAGACATCAAACGCCAACTCTTCACAACCTTGGCTATAGTTTTTCCACCCTATATCTTCTTGTCCATATGGATGATGGCGTGCGAATCCCCTTCAATGGCCAAGGGTTCCCAATTATTGCGAATGGCAATTCTGATTCCATGCAGCAATCCTTCTAGTTCAACCACATTGTTGGTGTCGAAGAAAATATTCCTATAGAAGTATCGAAGAATAACACCTTCACTATTTCTGATGACTCCTCCAAATCCGACCGAACCAGGGTTTCCTTTGGAAGCCCCGTCAAAGTTTAGCTTGAAATGGCCCCTAGGAGGAGGGTTCCATAGACGTGGACTGGTAGGAGCCGTGGCCGAGCCCGAAGCCGTCTCCACACTTGTGGAGAGAAGTCCAATCCCCATCCTGCGAGAATCCATTTTTCTTGGTCATCCATTTCCCAGTCTCTGTCTGTCCATGGGATAATTTTAATGGTTTCCTGAATATACTTGTTGACTTGGTTCCAGACAATCTGCATCGAATTTTTCTTTCCCTCAAATATCCTACCATTTCGCTCCTTCCAGATAGCCCACATTACAGAACCCAGAAACATGAGCCAAATCTTAAGGATGACAGGATTTTTGAATGCCTCCTTATCCCAATTTTTTATAGTTTGGGTTGGTTTCCCTCTGACCCAATTCCTCCTTTTTAAAATTGCCGCTCCACAGTCCCACGGAGAAGAGGAACAACTACAAGGGCATGAGTCTAAAAGATGCTTTATAGATTCATCCTCGCCTTCACAGAGAACCCACCAAAAAGGGTCATGCATGCCTCTTCTTATGAGGTTCTCACCTGTCAGGATGCGCCTATAAGAAACCATCCAAATGAAGGTTTCTATTTTTGGCCAAGGGTTGAAATCCCAGACCGACTTCCAGTCCATCCCAAGAGGATGCACCTGTTTGGTACCCCCATATGAGTTTATCCAGTTGGTTCTGGATTCGAATGCAATGATCCTGCAACGTATCCATAATCTTGGGTATCTCTTCCCCTGGGAAACGTTGGTCCCACCAATTTTGTGGTTTCCATTTGTGAAAATCTTCGTTAACCTGCTCATATTTCCAAAATTGACAGACTTTTGTTAGGCCCAGATCTTTGGCACGAGACCAGCTATTATGAACTTCTTGTTGGTTAGTGATTCTTGGAAGCTATTGCCAAGAGTCACTCCAAAAATTGGCATTCTTACCATCTCTGATTTCCCAAAAACTATGACTTTGGATAATCCTTCTGTTTTTATGGGCATAATTCCGTATGTGGGAGCCCTATAAGTTTTCATTGAATCCGATCAGATCTTGTTTGGGTTTCCCCTGGGCATACTTATTGTGCTAGAGTTTGGCCCAAGGTTCTTCTTGTGTGACACCCAATGCCACCAAATCTTTGCACCAAGAAATTCACAATTCTTCTCCAGATCTCCCAGCCCAAGACCCCCCTGAACCTTTGGTTTGCATACAGTGTCCCAGCTAACCAAATCCCATTGGTGTTTTGCTTGATTACCTCCCCACAGGAACTGTCATTGAATTGATCTTATTTGCTTTAGAACCGCTTTAGGGGCAGCCAAAGTGGAGAAAAGATAAATAAGCATGGCTTGGAGAAAAAATTTCATAAGCACAGTTCTACTGGAAAGGTTGAGAGATCTGTAAGCACAATTATCCAGTTTCTGTCTTAATTTCTCCAGGAGGTCCTCCCAGGAGACTTTCCTAATCACCCCATCAACGAGAGGAGCACCGATATATTTGGAAGGAAGGGAGCTGCCTTGGAAGCCCAGGATACGAAGAATATTCCTCTGATGTATCTTTAGAGTATTGAAAAAGAAAACCCGGGATTTGGTATTATTCACTTCCAACCCATAAGCTTTGGAAAAAGAATTCAAGCATTTCTTTAAGTCCCTTGATTCTTGCACCGAAGAATGCCCCATCAACATGGTGTCATCCACAAATTGTTGGTGTGAAATAGTCTCCACTCCAGGATGGAGGTTCAAACCTTTAAGCTCCCTTTTATCAATTCGGTCTTTGATAACTCTTCTCAACCCTTCCGCCATGAGGATGAACACGAACGGGGACAGAGGATCTCCTTGTCAAATACCCCACGTAGGAGTGAAATTTATGGTGGGGGAGCCATTCAAATGGATAGAGAAGAAGGCTGTATAGGTGATATTCATAATCTAATGAACCCAGTCCCGGTGGAAACCAAAGGCCTCGAGCATCTCTTTCAAAAACTGCCAACTTAATTTATTGTAGGATTTTGAGATGTCAAGTTTTAACAACATACCAGGTTTCTTAGTGGTTTTAAGAGAATGGATAAATTCATGAATTAAAATGATACCATCCAAGATTTGACGCCCTTCCACAATTCCTGACTGTTCTGGGGCAACTGGGTCAGGGAGGAGAGGCTTCAGCCGATTAGCTATCACTTTGGTGATGATCTTATAAATGAAATTACAGAGCGCTATAGGTCTGAATTTCCCAGGAGATTCATCTCCCTCCTCTTTGGGGATGGGAGCGAGAAAGGTGGAATTGAGAGCTCTAAGGACTCCTTTATTCTCACGCGAGTCCTCCACAATTCTCCAGACATCATCTTTGATTAGATCCCATAAATGATGAAAAAATGGTGGTAAACCCATTAGGTCCTGGAGCCTTCCCGTCTTTAATTTGATTAATAACATCCTCAAATTACTGGAATTCCATAGGCTTCATCAATATATCATTCTGGGAAGTTGTCACCAGCCGAGGGATATGTCTGGTGATCATCCTTATATGGGCAGATTTGTCTTGCCTATCTTCCTTCATGATATTTTTGAAATACTATACAATCTCATCCTCCATATCCTCCCCGATTTCTATATACTGCCCGTCATCTTTTTTTAACCTTGAGATCTTGGTCCTTTGGCGATTTTGGATCACTGAGCGGTGGAATAATTTCATGCTTCGTTCCCCATCCTGAAGCCATTGATTGCGGGATTTTTGTTTCCACAAGATCTCCTCTTGTCATTCCCTCGCATTAAGTTACTCTAAGGTGGCTTGCTTACGTTGTTTCAGATCCTGATAGTACCCAAAATTCATGCCTTCTCTTTGAATTTCCTCTAACTTTTCAGTTAGAGACTTTTGATCTTGGAATATGTTCCCAAATTCCTCCTTATTCTAAATACAGATTTTTGCTTTTAATTTTTTCAATTTTTGCTGGAATTGGTACATGAGGGTGCCCCTGATAGGCTCCAACACTGCCCACCCTTTGCCGACAAGATCTTTGAAGTGTTTATGTTCAAGCCATAATTGTTCAAAATGAAAAGGTCGTCTAAAGGGGGGACCACCATCATCCCAAACCAGACTTACTGGTCAATGATTGGAGCTAGCCGAGGGTAGGACCAGAGCGATCGCTTTGTTGTCCCCAGTAATAATAGCCTCAGGTACAAGGAATATGTCTAAGCGGGAGGCAAGATGATGCTCACCACCTCTCCTTTTATTCCATGTAAACCAACCATTCCATGTCTTGATGTCCACCAAACCATTCTCCTGGATGAAGTTTTTGAAGGATATATTGGCTGCATCCATACTATGCCTTCCTCCTTTCTTCTCTTACAAGGAAGCGATCATGTTGAAATCACCGCCCATAACCCAAAGAGATCCTTCATTCTCATGGGTTTCCATAGATAAGAAGGATAATAAAGCAGGTTTTTGGGTTAAAACACTAGGGCCATAGACATTGGTTAGAGTGCCTCTTACCTCGGAATTATCAAGTTTAAAATTGGTGCTGATAGAGAACCTAGTAGCATGGAAGCAAGTTAGGGAGATTTTTGTGGGGTTACATAAAATGGAAACTCCACCAACCGCTCCTCGAGCATCATTATCAATTACTTGACTTCCCTGCTAAAGTTGTCCACCTAAAACCTGCATAGTCTCTGATTTGCATTTTGTTTCTTGCAAGAATAAAACATCTGGTTTTTACTTCCTTAACTTCATCTTCAGGGTCTTCATTTTCCTTGGATTGTTAACCCCACAGATATTCCAGGTTATAATCTTCATTAGATACTCTTAACTACTTCTGAGAAGGCCACCCTTATTGTTTGGTACTGTCCTGATTCTACAAGTCTGGTCCCAATCTCTGCAATTCTCTGTCGATTCGTCTTTCGTCCCCGTTTTTCCCCTTCCTCTAGTTTTTTCCTTTTGCTGCCATTCATTGGATTCTTATCTATACCGAGGTGTGGGGATTATTTGGTTTTAAGGATATCCTACTGTAGAAGTTCCAGCTTCCTTCTAGATACATAACCTTTCCCTTTTTTGCTACATTCCTGCTCGATATCATCTAGATCCAGATCGCCCAGGTCCATATATTCGTTCTCCTCCATTGTTTCTTCCTCCACGATTTCCACTATCTCCTCCATAGGCCTGATTGTGGATTGATTACCTTCCTCATTGGGGGTTTTATCCTTTTGAGGACCTTCATCGTCAATCTCCATGTTACTCAAAGTTTCAAACCTATTCCCGCTCTGATTCCGTTTGTCGTTACTCTGTTTTGCGAGAGGAGGGTGAGGGGTATTTTTATTTTTCCTCTTGCAATTATGAACCTGCGGTAAACCCTCATTGTAATTTTCCTTTTCTTTCTTTTCTAGGGAGGGGGAAGATAGTGGATTTTAGGGTCGGACAATCCTTACTTAGATGCCCATATTCATGACATTATCGGCACGAAAAAGGGAGTTGTTCATAGTCAAGAGTTTGGACCCAATCCTCATCTTCCCAAGTCAAGTTGATTGCCTCTGGTAGATCTTTGGAGAGGTTCATGTAAACACAAATTCAAGCATAGGTGGTGTATTGCTGCAGCCTTGTCTATTCTGAAACTTTCACAAACTTCACCAAGGTGTTCCCAATGGCCTCCAAGATTTCAGGTTCCCAGTACTCACACGAGAGTGAGTAAAGCTGGATCCAGACTGGAGCAATACTAAGATCCTCCGTATCAGGGTTAAACCTCTCCTTCCAAGTGCGCATGAATAACCCTGACTAGAAAAAGAAGTATGGACCACCCATAAGGATACAATCACGATCTTCCTGGTTAAAGAAGATAATGGTAAAGAATCCTTTAGCTCTTAGTTGCAGATCATAATGACCTTTGGGGTTCCAGGTGGTCTTGATCCAATGTATCGGATCTTTCTCCTTTGGCCAGATGCCAATGAATTTCCCGATGAGGGCTTTCTACTTCAATTGTTCAAGTCGGGTTCAGAGCTTGTCAGAGGTGATCTGCAAAGATGGGTTCTCAGTAAATCTGTGTAAGCATCCTCCCCGGGTCTTTTTCCTGGCAGTTTCCATATATTTCTCTGTTGCATTACCTTTACTAGTTTGAAGCATGGTGGGTATCTGCAAACTTCTAGGGCGATCCGCGGATGTAGAGGGGCTCCTCCCCCTCCGGGTGATGCCATACTCGACCCTAGATCCATGCTTTCCTTGCACTCCTCAGAGATCTGAACCCTACCACCCTAGCCCACAGTCGGGCCGAGCCCTAACGCAGACGAGGTAGACTCCTGCAGCAGGAAAATTAGCTACTACCTTGCATCCCCAAGTTATCTCTGGTCTTTAAACACAAATCCCTCACTATGAAAACTTATCGAATTTGGAATTGAACTTGAAATGGAAATTGAATCTGAATTTGAAATTTGAAATTTGAATTTGAATTTGAAATCGAAATCGAAATTGAAATCGAAATCGAAATGAAAATTGGAAATTGGAAATTGAAATTGAAATTTGAATTTGAATTTGAAATTGTAATCTGAAATTGAAATTGAAATTGAATTTGAATTTGAATTTCAAATTGAAATTGGAAATTTGATTTTGGAATTTGAAATTCAAATTCAAATTGAATTTGAAATTGAAATTTGAAATTTGAAATTGAAATTTGAAATTTGAAATTTGAAATTTGAAATTTGAAATTTGAAATTGAAATTGAAATTTGAAATTGAAATTGAAATTTGAAATTTGAAATTTGAAATTGAAATTGAATTTGAATTGAATTTGAATTGAATTTCAAATTTGAATTTGAATTTGAATTGTGAAATTTGAAATAGAAATTGAAATGTGGTGCAAAAAGTTCTCAAGAGTGACCTTCTTTGCTTCGTGCTCGACGGAGCACAAGAGGATCCAACGTAGCCCAACAAGGTGGCCATCGTAAATGCTCTTGTTCAACAAGGAGCGAGGCCACACCGAGGTTAGCTTCCACTGGTGGCAGCAGCAGGAGAGATAGTGCGTCGGTTCATCCCGACGATATACATCTTGATCCCGAGGAGGCTGATGTGCGTCAGGACACATGTACATCAAGTGCATATTTTTTGTTAGATACATTTTCATTAAATTTTTAATATAGAATGCATTGAATTTCACTTGCAAGTTATAATATATATTTTCACTAAAATTTGTGTTTTTGTTTGGATCGCAGGTGCGTTGAGTGGATCGTATGACGACGAGGTTGCACACATCACTCTTGTCGATATTACCACCCAGCGAGAGTGGGTGCACTCATCCGTCTGCACACTTAGGGAGGATTCTCCTACCAGACGCTCATTGTTCATGGTGTTTTCAGCAGTTGATGATATGTTGCCCCTCTACAAGAGAGTGGGACCTATTAGTGACATCTGGTGTTTTACATGCCAGAGGAGAAGACATGATCTTATGGGTCCCCATAAATGGACGGATGTAAAATCCACCACAAGAGGGCATGACATCGAGGGAAATTTGTTCAACATCCCTCCTGATCGCCCTGTCGGTCAACCGCTTAGACTCAAGGAGTTTAAGCTCGAGGCCGCTGCATTGTATGTGTATGATAGATTTATTAGAGCATGGGACATGTTTCCCCACCATGAACAGGTCCCGTTGTACTTTGAGAAACATATATATGTATATTTTTTTCTATATATGCACCCAGAATACACAAGAACGAGATCTGATTTCTTTAGTGCTGGTCGGGGACGCTCCTGCCAACGTCCTGGAGCTCGTAGAGACCCTTCTTTCGTACCACCCCCTCCAAGGTTGGTACCAATTCCGAATAGGATGGTTATCAGGTTAGGGGACATGACACAGTCATCCTAGCTTGCTACAAAGGCTAGACAGGGGATTGCAGACTCGCTGTTCACTGCCATGGGCAGTGCTATTGTTGTTGTGCAGGGAGAGACGTCTAGACCACCCCCTGCACCTGCAAAACCAGAGATAGAGTGGGTCGACGATGACCTACTGAATTCTTTTGATGACGAGGCCATACGGGGGTTTGCTCGGTTAGCCCAAGAAGCATACTTTCAGATGTATCGTAGATATGATGCTCCAGGACATGTATATTTTTGTACAATTATGTATATATTCTTTCATGTTACATCATATTACATGTCGTAAATTGAATGCTCAATAATAATTAAGGGGTGTATTTTATTGCTCCCTGCAGGGAACCACATACATGGATGAGCTCTTTCGTAGTGAGCCATCGGTTGGTCCATCTGCTCATCCTAACCAGACGGACACAGTCGTCAAGGTAAGTTATAATTTATGCTCCAATTTAATTTGTGTTTATTAATCTCAGTTTAAATAATTTCTGTTTTAATTCTTAATTTGAGATTTTATGTTTTAGATCCTAACATTGAATTTCAAATTGTATAGGTCAAAGGCAAGGCCGTTGCTGAAGATGATACACATGAGGACCGTGAAGGTTCTGACCAGCCAGGCCTAGACACAAAGGTAAGTTTTAATTTATGTTCCAATTCATTTCAAATTTAGTAATTTCATTTTATACTTTATGTTTTAATTCTTGAATTATAAATTTTATGTTTTAGTTTAACTTTTTAATAAATCTAACTGATTACATGTAATGGTATCTTACACATGCATCACTACATGTGGGCGTCGATGTTGCAATCACTTTATCAGATGATTGGGCTGCAGATCATCCATGTAGTCCTGTTGAGGGCCCATCCACCCATATTCTGACCCAGATGCCAAATATCACCATTGACTCGACTCAGGTGATTTTCACATCCATCCATTAAATTTTTTCACTTCTTGAATTGAATATTATACATTAGTCAAAATCTAACCAACTTACAGATTTCGCAATTTTAACTTTTACAATATGTTGGGATCGAGGCCTTCTTTGATAGTTTACCGCCTCAAGGCCAACATGGGTCTAGTGCAAGTAAAGGCAGTCACAGGAACAATCAAGGGCCTCGTGGGGGTAGCGGCCAATGACTTGATGATGTATACATTTTCATGTTTTGGATATTTTCATATTTTGGATGATCTATGTATACATTTTCATGTTTTGGATATGGACTTCTATCATATATATGGAATTTTATCATATATGGATTTTGGATATGGACTTTTGGATATTTTGTTATATATTTTATATATTTTATCATATTGAGGTCTTCATGTGTATTTTGTATCTTGATTTGAAATCGTTCGTCTTTTATATTACATCTAGATATAGTTATTACAGTTACATTTATGTTTTGTCGTTTCAATTGCAAATTTAATGTACAGTGATTACAATATAAAATTTCAATCTCAATTACATTACAATTACAAATTCAAAATTTAAAATTAAATTACATTAAAATTTAAAATTTTAATTACAATTTTACATTACAGTCTACACATTACAATTCAGTTACATTTTACACATTGCAATTCAATCACAATTTAAAAATTAAAATTAAAATTTCAAATTTAATGTGTAATTTCACTTGAAAATTCGATACATGTAGTTGCAATTTAAAAGTTCAATTTCGACTACATTACAATTGCAAATTCAAAATTTAGAATTCAATTGTACACTACAATTTAAAATTGAAATTACAATTACATTATGTAGTCTACACATTACAATTCAATTACAATTTACACATTCCAATTCAATTACAATTTCAAATTTCAAATTTAATGTGTAATTTCAATTGAAAATTCAATGTGTAGTTACAATTTAAAAGTTCAATTTTAATTACATTACAATTGCATTTGAAATCAAAATTTAAAATTAGAATACATTACGATTTAAAATTTAAATTACAATTTTACATTGTATATATGTATTTTAAATTACAATTTTAAATTTAAATTACAATTATATTAAGGTTGTATAGGTGTCGCATCTCCTTACTTCTATCAAATATAGAAGATTGTGGTGTGTATGAAACATTCTATGAATGAATACATGCAACTTAGGGATCTTTCTTGGAGGATTTAGTTTCTATCCATCCACATAAACTTTAAATAAAAAATTGTTTCCTAGAACTACAATCAAATAAAATTTACCCGTTTTATAAGGTTAGGTGGTTGTATTAAATAATAATTCTTGGTTTTTAGAGATTGTGACTCTTTAACACATGTTTATCCTAGATATTGATAATCTTCAACCATCTAGTAGATCTATAATATTGATTTTAAAGCATCTAAAAAAATATTTATAAAACTATTATGGAGGAAGTTCATGGAGCACTTACCATACATTCAAGTGTATTCAAAGTATCAATGTGCTTGTCACATTGGAGCACCATGACCCAATTTTCAAAAAAACCTCCCATCTAGTATTTTTAATCTTGGCATTAAAGCATCTAAAAAAATACATTTATAAAACTATTTGTCATCTTGCAAAACAAACCCTATATAAACGAGGAAAAAACAACCTCCACAAAAATCTCCAATAAAATCATCATCAAGACAATATGAAATCTATGTCAATGTTGCAAGTGGCATACATGTAACTCATTCATCTGGCCAATGGGTTATAGGAATGCAAGTCTCCATAATACGATCATGGTCAGCTTCTGCCATCTTCCATCTCTTTGGCTCACCTCTCTTCACCTTGATTTATGTTAGATGTATCTGAGTTGACACCACCAAATGACTGTATTGGCATGATATATATTCAGGCATAAAATCTCTGTAAATAATATAAGCACCCTGTTTTTTCACTCTTTCAAAAAAGTGGCCCATTAGAACCAGGTCTCCAATTTGGTATGTGGACTCTCCATCTTGATAGGGTCGCACCAACCTGCTTTTAATTTGTGTGCACCGCGTCAAATAATATGCTACATTTTCTTGATTGTGGGTGGGTGCAATGACAACAAATACATCACCTGCGAGATAAATTACAAATATTATTCAAATGTCCTACGTGCATTTATACAATATTTGTATATGTGTAATATATAATGAACTAATTAACTTAATGAAGTCTTGTACCTTCCCTAACCACATCAGAAAATCGATCATGATCTAGTGAGACCATTGCCTCGTCAGTGTGCATATTTTTCCATGTTGGAATTGGATGTGGGCCCTTTGGATTAAGAGGGACATATTTCCATGGTTTCACATATACATCATTTTCACAGTGATGAGGCTTGCATCCATTTGCATCAATGAAAAAATTGCAAAAAAAATCATACTTCCTCATTTCAATGGAAAATATGTCGCCCATGTCTTTACTCCGAACATAATGTAATCCCCTCATACCAAGTATGGTATCACAATACCACGGCATGGATCTATTCACATCACCAAGGGAAACATCCCAAAAGAACCTGCATGGATTCAATTTGTCATATATAAATTCCTACTGAGTAGGTGTACTTTTGGAAATTATGATATTGAATGGTATTAGCTTATTTTAATTGAGTTTGGAGTTTATTACCTGCACACCGGCCTTTCTTGTTCGCGACCTTGATGTCCCAAATGTTGTGTGCACCAATCAACTACTTCCATGGAGCATTTGAGTCGGGTTGCACCATGACTCATCTGGTACCTCCAAAGTGCTCGTTTCACACATGAACCTGCGCCATCATGTTCACCCTTTCCATGCCCTGTTTCAAAAAATCTCGAGGTGTGTCGGAATCCTGTCTCTTTGTGAATGCGACTCAACCAATAAAAAGGGTGTGCCGATTTGAACTTCCCTGCACACACATTTGACCAAATACAGTGTTCAGTAAATGATATGCCTCTCTGTATGAATGAATCATAAATCAACCCAAAGCAGTGTTGAATGAACAATGTGTTATTATCACAATCATCACTGACATAAAAATGGTACTCCTTGATCACTTCGCATGACCGAGGAGTGATATCCCTACCATCAATGCTTTCCTGAGCATGTCTGTACAATACATGTACGAAGATAGACACCTAGTCGGAGTGATAGTACTCACTCTGTATCTCTCTCTGAGGAGAAAATGTGTATTTCTCAGCAAAGTCTACCACTAATAAGATTGTGCCCGACTCAAATACCTCACAAGAATGTTTGAATTATGAAGCTTTCAACCTGAACCTATGGAAGTGCTTTATGTATTTATAAATCTGACTTTGAAACTTCTCCATGAAATCTGAAACATGAATCTCATCCTCGTGCAAGTCGATCCTATTAGATGGCACATATGAAGAAGATGATGGATTCATGGAGGTATACTCATACCTCTTCCACATAACTGTGATATCTGACAATCCAGGGTGCGTTGGATCGATAGGAAATTTCCTATGGAATAATGTTAAATCACCGCATTCAGTATCTTCTTCCACCTACACACTTCTTATTGAAAAACACTTATTCAAGATTCATGTTGCATAGTATCATACAAATAAAATTTCGTATTGTGTGAGGAGCTGGTTCACCGTTCCAGTGCCTTTTGCAAAAATCCAAAAATGTGTCATAGTATAGTTGGAATTCAACATGGTATCAGCAACAACAAGTGTCACGAATCGTATTCGGCCTAATATACCAGGGTTTCAATTTGTTGAACATGCTAAATGATATCTGAACACCAGGATTGGTTTCTTGGAATTCCTCGTAAAGTGCAACTCCCTTCATCTCCATCACATGCTTACAATGCTCCTGATAAGTTCATCTGGATAAACATTGTCGTAGGACATGCTTTCGATCTGGAATAGCATGAGAATGGCTATCCCAAAAATCTATCACCTTCTCTCTAATTCCCTCTGCCACCCTTCCTCGATAAGGTTCCCTACAAATAAGAGCCCAACAAGCAGCTTCATTATTTTCATCTATCTAGACCCTAAATTTAGTATATTTGAATAATGTTCCTTTTGAAACTTTGAGAAATGATGCCATTGTTGCTATCATTCGATTTCTTGAGGTGCTTTGTGCCATAACAACCGTTGTAATTTCCCTACGAGCAGCTTGGATGTCATTATTTCTTGATTTTCCAAACGGAGATAATGCAGTTCTTACATTTTGTATTTCATTCTCGCATGTATTTTTTGTTTTATCATCTTGAAAACCCAACAATTGTGTGGCACGTTTCATTTTTTTTAATGTTTTATCAACCCATGTAGGATTTGAGCTTGTGCCATCGTTGAATTTTGTTCAAAATATGACTTAATTATGTTACTGATATGCTCTCTAACTATCCGACTAGGGATTGGATTCCCGAGCTCTTCTCGTGCAACAACAACTGCACAATCCTCTAGACAATTTCCATCCCTTCCAACCCCACTGTAGCTCCCAATTATACTTCAAATGTGAGAGGGAAAAGTGTCTTGTGATGGTTGATGATTAGGATCATGAGGGGGCACAGGGTCATGTGATTCTTGATCATAATGATGTGATGGCTAACCATAATCTATCCCTACATAATCAAAATTCATGTGAATGGAATTTCAATAAGAAATGCACTATGCAAGGAGGTTAATTTTAAAGTACCAAATTTAAGTGTTTTGAAATGCATCGGTACAAGAATTGAAAATACTTTTAAAACAAGAAAATTGTTTGTAACTTGAATTCAAAATAACTAAATATATACATTAACTTGAAGTTGTACATTTAGCTTAAGAATCGTTCTAAGTAAAGTTTGAAAATCAAGTATGTGTATTTAAATTGATAATTGTTAATAGAATACTTTTTGCTCTTGTATGCACAATATGAGGTTGTAGTTACAAGAGACTAAAGACATTCAAACACTTGGTGGATATTTCGATCTAACAGTACACTTCATACATATTGAAACTCGACTTACAATGAGTCAAAAAAATTGAACAAATTGCTCATTCCGAGAAACCTTGGGATCATAAAGAGGTTATATTTCCATAAAGAGGTTAGGAAAGGCCATCTTTACCTATGAGATTCAATGCCTTTCGTCACATTTAAGGACTTCGAAATGCTAGTGCCTTGTTATCCCATAATCCCATGGTTGAAATATATTATTATTCATATTTTGATTTTCAAAGTGTTTAATGTTACATAATTTGCATAAGTTTAAAGTTTGATTCCATACAATCACATCACAAGAGTTGAGTGGAGATGGTTAAACACATGGGTTTCCTTCTACAAGTCACAAGATAATGTCTTACTTGATTATGTTATTTAAAATAATATCTAAGTTTGGGTAGTATTTATTGATCATTTAACTAATCAAAAGGGTTAGCAGGGTTAGCATTTATATTATGTAAATTTTAGATATAATTGTATTTCGTCATAATAATATACTTTTAATTTTCAAAACAATGTTTCATTTTCACATGCAAAAATTAAGTATGAGATAATGTCCTACTTGATTATGTTATTTAAAATAAGATCTAAATTTGGGTAGTATTTATTGATCATTTAACTTATCAAAAGGGTTAGTATTTATATTATGTAAATTTTAGATATAATTTTGTTTCGTCATAATAATATACTTTTAATTTTCAAAACAATGTTTCATTTTCACATGCAAAAATTAAGTATGTTAGATATAATTTTGTTTTATCATAAAATATAATTATAATTTTCAAAACAATGTTTCATTTTCAATGCAAAAATTAAGTATGAATAAAGTTATGATTACGGTATATAAGAATTTACTATGCAATTCTCCATAAGTCAGAGGGTACATTGCAATCATGATTTTGTATCTTAGTTTTATGTATAAGGTTAAGGTAAGCTACTTGAATAAAGCACATGGCCCTCTACTAGAACCTCAATGATGACTAGCATGTGATATTGCCTTTCTTCTAGATGTAGATTAGGATTGAAACCATTTTTTTGGTCTTAGAGTAAGACCTTAAATTGTTTTACTTGGTTTATAGCTTATATCTCTTAGACATAAGGAAACATGTTAACAACCCAAGACCCAAAGGTATCTAGTAGGAGTGCTAGTCTACCCCCTTGTAGAGCACCAACCGTTTATTACAGGTGGGAGGATTTTGTTTCTACACAATGATGCAGTTGCAAGTCAAGGTAGATTTAAGGATGCTACTAGGCCAACAACCCTAAATACCATAGACATTTTCCTACTTCTATTTTTGTTTTTATCATGCAACACACAAGCCAATTCCATGCATGATAAGTTGGTAGTTGTTTGCATCATCATTTTCATTTCATACAAGTTTATAAAGGAAAAATGTTACTTTCCTTTTAAGTGGCTTCATAATGATATTTAAACAATATTTTAACAAACTAACTTGTTATATTTGTACAAATAAATTATTTGAATATACGTTGGATATTAAGATGTTTTCATGTTGGTGTTCAAAGCAATCTCTGTAGGGATTAGTCGCTCTATGCTATCCTTGTTAATAAAGTGGTCATAAAGTACTAACTATAAATAATATATTATATATTTCATTAAAAAATCACATCAAAAAATAATCACATTAAATACTTTGCAAATTTAATTTTTTGATGCTCAAAGCTATGGAGTTAAGTCTTACATTTATCAATAGTGTTAAAACCCTTTTATTGATGCTTTGGCCTACTTCTCAATCAACAAAAGAAAATTTGAATATATTGGTATGTTTTGGTCAAGTAGTAAACATTACCCTTTGGCCCTAACTATAGGCATCTTCATCGCTAAAACTCTATGGTATCTTCTATGTGCAAAAGATGACACGGATTTTATCAAAGCGATTCCCCTCTCTAACTCTCATGCATGGAAACTAGATAATGACCACTTTGTTCATGACTCCTCCTTGGAAATTTTAGAGGACCAAACCTCTTGCATTGACACTATGGGATTCCTAGATACTTTTTGTGTGGCCATGGGTCTTGTTGGAACACCCAATAAGAGAATAAGCATGGATGCTCTCTTTTCCATTAAGAATGTACATATATAAATACAATGATGTGACCCTTGGTTTCATATTCCAAGTGGTCCATTGGATTTCCGATGACTCTTCATATTCACCTAACGGATTAGGTTTCCAACAATCCCCCCCCTAATTCAAAGGGGTATGTGTGAGTTTAAGAATCTTCTAAAAGAGAGCTGAAAATTGGGAGTGAACAACTACCAAAGGTTGAACATTTCCTACTTGACAATCTGACCATGTTCCGAGTAAGTTAGTCGAATCTAAAGTCTTCTATTGAGGGGTAAAAATGAAGTTCTCTCTAAATTAGTGGTTTTAGGATTACCACAAACTCGGTGGTTTTGGATGGCCACAAACCAAAAAGGTTAGAAAAAACAACAGAGGTTGATGTCTTCTACTAAATGGTGGTTTTACACTGACCACAAACTATGGAACTTGGCACTAACTCTGGTTCTAGATCAATGGTTCCATTTGTAACTTGGCTCTAACTCAGGATTTGGATTAGTGGTTCCCTATGGAACTGGGCTCTAAGGCTTAGCGCTTCCCTCTAGAAAATGTTGGTTTATGGATCACTACAAATTGATGTCTGGAAAAAGTTGTAAGTCTTCTACTAAATTGGTGGTTTTGGATGACCATAAACCAAAAAGCAAGAAAAATTTCTACGATGTGATGGAAAAAGTGCATGGTTGTGTCTCCAATGGAAAGATATATCAAAGAGGTAAGTTTCAAAACTAGACACAATACCTATACATGCATCTCATAGTAGTTTTGAATGTCAAAACTAGACACATAATACCATGATTTGAACTATGGATTATTGGAATCATGTCAAGTAATTCAATGTTGATACCTATGAGGGTTTCTTGCAACTCCACCCTTTGAAAATAAGACTCAATCTCAAAAAATAGAGGGTATCAGTTTCTACTGAGAATGCACCCAATACAATTCAACTTAATTTTATTTGACACCCAAAAAAATTATTGCAAGTACCAAGAGACAAGTAAACTTACAAAAACACTATTTACAAGTTACAAATTGTTGTTGAATTGATACTGGTTGTAGGAATGATTTACCTCTGAGTCCATTGATGATGATCAAATGATGATAACATTGCGGTGCCAAGGCGATGTTCCGAAGAACACAAATATCAGTGCTATGATTTTTTTTGGGTTCAAATTAACAATGTTCATTAGTTGCTCCTCATGATATTTGATAATGACATCAAGAACAACATCAATTTCATTTCCCCTTGAAAACAATGTCTTTAAAACAATCTTGTCATCCTATAAAAGATAGCCAATGTTGTCGTTTAGAAGCATTGTAGCATGAACTTCCTAAGAGGCTAAGGCCTTGATCTCATCTTCTAGGATAGATTCCACCATTGTCAACTAGTGATAAGCTTATATTTTGTCCATATTATAATGAGTAGCAATAAACATTGGCATTACAAGTTCGAAATGATCATAGACATAGCAATAGCATACTTGACTGAAACTTGTAAATAGAAAATATAGTATGTGTATCTTTGCAAAAATAAAAGCCTCTAGGCAATTGAAATTGGTGATTGTAAAGCTATTGAGTTTCTTCTTATAACCTTTTTGGGTCTTTTTATAGTCCGTTAAATAGTATTCCAGTCTTGAGTATACTAAAATGTGAGGCATGAGATAGGAGGAAGGTTGTGAGTGGAACCTGAAATGTTGATCTAGCAAAATGATGAAACCATAGTGTAGCCACCTGATTTGGATTTATTGATGAAATAGATACTTCTCTCCATGCAAAATATATTGGAGAAACTCGACTCTCTCAGAGATAACCTCCACTATATTTATCTCATAAAGATTAGGAAAATTTTCTCTTTTTCAACTCCATCCAACAACCTTGTTATACCTATAGAATCATTTTTAAACACTGCAATAAAGTCATTTGTAGACACTGCATATCTCAAAAAAACATGTCCAAATTCTTCCAGTTAAATATGGCATGCCTAACACCTACTACACTAAATGAATATAGGTAGTTTCCAAGAAATCTTTTTATCTGTCATCCTCACCTCTAGGGAAAATCCATGCCATGCATTCAATTTCTTCTAATATGAGCAACTGAAATACATCGCTACCGCTAAACCTTTTATATTCATACCATTATTAACTTGTCTCGCATTCGAATCTTGACGAGTTGAGTCAAGAAGCTCCACCTCTTCCTTTGTTTTCTCTGCAGAAAAGATGATGCATATGTTGGGGTTTCAAACCCCCACGACCTCAAGTAAGCAGAAAGAATTTGATATTTCTCCTACAGGTCTTAGAATTTTGTGCAATTTTTATTTGAACTTGGGACTTGTGAAACGGTAGGGTCTAAGGAGATGATAGAGGAGACAATACACCAAACTATAGAAACAGAGGGAAATGCCACTTTGAGGAGAAGGGAAAATAGGTATCTCTGGGAGTACTAGAGTGAAGGGGGGATATGCCAAAATGAATATGCAAGAGTTAAAAATAGCTAGGGAGGACATAATTGGAGTTATGGTAGAGAACCTACACTGTAAATAACACTGTTGGAACACCCAGTAAAAGAATACGTGTGAATTCTCTCTTTTCCATTAAGAATGTACACATATAAATACAATGATGTGACCCTTGGATTCATATTACAAGTGGTCTCTTGGAATTTCAATGACTCTTCATATTCACCTAATGGATTAGGTTTACAATAGATCTAATAACCGATGGGCTAAAACTAGGTGCTACCAACAAGGCCAATGGTCTAGCCTTGATTGGTTGGCCTCACTTCATTAGTGAATGATTCAACCCAACCATATCTTAAAGTTTTTAGGCATTTTTTGTCTTGTAGGAATCTAAGTCCCAAGAAGTTATAGGAGGTGGTGGTTCAAAGGTTGAAGAAGAAAATAGACAAATGAATTACAAAATCTCTCACCCGAGCTACAAAATTTCAAATGTACCTTAAAATTCTAGTTGTGACACATGTCTACTACTATTCTTGTTGGGTGGATCCCCATTTAAAACATCTTACACAACACTAGAAAAGGCTCGCAATTACCTCTTGTGGACTAAAACTAATAAAAGCAAGGAGTTTCATATAGTTTATTTGGAGCTCTAATGTACCCCTTGAGATTTTGGTGGATTGGGCATCATTAAAACCCACCTCTAAACCCAAACTCTTTGTGCCAAATGGATGATTCCAGTTATTCAAGGGAATGAGATGTGGAAGGTCCTACTTAGGCACTATATGAACAAAGGATGGAGACTTTGAAAGTGATCTTAGTAGGGAATCTCTCTCTAAACCATTTTTCACCCCTTCTTGATGTTAAAGTTGTTGGCACTTTTGTGTCTACAGGATTTAGAAGGATTCAGATATTATCAAGCCCTTACTTTGTTGGAGGGATTTATCCCTTCGTAATGGACTCTTGTTCAATGTGCATTATCTCCAATGGTCCCCACTTGTAAAATTTGAAGGCAAGCCTTTAGCTAAATCCTCCTAGTTCCCTACCTTAAGGTTCTTAAAGAAAGGATTTTGTTTGACTAATGATTTGTTTGACAACTTGCCACAAAATTGGTGTCAATGGGAAAATCTTAAGTGGAAATTTGACTTGACCAACATATGTAAATTTATTGTGGAATGTATTCAAAACTTCATTATGATGATATTAAGCTTAAGTTGGGGCTTTTAGTGCCTCAAGCATGGTGGCAAGAATAGAAGGGGGGGAATCCATGAAAGTTCTCTAAACACAAATGTAATATACTTAGGGAGGTACCTGAGGGGATAATCAATTATGGGACTCACTTTATAGTTGGTAGGTAATAAATAATCCCACTAGGTAGTTAAAAGAAATAATATTATAATAAGGGATAGTTGGCATAGACCCCCTAGGAATACTCATGAGAAAGTATAAATATATATGAGTATCATTGTATGAGATATGTTGGATGTATTGTTTTATAGAAAACATGGCTTGTGGAGTGATTCCTTCCATAAGGAGTAATTGATGGTTTTACCCTACCTTGAGGGTTATTCTCTACATTCTTGTGTTCTTAAAAATGTGAATGTATCTTGGTATTTATGAAGTTTAAGGGTTATGTATCAATGTTGTGATTCAATTTCTGGGCTCAGGATCACTGCAAGGCATTTAATTTCTTAACCATGACAAGATTTCAAAAAATTTCGATGAAGAATATGAAAATGTATTTTTAAATAGGTGGTCTCGTGCTATGAAGGACGATAAAGAAAGCACTAAGGGTTTATTCTCATGTGATAACTTCCTATTATAGTTTTATGGATGTATTCAACAAGAAAATGTTTTTATTTTTATAAACCCTAGTAGCAAGTATAATCTCATCAATGTCAATTTGGCTAAATGATTGCAAATCCTTGCAAATCTTATTCAAAGCATACATGTTGAGGGTGAAAAATGTTCAAATTTTTAAATATTTGAATATTAATATAGATAAATATGTGTTGAATTTAGATTTTCATGCTATAAATATGGATGATGTGGATATTGTTTAGGGATATACTTGGATGGAATCAATTGGTATAATTAATATTAGTGTGCAAAAGAAAATTATGAAGCTTTGGTAAAAAAAAAATAACATTGTGGAATGTTTTTCTTACTAAACAAGAAGGGCCTAAGGGGGAACATGAATAAATCCTTGCAAGTAAAACAACTAATGTACCTTCTATTGACACATCATATGAAGAGTTCGATATTGAATCAAAATAACAAAAATCTACAGAAATATTGATGAAGAAAATCTTCAAGAATGACTAAAAAGGAAGGAGAATGTAAGGAGCTACATGGACCCAAGGGACAACATGTTCAAGAGTCAAGGAAATAAGAACCGATAGCCAAGGTTGCAATATATTACCACTCGCTTCACCCTGAGAAACAATAGTCATCAAGGCAACGTTGGGAGCATCACCAAACATGGAATAAAAAATGCAACTAGAATGGAGGCACATGGAGAAATAAAAGAAATTCGAGATATCAGATTAATACAACAATAACATAGAACCAAAGGATCAACCAAAAACAAGATTGAGATGGCAAGAAAGCAATTAGATCCCATGTCCACATTTCACTAGGATGGATAAATGCTCATTCTTGGTATCAATTGGATACAATGCTTAGTAGATCGCATTATATAGTTTCATCCCATGTTTTCGGGATGAAATATGTGAAGGGGATTGAAATGTAATGTACCTAGGGAGGCAACCAATGGGATAATATATGTAATGTGTCCATAATTATGGAATAGGCCCACTAGGTAGTTGGTGGGTAATAAATATGCCCACTTGTTAGTTAGAAGAAATAATATAAAAATTAGGGGCAACTAGCATAGACCCCTTAGGAATACTCATGACAAAGTATAAATGTGCATGAGTATCATTGTATGAGATATGTTAGCTGTACTATTTTTGTAGTAAGCATGATTTGTGGAGTGATTCCTTCCATAAGGATTAATTGATTGTGTTACCCTATCTTAAGGGTTCTTCTCTACGTTCTTGTGTTCTTCATGATGTGAATGTAACTTGGTATTTATGATTTTAAGGGTTCTATATCATTGTCATGATTCAATCTCTAGGTTAATGATCACTACAACAAACTAATTCTAGTATATAAGTGGCTTTGCACAGAGTCATTTCTAGAAGATTGACTAAATAAGCTTTGATGCCTAAAATATCAGTGAAAAACATGGTTATTTCAATTTCATAGTATCTAGAAGTTAATTCCAGAACATAAGAAATATGTTTATGTCATTTTGTTTAACTATAGGAGGAGTCTTTTTCGACATGATTACTTGATAGTGTTTATTTTTGGTCAGGATATCAACCTTTGTTTTTTGTCATTATTATTTTATGGAATTTGGACTTCTAGCTAGTGGTATTATTGTTGCAAGTGCTTTGGCTTAAGGTGACTCACAAGTGCTTTGGCTTATGGCGACTCACAATTTTGTCAATATAGTTTTTTGGCCATGTGTGGAGAAGCTGCATTCACGACCCAAAGTTTTTCTATTAAATCCCTATGTATATTTTTTAATTGTAATATTCAAAGGAATCTTTAATTTGAAATAAATATATTGCAACCATAAACAATATATAAAATAAGAAAATATGTGACTAGGATAAAAATATATTTTATAAACATTGAAATACTTTAAAATATGAAAATTAGTTTTAGTATGTCTAGTTGTAATTTAGTACCAAGTTAGAGCAACAAATATATATATATATATATATAAACAAGGGATTCTCATACACTAATTAGATGACTAGTTAGGTCGTGACCTTAAAATTAGATTATTAAATTATTATTATTATATGTTTGTTTTGCTCTCAAGAAAGCTTGGTAGGCTAGTTTAAGTGCTTGAGTGCTTTGAGCTTCATGCAAGAGAGATAATTTATTTTTCAAAGATAGTGCTTCTCTCAAGTCATTTGATAATCTAAACTAATTTTTTCCCCTAAATTAAGAGTCTTCTCCATGACTTATAGACCTATCATCTTCCACCAACCAATGGAGGTTATCCTCTATCAAATTGAAAAAATTGTACAATAGCTTTCCAAAAGTCTGGCTCATATAAAATTCTTCTTTTGTGATGGAATCCAATAGAGTGTCCATGGGATATGTACATTTTTTGTGCACAATTATGCTAAGCCCTAAATATTGTGGCATTGCATTTATATTAGTATATTATTATTGCCTTTATTGAAAAGATAGGACCTTAATTGTAATTGTACCATTTGTCTCCTACACACACACACACACACCAAGGAGGCCTAGTTTTAGGATCATCATATCTCATCTTGTGCATTTGATACATTCTAAAAGGAGGTTTCCCCCTTGAAGAGGCCTCTTATTCATTTCTTTATTTCATTCTTAAGGAATTTGGTTACACTTTCTTTCTATTGTTATGCTATTTGGGAATTTTATTCATATCATTTAAGTATCAAAACCAATTTTGCTATAAATATTTTGGGTACATTCAGATAGATAAATTTTTGGGAGCCTCAAGGGACATAGTTAAGTATTGTTCATAAACATTTCAGGTCCTGGTTTGTTATAACTTCGGAGTTACAATCTATGTAAGTTGGAATTTTTTAATATCCAAAAACTAGTCTTGACAAGGTGTTCTTAGTAAAATTGTTATATCTAAAACTTGAAAGATACAAATTGAATGCCACTAGTTGCATCATCAAGAAGATGGAATGTAGTGTTTGTGGAAAACATTTCAGAAGCAAAACTAGAAAATTAGACAATTAGTAGGGCATACAAGTTTTCTCTCTTGAAAGTGGCAAAAGACAACAAGTTTTGGGAAACTTACGATAATTTTTTCTTGGCATATCAGAGTTTGAATCCAAGGAATTGAAATGGAGAAATACCGGGATACTAAAATATAAAATTTCATACTTAAGGGGGCCAAAATTTCATAGATAATTCAATAGAAATATCATCTAGCAAGACAACCTACAAACACTAGTACATGTGCACATTTTCCCATGGAAAATCGTTGCTATTGCAATACTTGTGCGTTGTTATAGCGACGAACATGACCCCATATTTTTGTCGCAACATTTTCATTGTTGTAGAAACACTTCGAACATTTTGTCGCTATGGCAACATGAAAGAGATGAAACGTGGCGCGAGTGGACTATGTTTAAAAAACCAATTTAAGTTTCTATAGCGACGTTAATCTATCGCTATAGCAACAGTTAGTCGTTGCTATACCCACTAGTCTTCGTCGCTCGACGGAATGAACTTGTTAGTTGCTTTTTTGGGTAACAATATTCCGTCGCTATAGCAACAATGTATGGGTCCAGCTGTCACTATACCAATAACTAACCATCGTATAGCAACGTTCCTTCAAGAACATAGCGATGGATATGCTATACAAGCGATGATCATTTCGTCGCTTGTATAGCAAATCCGTCACTATGTTCACGGTGGATTGTCACTATAGCGACACTCCATGCAGAACATAGAGATAGATTTGCTATACAAGTGACAAAATGATCATCGCTTGTATAGCAAATCCATCGCTATGTGCTAGACGGAACATTGCTATAGCGACGATTCCATGCCTATAGTGACGAACATTCCATCGCTATAGCCACGGAATAGCATTACCGGTAAACAAATACCAAGTTTGTGCCATCGCAATAGCGAGGATGCCTGGTTTTTTTTTAAATAATCAATGGGGTATAATTGCTTTGAAGTTCATGGAATTGGACCAAATGGTGGGAGGGAATTTGAATAAGGGTATAATTATTAACATGGGTGATTTAAAGTGTCTTGTAGATCATCCCAAGTCATGAGGAGCATCGATAGGGTTTTCAAGCTTGGACATTAATACAATATCCTTATTTGTTTATTTCTTTGAATGCCTACATGTTTTTTCACTACAAGATAGTAAGATAAGATGATATAATTTCATCAATGTCCAACGAATGACCACAATAAGAAGGTCAATATGACTCAAAAGTACATCAAGTGTAACTACATAATGGGAGTGCAAAAGCAGCTACTAACTACTCTATCAAAAGCATTACAGTTACAAGATGCACACAAAACAAAAGATCAATTTTGGAAATATATATGAATAAGGTAATTATTTTCTTCTGCAGATGTCTGACTTGCATCTATAATCATTCAACTTAACTTGCTAATCACTTCAATTATTCCATGTGTATATATGTATGCTTATAAACAAAACAATGTCCCAGCATTTCTCACTTTCACCATGGTTTCATGCACAACAGGATTGTCAAGGTACTCTCGAGCCATTGCTGCAGCATATGGTTGTAGGAGCAACAAATCACATAAACATCTCAAAAACTAAAAAGCCACTCCATCTAGAAATCAAATAAAATTCAATCTTAAAACATTAGTCATGGCATAGATGACACACCTGCAAGTCTTCATTGTTTGTGGCAACATGAACAACTCGAAACCATATGTAGTCACTTAAGAAATCACCTGCCTTATCTATCAACTAAAGGATAACATTAACATACGTGATAACCAAATAATACACCATGATCTGAAAATTTCAGGATCTTTTTAACCAAAAATTTGCATGTAACATTCATAAAAATGGCTTAAAAGATGATTCTTAAATGCTTTTAAATCAACACATAAGAAAATAAAAGAGAGATGCAAACTGGAAAATGAAGGCAAAAACTAATAACGGAGTTCACCCTTCTTGGGCTACGTCTCTGGGCCGCTTCCAATGGAAAGGCCGATCTTTATTAAGTCTTCAAAGGTTACAAAATGTGTATTCTGGAAACACTTCTAAGTTGTGTCTGTCAAACTCAAAAATAGACTGCACCATTGCGTTCCTCTTGAAATTATGAGAAAAATGAGTATAAAGTTGACTATATGTGCATGAGGCCTCCTCTGGCACGCAGAACGAGACAAACTGCCCGCAAATAAGACAAAAGAGTACAACTTGTACGGATTTCTCCTCGAGATCCATGCCCATGAATGGCATATTCCCCTCGGGATTTGTGTCTTTACCCGTCTCGTAATCTGTGCAACTGGCACGCTCGTCCTTCCTCCGAACTCTGAACCGTAGTTGGAAATCGTGGCTCGTTTTATAGTTGCAGGCGCTGCCAAGTTAAAAGTATTTCGCGTTGATATCCACTCAACGGTGGGGTAGTGCCCCAGTGGCTAAGCACTGCGTTATGTGGGGAGAGGCCCGTGGGCCTCTCCTCCTTCCACGGTCTTTTGAGTGGTGGGCATATAATACATAACCACATTTGTTACATGGTTTATATGTGGAGCATTTGTATTGATATGTTATGATATTTGATATATGGTTTTTTTATAAGGTTTATCACATGGCTTGTTCGGTGGTATAGTATGGTTCCACATTGACATAGTTGTTAGAGTTCCACTCCACGTTAATATGGTATTTAACGTTGTTTATGTGGGGCAATATGTACTTGGCTTAAGGGGTGAGCATTTATTTCTTAGTCCGGTGGGACGTTCTCTTTGGGCTCTTTCCCCGGGTAGGGGTGTGTATTTGGTACTATCCTTAATATACTTGTTAATAAGGTATAGATATTTTTCTGATTGAAAAAAATGGTATTTAACATATGCTTTAAATGTATAACTTGGTTCTAATAATATAAACGTTGAATGGGTGCCTTGGTGTTGGCATGGGGCCAAGGGCCCTCCCTACCCTTGGCCCCTCCTCATTTTAAAATATTAAACCTTTCAACCAAATAACATTTGAACCAGGTTTGTTAGTTGGCTAATGGAGCTTTCTAGAGACCTTGGTGGAGGTTTTGGGTTCGATTCCCATAAGCTCCAACCACCTTATAAACCATTTTTTAAACCTTTTGAACCATTTTTTAACCACTTTTAACCACCCTTGACGAAACTTCAAATGCTGACAACTTCTTCATTTGGAGGTCGTTTCGCACGAAACAAGCGTCGATGGAAAGCTATCGGTGATATATTTACCATAGTAACCTTTGTTCTGTTTTTTGAATAATTTAAAACTGATCAAACCTCGAAGATCCTCCTGGATCACATTAATAAGCGACAAATTTGTGATTGCATTCCTTATATTTAATCTACACCTGATATTGTCCTTAAGAAATTGAAAGTAACAAAACCTTCTCTTACCGAATACCATCAAATCCTCAAGTATCATGAAGAAAAGCTATAATTACTTTAACCATAACACCTTCTGAAATGAAATTGGGATACAATTTAAATACACTTTACAAACTGACTCGATAGATTTACAAACAACAAAAAATATACTTATATGGGACCACGCATATCAATTAATTGGTCTCAGTTTGACATGGCATATAGCATGTCATAAGGTTTTGAGAAAGAATATCCACACATAGAGGTACATATGTTTTTAACAGTGCAAATAGAAAGATATGCAATAGCAACATCCTTTGAAATGTTTCTCCCTTATTTCTTTTGCTTTCCAAGTTCTCCAATTATTTTAGTGTTTAGAAGATACTTCTTGAAATGCATCAGATATGTCATCATTTTAGATTTGGTGGATCATAATCAACATCTGGAATTTTGGATTCTATTTTTTGTTTGATGTACATATTTAAGAAGCACAATAACGACCTAAATCCTACATCCTAACCCCAACATACCCTATTATCCCCCGATTTTTTTTTGGGTGGGGGAGGGGGCTCTCTAAACATATTGGGTGCATATCCCCACACACAAAAAACTTGGTGCAACATAGGAATTAAAAATCAAATGTTAAAATTGAGGAATAGAGTATTGTCAAAGTATTTTATGATTCATTCAATGGAAGGATATGCCCTTTGAAGATGTTGCATGGGAAAGACTTGAAATACTACTGCAACATCGAACACTACAAATACTTTGAAAAAGAGAAATTCAATAAATAAAAATGATTAAGAAGAGTGTTGGAATCCATAAATTCTCAAGGAAGCTTTTCTTATCCAATTGCAGAGTAATGTACAGAATTATAACTATTTTCAGCTAGATGTTCAGATTTGAAGTTTACTGTGTTAAATTTATATTTTTACTATTGTTGACTATATTGTTGTACTTGCGTTTTCCCAATTTATTGTTGTTCCCATTAATAAGTTGCACTAGATATGTTGTTATAGACATCGCCTTGTTGTTAGTGAAATATCTTGGGTTCATAATGGTTTGTGGATCGTAACAATAACATCCAAGCCCCAAATAACAATAATATAAGAAACACTAAGAACCATAAGAAACACTAATGATTATACATAATATAAGAAACACTAAGAACCATAAATATATTTGCTTAAACAACTCAAATTGTTAATACATTCGAACTACTTTTCTTGTAATAAAAAAAAAGCATCTATGTTTGGTATATGGGGGTGAATCAACTTTTAGATAAGATACTTCAACATGATTGGAATTAGGTATTCCATTGCTATAATTGGCTTTCCTACCTTGAAGATCATATTGGTCCTTTTTTTTGTACTCTCTTTGATACTCGGATTGACATTCAGTTGCAACACTAGTATCACACTTAATGACAAAACCTATAGCTTCTAGATAGGGGAAACATCCTCTAGGTAGAATGTAAATTCATCATCATGTCCTTTTAAGCATTAAGGATTTAAAAAACTTATTAAGATGCTTCAAGAAATATTTGTTGGAGAGTTCTTGGATGTATATTGCAATAGTTACTCTGAGAAAAATGGTCACGGGACATTGTATCTCACATTTTTTGTTTCCTTCCTCTTTTTGGCATTCTGTAACATTTGTCCTTATGTAAATATAAATGTAGATGAGGAGAACCGAGTAAGGGACTTTTGGATCTTATTTTTTTAATTTCTCTTGTAAATCCATTGGTAGAATTTAGCTTAGCTACAACAGCAAGCTAGAGTTAGTAAACTAAAATATTATCCCATGGGGAAAGTAGCAAGAACTATTCAAATGGAATCTTCTTCATTGAAGAACTGAAAATTTTATTCGTGTCATCTAGCCAAGTCTTGCATGTTCGCATTATTCTAATTTAAGCACTTGTTAGTTAATGCAATATGTCATTATTGAGAGACCATAAGCATAACTTTCTATAGCTATACATTGAGGCCCATAAATCCACGACCATAAGAAGGTATTGAAGTGTGTTTATTCTTTCTAAGGTTTTTCATCTACACCTCTAGATCAAGATATCAATCACTTTCAAGACATTAAAATCCATGATCATCTCATAAGGGAATGTGTGACCTTCGTACTAATTGTGGCTCACATATGTGTTCATTTGGGTTATCATCCCCTTCACTGCCTTAGTAAAACTCTAAAATTTGACCTTTAAATTAGCATCTAAGGCAGTTGAATTAGTTCCCAAAAAACTTATTACAAATTGGTCTATATTAGATTAATTTTCTTTTATTCAACATGGAAATATACTTGCATTTTCTCTAATTACTTTGTGATAAACCTAATGCAAGTCACTCCATGCTTTGTATCCTATAACATGAGGACCTGTAACATCAATGAAACAACACATTCTTAGACTTGTTTACCTATAGATACAAGTATTATGACCTTCAAAATCGACCCACATATTCATTCCTTTCCTGCATCATCCCTTCTAACTAAGATCCAATAGGTTTGAGAAACAAATTTTCACCTTCAAACAGCTGTAAAAGAAGAGTATTTCCAGTATGATAATAAACCTATATGTGAATGGTGTCTTGGATTCACTTCATGGAAAAGAGATCCATTTCATAGTCTCATTTTATATCGTATTTGGAGTCCCCCATTTGAGGCCTACTTTTTTAACAGAAATCTACACTTGAAGTGTCTTGTTAATGTTTCATGCTAACTTGAGGCTAGCATTCAACATTGGAAGGTCATTCCACACTTGGTTATGCTAATTCATGGAAGCATTCATCCTTCTTTGGAGATCATTGGTGAGGCAGTCCACTTTGGGTGTGTTCTTCATGTTATTTGAGGAGGGGTCATCCTTTTTTGATCTTGCTTGCACATGTGTTCATCCTTTGGAGGATTTCATTTCCATAATTTGAGGTCCCTTACATGTGGAGCTAGCCTTTGATGAGATAATTTCCACCCTTTTGGCATATTTTATCATGTTTCTTGAAGTGGTTATGCTTCGACTATGAGTTATTTTCTTTTACTTGCATTTCACATTAAATCCATGACACCACTCTTAAAATAAAATAAAAGAATATAACAAAATAATCAAAAACTCGTATGAGTTATGGGATGTATGTCTATCTCTATGTATGTCTTGTTGATGTCTCATAGAATCCTTGTGATACACAAACAAGTATGTAAAATACTAAAGATGTGGGTGAGAAAAATTCTCAACAAAATGCACCATTAGAATCTTAACCAAAACTTGACTTAATAAATTTCGAATTTCCCCTACAATTTCTATAAAATGTTAAGGAAAATATTTTTGTGTAGACCAAAATTTATAGACATATCCGGGTATTAATAACATAGCTTCTCCTATGGGAAAAAAATGGAATCTTGGAAAATGGTAGGGAAAATTTAAGGTCTCATTTGCATTTTCCATTTCTTATGATCTATTACATGAACCTATCTAGGAAGTTATCGTAAGATCTTGACCTATATATTTCATTCCCTACAAGTTGATATTTCATGCAATCTAGGGTATATGAGATAATGTGTTATGGTGTTAATGTGTTTGCATTCATAAACTTGACTACAAATGATTAAAAACACTTGTAAGCCACCACAATGAAGGATAGAATAAATATAACCTTGTGATCCAACCTCCAATATTCGTGATGCCTCCAACAAATTGCCGGCCCTAGTGTATCCCTCAGAAGAGTCATCGATTCTAGACATGCAATGCATGCCTTGTTATTTTTTCAACATTTAATTCAATCTGACCTAGGATCTTAACTGAAAGAACAACATGTACAACATATCAAGCATAAGAGACAAGAGACAAGAGACACAAAACATTTCACCGGAGAAAAACAAGAAGGTGAAAAACCCCGCAACTTCCTCAAAGATAAATAAGCACCAATACAAAGATCACAAAGATCAGACCCCAAGAGATAGATGACTGCAGGAGCTACTCCTCCACTTGTGCGCACTCCTCCTCTCTCTCACTAATTTGAAGTGAGTGAATGAGAGAATATGTCAAATGAGAGAGTCAAACTCTCTATTTATACTTTTACTTTCACTTGACCTTTACTCAACTAGGTCGGCCCCAACTTAACCACTTAACATAATGTTGACTGGGCCGACCCCACTAGGGTGGCCTAATAACCCTTTAACCCACATGACTCATACAGGGCCGACCCCATCAAGGTGGTCTAATAACCAATCAAGTATAAGTTACGACACTTACAATATAACTTGCGACACTTGCAAGTACAACTGACGACACTTCCAATCGGAGGAATAATACATCTCCGTTGGGGATACAATAAAGTAGAAATACAATATACAAGTGAATATCTTCCAAAGTTACAAATACATCAACACTCCCTCTTAACTAGGAAGGTATTCTCTTGACACAAGTCATCAATACATATAGGCACAAGTCTTCAATTCTGGAGCTGGATCATCGTCACTGGATCACGGAGCATCATTGTCACTGTTGTTGTACTCGTCATCTCGATCACTGCAATATCTCTCAATTATTCTCGTCACAGGAAGTTCTACAGAGCCAACCCTTTTTCATGTTGGTTGTAGGCCTAGCCTCCTGTAGGTCTTCATCATCTCTGCGAGCGGGCCATCCTGTGGAATCCTCAGGACTAATTACGTGCATCAACAAAACCTTGAAAGAGTATCCTAGGATCCTTTATGTGCCTAAGCATGAACGGCAAGATCTCCCAGGGATATATTACATGTGACCATCACAAAACCTTAAAAGAGTTTCCCAGGAACATTTATGTGCATAGCACGACCAACAAGAACTCTAAAGAGCATCCGAGGACTTTTACATGCCTAGCACAACCTGTCCGGATCTCCAGGAATTATTACATGTGGTCCCCACAAAACCTTAAAAGAGTGTCTTTCCCAACAAGAACTCTAAAGAGAATCCGAGGACTTTTACGTGCCTAGCACAACCTGTCTGGATCTCCAGGATGTATTACATGTGGTCTAGAAAAACCTTAAAAGAGTGTCTTGCTCAGCAAGAACTCTAAAGATCATCCAAGGACTTTTACATGCCTAGCACAACCTATCCGGATCTCCAGGATGTATTACATGCTACCCTTGCACAACCTATCCATGGCCACAGAGTACCAACCTGATACTCATGATCCACCTGATAATCCTCGCACGAAGCATCATCTTGATTCTCATGATCATACTGATCATCATCATACAGTACATCATCATCACATGATCATCTTGATCATCGTCATAGCATCGTCCTAATGCATATCATCATTGCATGATCATCCTGATCATCGTCACAACATCGTCCTAATGCATATCATCATCGCATAATCATCCTGATCATCGTGATAGCATCGTCCTGATGCATATCATCTTCACATGATCATCCTAATCATCGTCACAACATCGTCCTCTTCAGATCATCTCATCGTCCATGGAGCATAGCCCAGATGCACATCATACAACACTTACACCACCGACATGGGAGAACACATCTACCACCATTCGGGGAAGGCTCCAGCCCTAAATTTTTCACCATGGGAGAAGACATCTACCACCATGTGAAAAATGGATTCAGCCCTTACATCTACACCATGGGAGAACACATCTACCACCATGTGAGAATGGCTCCAGTCCTTACATCTACACCATGGGAGAAAACATCTACCACCATGTGAGAATGGCTCAGCAATTACATCACGACCATGGGAGAACACATCTACAACCATGTAAGAAAATCCCATGTGCATCTGCGTCTTCCGAACTCATCAATTCCCCTTGGAAGGAACCTCGATATGAAGTACACCAAGCCTCTTTCTGAAGTACTCGAACTTCACTCTGGCTAGTGGTTTGGTCAACACATCTGCAATCTACTCATCCGTCGCAACATACAGGAGCTTCACTACTCCTCTCTGCACCATATCCATGGTATAGTGATATTTGATATCGATATGCTTCGACTTGTCATGGAACACCACTTTCTCTGACAACTTCACACAACTTTGGTTGTCACAATAGATACAAGTAGCATCCAACTGGAGATAAAATAAATCAGACAGTAGCTTCCTTATCCATACTACCTCACAACTAGCCAAACAAGTTGCGACATCCTTTGCTTCGGCCGTACTTGGTGCTATGCAGGATTGCTTCCTACTAAACCAAGAGATCACACCTAATCCCATACTGAAGCAGCACGCCAAAGTGCTCTTCCTATCTGCAGCACTACCTGACCAATCTGAATCAACGTAACCCTCCAGGTTAAACTTTTGATTCGCATCATACTTGAGCCCATAATCAATCGTACCCTTCAGGTACCTCAGAATATGCTTTACAACAATCAGGTGAACATGTCTGGGATCCGTCAGTAACTGGCTCAAGGTGTTCACCGCAAAGCAAATATCTGGTCTCGTGTTTTTCAGGTACATCAAGGACCCACTCATCTGACGATACACCGTGGCATCAACCAACTCTGATGAAGCATCACTCAATAGCTTCAGGTTCAATTCCATAGGTGTGTCCATGTCCTTGCAGTCCATCATCCCGAACAGCTTCAAGATCTCTACTGCATACTTCCCTTGTCCAAGGAAGATTCCATCTGCACTTTGCCACACCTCCATACCTAGAAAGTAATGCATCATACCCAAGTCCTTCATCTCGAACTCGGCAGTAAGCTTCCTCTTCATGGCAGCAATCAACCTATCCTCACCTGTCACAAAAAGGTCACCCACATACAGTAGGAGTATCACTGGATTTCCTTCCTCAACCTTGTAGTAAAGGTTGGAATCCACTTTACTCTTGGTAAATCCCAAACTGGACAGTAAGTTGTCTATCCTGTCATACCATGACCTGGGTGCTTGCTTCAAGTCATACAAGGCTTTCTTCAATTTGAACACATGTGACTCCCTGTCATGTGTCTCAAATCTGAGTGGCTACTCCACTTCCTCTTCGATTACACCATTCACGAAAGTTGTCTTGACATCCATCTGGTGTATCTTCCACTTCATCACTTGCCTTGTATTTCTCTATGCTACTATCTGCAACATGCTTGATCTTGTAGATCTACTTGGAAGTCACAACAAACTTCCCTTCTGGTCTTGGGACCACATCCCAAACATAATTATTCATGATCGATTGGTATTCTTCAATCATGGCATCCTTCCATTACTGCATCCCTGATCCTGGCAACTTCATATTCTTCAATATCTTCATTAGGTAGTTTTCTTGAACTTCGTTGCTGGAATAAATGTCGTTGTCCTTCTTTTGTAGGTGTTTGTACACGATATTTCCTACAAGTCAAATTCAATTGCATGATTAGAAACTTCTCATAGTTTTCAGAACAAAATCTTACACATAAGAATATATGTCAGACAGTCATGCAATTATTTTAGCCAATGCTTCAATACAACATTTATCCATATCCCGTAACTTTCTAGATGTCTTCCATCTCTACCAGAACATTGTTAAGAGTGTGCACAACTCCCAACATGTTAGCAAAGAGGTTTAATTATAGATAAGTAGCAATGGAATGTTGTACAGTACCATAGGCCACTTACCCATTACTATATTAGTAGTATCTTGTTCATTAATGCAACCTTTTCTAAAATGCATAATATACATCCTAAATCTAGGAACATAAATATGTACATGCAGAATGAACAACATCATTTAAGTAATAAGAAATGACAATTCAAATACTTATCTTTGTTTGCTTGTTGGGTGGACTCCCTCTCAATCTTTGCTTCCTTGCAGGAACTACTGAGTGAGCTCCCTCTCAATCTTTGCTTCCTTGCAGGAACTACTGGAGTGAGCTTCCTCTTGATCTTTGCTTGCTGGATTTTCTGTCTTTGAACTCATGTCCATCCTAGACCACTATGCATGCTTAAGTGTGCACTAGTGTCATCCTCAAGGTATCATACATAATCATAAATGCATTAGTATAATCTCAATACTATCAAAACATTATGATTCTAAATAATCTTAAACATGTATGGTTATGGTCATTTCATAAACAGGTAATTTATCACAAGCGTTAGTATTCAAGGTTCCAGGGAGGACTTCTTTTACTCATGCATATTCTTATATGACCATAGGACTCTTCATTAAGAAGCATAATATGCATAAAACCATGATTACTCAAACTTATAATCATGAATAATCATTATCAATCATACAAAAATATACTTATATAAGATCTTAACATAAGGTAGGATTCTAACTCGATATAGGAAAACATACCTAGATTATCATGTTTGTCTAACATACCCAAACAATGTCTTATTTGTTCTCTTAGAGACCTTGTGCTAGCAACCTGCATATCTCATAATTTAATAATTGTAAAACCAAGTTATACATACCTCGTAAGTAGAGCTTCTATGTGATCCATGACTATGGATGAATCTTTGTCTTCATGTCACCATGGTCATATGTTCTTGATCTAGAACTTGATTGTCTTTCTTGATGTACCCTTCATGTTAGTGGACAACATCATCCTCATACAACACCACAGTGTATTAGTACAATCATAAGTGTCATACCCCTAATAAATGAATTTATTCACATGCATTCATACTTTTACTAGGGTGATAAGACAAGTCTAAAATTAATCAAGATTGTACTAACCTCAAATGAAGACAAACATATCATAAACTTAATCATGAACAGATTTCAAAACATACATGTATCTCTTCAAGTCATACCTGTTGGGATTGCTTGTAGCCTTCTTATGTAAGGCCTTAGCCTCATATCCCTCTGGAACTGTAACTTCTTCACTTATGTAGGTGTCCAATTCATTCTCTTCTAGAATTAACCCAATCCACTTTGATTTGCTGAAACTGGATCTGGAGCTGGATTAGGGGTTGTTAGAGAAACCCTAAAAATTCAAACTTTGAATTTCAAACTTCTGATTGGATGAAAAGATGTGCCTTGCTAAGCTGATCAAGCTGGTATACTTCAATTTTGAAATCTCCAAAATTTGACCCCTCAAAATTGCCTTTGAAACTTTCGAATCTTCTAGACAAAATCCTGAACTAGGGTTTGATAATGCTCGAGGTTCTACCCAGCCAAAAGGTTCGATCTTGTGATCTAAACTTTGATTTTTCTGAGGAACATCCAGCTGTGGTCACAGATTCAAAATTTTCAAATTTTGCAGAAACCCTAATTTTCCACCTTTCCGATCAAGATCCCGAACTAGGGTTTGATAATGCTCAGGGTTCTACCCAACCAAAAACTTTGAACTTGGTCTCTAAATTTTGATTTTTCTAAGGCGATTAATCCTATGCTAAGATCACTCCAAAATTCCACTTCTGTCAAAAGCCCTAATTTCCCGCAGTAGTGACAAGCCAAAAATGAGAATGCTCAGAATCTAATTCTATTTCACAAAAATATGTGCCTTATTGTTTCTGGTGCATCTCTGAAATTTCGGATCCACAGGGTCTTAAACTTTGGCTTGTGGTAGCCTGAACTGTCATATTTCCCACCCCACAGGTCGAACCTCAAATGGATTCTCTGAGAGAGAGATATGCCAAATGTCACAACGTGACCTGTTTATGGGATGAAACAGTATAGCAAACTTGTACGGAGTGACACGTGTCACTCTTTCAACTTCGGCCTTTGAAACCTAGACGTGTAAAAATAAAGTATGTTCCCTAACTGTCAGTTTTTACGGAATTTCATTTGTAGCTTCCTATCCCAAGATATGACATTTTTTCCTAGATCACCTGTTTAGGACTGCATTCTGGAAGAGGCAGAAACCCTAACTTGTACGGATCATATCTCACAAAGTGCAACGAATCTGAGGTTGTCCTTCGGACACAAGGTACATGGACATTTAATATTCGACCTGTAGAAGTTTTAGATCCTGAACCTTCTCCAAAATTGAGTTATAGTGAAAGTTCCACGATGACGTGTTTTTACTATACCAAGCCCTAGCTTCCAATTTGTCGCAAGTGCAACAAGTGTCATAAATGCCACACCATGCCTTTCTTTAGGCTAGCTATGATACAATTTTATTTTTTCAACATTTAATTCAATTTGATCTAGGATCTTAACTAAAAGAACAACATGTAGAGCATATCAAGCATAAGAGACAAGAGACAAAAGACACAAAACATTTCACCGGGGAAAACCAAGAAGGTGAAAAACCCCACAACTTCCTCAGAGATAGAATAAGCACCAATACAAAGATCACAAAGATCAAAACCCAAGAGATAGATGACTGCAGCAGCTACTCCTCCTCCACTTGTGCGCACTCCTCCTCTCTCTCACTAATGCGAAGTGAGTGAATGAGAGAATATGTCAAATGAGAGAGTCACACTCTCTATTTATACTTTTACTTTCACTTGACCTTTACTCAACTAGGTCAGCCCCAACTTAACCACTTAACATAATGTTGACTGGGCCGACCCCACTAGGGTGTTATAATAACCCTTTAATCCACATGACTCATACAAGGCCGACCCCATCAAGGTGGGCTAATAACCCATCAAGTATAAGTTACGACACTTACAATATAACTTGCGACACTTGCAAGTACAACTGACGACACTTCCAATCGAAGGAATAATACATCTCCATTGGGGATACAATAAAGTACAAATACAATATACAAGTGAATATATTCCAAAGTTACAAACACATCAACATGCCTTATGTACAACTATTGGGCATCTCACACAGTGCCACAAGATAGATTTTGAATAGAAACCTATGTCTTTGTACATCTGAAGATTTTGAATAGCAACCTCATCAATTGGGTCTACAAGATAGAGGACCTATAAAGAAAAAAAGTATGGCACAATTGTCATCTTGTATGTATTACTACAGTACAATAAATTGGTAATTATTGTGGAAAAGAGAAACCATACCTCAATATCCTTCAAGTCCAGCATGTCCCAAAAACAATGAGCTACAATAACCATTAAAGTACTGAAAACAATAAAAGTATTAACAGTAGCAATATTTATCAAATCTGAACCAATTATAAACTCAACATCAGATGTTGGGGAAGACCTCCCTTATCCTCAGACTTCAAACTCTTAGCGTTAGGCTAATTTCATGATACTCAACTAGACCAACATACCTGTGAAAGGAGATAACCCAGAACTGGAAAAGACCCTAAAATTGATCATCCAACCCTCACAAATAAAAAATAGTAGCACCACAGCAGTATAACCAACTCATAACAAAAAATGACACCAAAGTACTCCAAAAAATTCATATAAGGTAGCGCTACGGTGGATGGAACCTAAGGAGGGCTCTTAAGGTCAACACAACGGTGGACAACAATCCTAAGGGGTCATGCTAGTCATCAAAAAGCTGGACGTCAACATTTAAGGGTTGTATAGATCAACGTTACCATGCAAGGGTCAATCACGAGTCACCACAAGGCTAAACATCACATACAAGTAAACATGCAAGCCAACATAACATAACAAGGCAGCACGTTGTCATACTAGGCTCATGCACATCAAGTCAACACGAGGGTAGGTTACCCGGCCTTCTCAACTGTATGTGGGCATACGTCTCATGTGTCTCATGCAAAGAGTGGAAGCTCATAATCATCATCCCTATATAAGGAAGCTTATGTGTTCATCTCATCTTCCTCAGGTTAACTCAGCAAGGGGTGGCTAGCCCCTTGAGGATAACCATAGTCCTCGGAAGATGTCACACATATTCAAAAATAACAGTATGCAAAAAAGTGAACAAACATTTCACATATAAATTTCAAAAAGCACAAATATAGGTATATTAATTGTTCTAATCAACAGAGTACTATCAAACAAAGAGCTGCAATAATCATTAAAGTACTAAAAACAAAAATAGTAATAATAATAGCAATATATATTAGATCTAAGTTGTTAATGAAAGACAACAATGCTGAAATAAAAATAACATGAATATTTTATATCTAAACCAATTATATACGATATGGTCATCTAATCTCACTCTCATCTTCCTCAGGTTAACTTAGGAAGGGGTGGCCAGTCCCTTGAGGATAACCATGGTCCTCGAAAGATGTCACACATATTCAAAAAAATGAACTGAACAATAACATCCACATGTGAAACCTCAATTCTAAAATATTACCATGCATCGACTAAATCAAGAAACTTGTACAAAAAATGTAAATATTTCAATCCTTTACTCAGTCAAATACAAATCTTAAATGTTTACAACTACATTTTTTTTTTCTTCGGAAATTCAAAGAGGGGGACTTCATCTTCGTTGTGTTGACCTATTTTAGTTGTTGTGCTCTCCCTTTATGTTGATTGTGTGGGCATGCTCTCCCATACCATACTTCTGGTACGCCGATTAGCAGGGCGTGGAGGTCGATGGAGAGGGGCATCATATGCAAAAAACAAGATAGTTATATAGATATAAATGTGTAGTTATTATTGAAATACATGTTTCATTATGTCCAATAGCATTACAATGATATTTACTTGTTGGTTGACTATCTGATGCAACTGGAGTGCTCATTGGTTCTGCCATTTGTTCCTCTCTCGGTTGAGCATGAGCAAGTACATGCTCTGCCATTCACATAAGAATATTAATTAGTACACGTCATCAATTATGTATTTAAAATCATATTAGATGCTTTACTTTATGACATACATACCTGAATGGCTAGGTTGCTCACCACCACCATGAGGTAGCTCCCCACCATTGCGTGGTTCCGGTTCGATACCGCTACCCTTGCTGCTTTTGTTGCTCTCACCTTGGAAACAAAAAAAAAACATTCATTTTTCGATGTAATCATTCATGAATAGATTACACAAGTACATTATAATGATGGCCTTATTGATTTTATTTACCTTTGCGTGCATCAATGGGGAAATTGGGATTTGCCCCAAGATTTTTCAACGTTCCAGCACATGCTAAAAACCGTACTTGAAGCTGAGCCTCAAGTCTTCTTCAGTGGCTGCCTCTTGAAAAGCATTTCCTTGCAATGCATAACACCATGAAAATTACGTGTGATAAATCAATTAATTGTTCGCTGCAGTTAGAAAAAATTTGGCTACAAATAATGATCGTTTGATTCTTACAATTTGTGCCCTTAGTTTTTGATATCCACCCTGGCCCAGTTTGTGCTTCCCATGTTTTTATACTCTTTCCTTTGTCTCTTTAGAGGTGTCGGGGATCCTATGAAAGGTTGCAAATATGTTAGATATCGCAACTTAAATATATTTAAAAGTTAAAAAAAAATTGAACATTGTTCATTGAAAATATGATATGTGTCATACCTTCTTGAACCGATTGGTCGAGTATTTACTTGTTTTTATCAATGCCTTCTCCTTTGCATCATCCATGAGCACCTTCCACTCCTTCTCTAGAACCATCGGAGGACACTCATACTTATGGTTAATTTGAAAATTGTCCCTATAATCTGCCCTGACATATTTCAAATTTAAGCAAGTTGCTACAGTGACACCTTTATTGTTAAAGGTATCACCAAACAAGTTGACCATGTGGTTCATCAAATCATCTTTCAATTTTTCATTTTTGGAATTCCACCGTGTACGAATGGTGGGCCCAAAAATCTCCAACGCCTTCTCATGCAGGTTCATATAAAAAACATTATTTCCTGCAAACAAAATATGATCATTAATTAAAACTAATTTGAGGTATGTGGCTTTGAATTACTTGAAAAAAAACACTGAATAATTTAAATAATACCTGCAATCTTCGGTATCTTGATTGGAAGACAGTCTTGGTCCACCAAGAAGCTAACGGGAAATGATCCCCTACTAACCACACGTACTACGCTAGGATAGAAACTTTCACATTTGATGCTACTATCATCTCTAGCATCCTGTGAAGTAATGATGGTTGAAGGGCCCTGTTGAACTCCAATATCCGGTGAGGTCATAGCATCTAAAGTGCATTGCTGGTTAGGAGAGTCAAATAGCCTCATTGGTATGGTACATTGACGATTTTTTGAACCATCGCTACTACCAATACCGACCTCTATAGCCTGTACTCGATGCACGAGTGTTATCTCCAAAAATTCCTACTCAAAGAAAACTTCAATTGATTAGATCACATAAAAAAATAGAACTAAAATAACATCAATGAATATATGTCAGAGTTCATAAAATATTTCAAAGATGCCACTTACCCCGTATTGTTCTATTTTTTGCCTCAAGTCATCAGTTTTTGCTTTGATTTCTTCAGACCTGGGTCTGATTACAATCAATCTAAGAAGGTCTTGATTGCACTTTTTCAAAGCCTTATTCACAGTTTCCATTGGGTTGGTTGAATAAAATATATCTTTCTTAGTGACCGCCTCATCATCCTAATGTGGTGTGCTCTACGAACATCAATCAATAAAAGTAGTTAATTTATTTTTATCATTACAAAAATCACGTAAAAAAAATAAAATGCATATAATAACAAAAATAATCTTTAATCATGTTTAGGTACTATTACGCTATCATTTACCTGATGCGACAACATTGGTGACTTCCCACGGTCACCCTGCCACAATACAAGAAGCAAGACATATTCATATCGAAAAGTAAAAATTGAACCATGTATAATAAACGTGATTAATGAATAAAAAATTTATTTTTAATATGACAGTCACGTTTACTTGTCCAGAAGCTGTAGGTGTGCTCTGAGTACCACCCCCCTACCACAATACAATAAGAATGATATCATCTTTAAATATTGAGCTCATAAGCATAAAAAAGGTCAAATGTTAACAGCTATAATATAATAATGAATTATGGTTACTATTACATTGATGATATTAGGTACTATTAAACTAACATTTACCTCATGAGTCACCATTGGTGACTTTCCACGGTCAGCTTGTGGCATATGGCCACAATCACCCTGCCACAATATAAGAATTAAGACATATTAAAAATGAAAATTACATATTTAACAATGTCTCTTAAATGTAATTAATGAAAAGCATGACATATGATTTGCCATGTGTATATTATAAAAATAATGACATATAAATAAATTTGTTGCAAGAGAAAAATGATAAGTCATCGATCAATGTTGATTTAAATGTTGTATAAGAAAATTACCCCCATAATAGAAACCCCTGCATCTATTTGATTCAAACCGTAATCAATCAACAACTCTTCACCTGAAACTATTGATTTTGTTGCACATATGAATACACGATTTCCTTCATGCCCCTAAAATATGCAATTGGGTAGCTTATGTGTTGTCCCTGGTCGTGTACTATTTATAAACCCTGCTATATTTCTGGAAGCTTTTGGCCTTCCATCAATATACATAGTAGCTCCTTTGTTCATATTGTTTTCCAGTAGTTGACAATAATTTGTTGTCACTCTGTATGTCCGCATACTTCGCGTATATCGGACCAACAACAACCACTCATTGTATTTGTAGCATGGTCCTACATACTCCATCAATTCAGTTTCAGTTCCATATTTGACCTTTATTCCATCCATGGAAAATAGCCCCAATCCATGTAAAGACGATGGAGCAATGTGATAAATCCTCCCATTGAGGAAGAAATCCGTGTCCACTTGGGTAGCCATCGTTTCACAAGATGTCTATACCTCAGTGGAAACTCAATGTCACCTATGTTCTCATTATCATAATCACATGATCCTCCTTCAGAAAGAAAAAGTTCATGCGTCTACAAAATTTTCTCCTTACATTTTCACCTCTAGTTGATCTTGACCTGTTAGATCTTGTAATAGATGTCTCTCTTTCAACCTCTTCTAGTCTATCTTCCTTTCTTGAGGAAGATATATCTGACAAGTACCTATTTGTTGGTACCTACAATCATTAAAATGAGACATGTTGTAGTTGAATTTTCAATACTTAAAACATCATTCATGGATCTTGCTCTTGCAACAAAATAAAGATGGGAATAGTAACGAGGCTAACAAGGACTAGAGTAGTAAATTGCAATGAATAAATCTTATTGGGATACATTTTCTTTAGGGATAGGTTTCCATTAGGGATAGGTTTCCATTTCATAGGAAAATCCATGCATCATAAAGCCTAAGGAGTCAAATTTTCCTAGCCTCTTGAACCCTTTTAAAGGATTTGAAATTTAATTAAATTCCTAAGGTTGGATATATGAAGTAACTTGTGTAAGTTTAAAGAACATGAAGTGTGTCTTCAAACCAAGATAATGGATGTGAAATTCCTAATTAACATTTCATTTCAAACATTAATAATTAGCCAAAATTTTAAACAAAAACATTCAAGTACCCAAGATATGTTAGTGCCACATGGAAATCCTAGTGTATGTCACATGTCTTATGGAAATATTCATGCTGATGTGGAGTTCTTTTGAGCTTTCAATGTGGTCCTTTTTTCAAGCCTTGGATTTATTTGCTATGCAAACCTTATCCTTTCTTTACAAACTTGAAATGGCCTAAAATTTGTTTAAATTTTCAAATGGCATTTGCTTATATACCATTTGAGTACTTAATATATGCTAATTCCACATGGTACTCTCAAATAAATTTGCATATCCCAAGGATCAAACTATCCTAACACCTTTAGGGTGATGTGGCATGCTGAAATTAGCTAACACCCTCAATGATGCCAGTGTTGACGTCATAACGGATGGAAATAGGTACACTATAACTTGGATAACTTTACTTACTATTGTCAGTATTTACATATGAGTGCTTTTCCTATTATATGTACACCATGTAGTATATTCCTTTGCATGTGGGAAAATCCCCATCCTTGTGCATTCCTTGACTTGGTCTTTGAAATGTACTTGAAATACTAGAACTGAAATTTTTTATAACTGAAATGTTTTTATATAGTTTGACTGCCACTTTCATTCTTATAATGTTTTATAACTGAAATTTTTTTATATAGTTTGACTTTTTTTATAATATTTTTTAACTGAAATGTTTTTATATAGTTTGACTGAAATCCTTGTGCATTCCTTGACTTATCTTTGAAATGTTTTAGAACTGAAATGTTTTTATATAGTTTGTTTGCCACTTTCATTTTCAAGGGTTAGGTTCCATGTGAGAGATAAGTCCTATGACCATACAATAGCCAAAGGCAGATGAACCAGTCTCTCACTATCCCATCCCAATAGCATTTGATCAAGGATATCTCCCAACCCAACGTAACCTGTGATTATCAACATAGTTCAACACGTATATTCTAGGAAGGATATCCCTCTACCTTATATAAGTATATATCCCAAGATACGAAACTAAAGAATATTATCTTTGGAGTGTTATATAGTGACTAATAAGTGAAAAATACAAAGAGTTTACCCACCACTTATAAAGATAACATCCATCATGAAAATTTGAATCCTTCTATGTACTCTAATGAACCTAGCCATATATTTGATTAGGTACCTCTCCCTAAGGAAAACTATAGATATAGGAATGCCTTAAATGATGGTTTTACTGAGTAAGATACTTATATAGTTACTATATTATTTTCATCACCTCAAAAGCACATTCCAGTTATCCATATAGCTTTGTGAAAGGGAAATTAGGTTGTGCCTCTCTTTTAGTCACCAATTACTTAAAAGGCTCTAACCTAGGTCACATCACCAATATTGCATACAACAAGTATGACGTATGAAGTATGAGCCACAATTGGGTATAATAAGTCATGTGATAATGAATTGGGGGATCATTCGTAGATGTTTGTATGTAATCATGGGTGGAAGACATGAAAACCACCCAAAATGTCATGATAGTTTAATTTTCAACGACACTGAATAGAAAAATGTCGTGTAAATGGAATGTATTATGAATGCATAAATCCATTACCTATTGGAGTAATTGTCATTCTAGAAGAAGTCAGACAGTATTCAGTTAGAAAAACGATTATCAAATTAATAAGCCTCCTATATTTGATAAAACAATGCTATTATAGGGTTGTAGATTTAGCGGTTGAATAAATTGCACTTGTTTCTGCATAAAATTCCTAAATGAATAAAAAAATAAATTGCTTCCCAATGGGTAAGCTGCTAGGAATTCAGAGAAAAGGCCTTGAAATTTGACAAACTGAAAAATTACAAATAAATTTCTAGTTTTCGAAAAATGTTGGGAAATTGGTTGAATTGTGTGCAATTCAGCACAATATTTTTGGTAGATGACTCTGAGTTCTTCTTCAAAATGGATCAACATGGAAACATAATGGAAACATGTTGCGTAAATGTGAAAGTATTATAAATACATAAATCCATTATCACCTTGGAGTACTTGTCATTCTCGAAGATGTCAAACATTGTTCAGTTAGAAAAACGATCATCAAATTATTAAGCCTTCTGGAGTTGTTAAAACAATGCTATTATAAGGTTGTAGTCTTATAAATGAAGGGTTTTTACTTGTGGGTATAACTAAAAACTTTAAACCCTAACCAAGATCTACTCCTATGCAAGAAATTAAACTTAATGCACAGCGGAACTTAGAAATCAAGCTTAATGCACAGCGGAACTTACTTTCCATCTTCAAAAGGTCGCGGACAGCTTCTGGTCTTGACTTGAGTTGTTGGCTCTCGAATCCTTCCAAGAACTTGCAATCCTTTTCTCTGGAGAGTATCCTGTCTTCAAATGGAGCAGACAATTTTTCTGGATGATTGCAAGCCTTGGAGACTCAGCCCTTTTATAGCAGTGCCAAAGAAAAAGATTCTAATCCTAGGGCTGCTGAAATTTAGCTAATACTTGGGAAACAAGTCCAAAAGAAATCTGGAGTTTCCGATTTTATAAAAAACTTCAAATCGGGAAACTTCAGAAAAAACTGAAATAAATCAGAATAAATTCTGATTTCCTTATTTAGCTCAATTTATTACTGCTATTATTTTAATCAACTATAATCGGTCCATTAACAATTATAATTGATTAACATTATTCTATATGTATTTGTATCCAAATCCTTATTTTAAATACGTATAATGCCATGACTTAATTAATCACATTGTTTGGCATGTTTTAATCATTACATAAATGTAATCTTTCGACAGTATTTGATATCATAATCATAATGCACGTATGTCCAACATAATTATTGTAATTAGACGTCTCTAAATCCAACAATCTCCCACATGGACAAGTGCAACCTTTTGATTATATATCCTTAACTCTATTGCATGCAACTTTTCTGTCTTTCTTATTGTATTTCTTAAACAATTCTGTCCATCAATTATGTTAACAAAGGACTTAAGCAGCACTTGTCACATTTATTCGCAACTAAACCGACATAAATCACGCTGCCAACATAACTAAATGACATGAATCTGATTTGGACATATAGTTTAGAAATTACACGCAAGTGTGATTATACGTGCCTATTTCTAATTGAGTCACCTTTACTTTACTGTATGAGGTCAAAAATCAAACTTTAAAGAAAGAAATAATGAAACTGAAACTGAATGCAACTTGTATATATCATCAAAAATTGTTTACAATTGCATTACATAGAACATCAAAAACAAAACTTAAAACATATTCAGACTCCCACATTTTCTAACTATCCTAAATAGATATTACACCCATACGGGCAACATGTTCGTGAAACTTCTTGGGTGGTAATCCTTTAGTAAGAGGATCAGCAATCATGGAGTCTGTACCTATGTGTTCTATACATAATTCATTATTCTGCACTCTCTCTTTTACAACCAAAAACTTAATATCGATGTACTTTGACTTTGACGAACTTCGGTTGTTGGTTGCGTATAACACTGTTGAATTGTTGTCACATAATAATTTGAGTGGTTTCTGAATAGAATCCACAATTTTCAGACTTGTGACGAAGTTCTTCAGCCATACGCCATGATTAGATGCTTCATAGCATGCAACAAATTCAGCTGCCATAGTGGAGGAGGCTACCAATGACTGCTTAGCGCTCTTCCATGACACGGCACTGCCTGCCATCATAAAGATGTATCCTGATGTTGACTTCATGCTGTCGACACATCCTCCAAAATCAGAATCAGTATATCCAATGACCTCGAGCTGTTCCGATCTCCGATACGTGAGCATATAGTCCCTTGTTCTCTTTAGGTATCTCAACACTCGCTTGGCTGCCTTCCAGTGTTCCATACCTGGGTTACTCAAATATCTCCCTAGCATTCCAGTGATGAACGCAATATCTGGACGCGTGCATACTTGTGCATACATGATGCTACCCACGGCTGAGGCATAGGGAATATCTTTCATGATGTTTTTATCTAAGTCAGTTTGGGGACATTGTTTTAGACTAAACTTATCTCCTTTTGATATAGGGGTATCTCCTGGTTTGTTGTTTTCCATGCCAAATCTTGTTAGAATCTTATCGATATAGTTCCTCTGGGATAACCTTAGAATACCTTGAGATCTATCTCTAAGTATTTCAATCCCTAGAACAAATGATGCATCACCAAGATCTTTCATTTCAAAGTTCTTAAATAAAAAATTCTTAGTTTGATGCAACATGTCCTTATCGTTACTGGCAAGCAATATGTCATCTACATATAAAACCAAGAAAATAAATTTACTCCCACAGAACTTGAGGTATATGCATTCGTCTACTATGTTAGACTCAAAACCAAATGAGCTAATAATTTTGTGAAATTTATGATACCATTGTCGAGATGCTTGTTTTAGCCCATAGATAGATTTCTTAAGTCTGCAAACCATAGACCCTGCATCACCTGATACAAAGTTCTCTGGCTGCTTCATATAGATCGTTTCATCAATGTCACCATTGAGAAACGCCGTCTTTACATCCATCTGATGAAGTTCTAAATCATAATGTGCTACAAGCGCCAATATAATCCTTAAAGAGTCTTTCGATGAAACTGGAGAGAAAGTCTCTTTATAATCAATGCCTTCTTTCTGTGTGAAACCTTTCGCAACAAGACGTGCCTTGTATTTTTCAACATTGCCTTTAGAATCCCGCTTAGTCTTAAATATCCATTTGCAACCAACGGGTTTCTTGTCTTTAGGCAACGGAACGATATCCCAAACGTCATTGTCATACATAGATTTCATCTCTTCATTCATGGCATTAATCCACTTTTGAGAGTTAGAGCTTTCCACAGCTTGTTTGATATTAACAGGATCATTTTCAAACATGCCAATGTCAAACTCATGTTCTTGAAGATATGCATAATCCTTAGATTGTGTAGATCTTTTCTCTCTAGTAGATCTCCTAATTGGCACAGGTACTAGATTTTCTTGAGGTTCATTTACAACTTGATCTTCAACAGGAGGAGGAACATCATTATCAATTTCTGAATCTCCCACAGGCCCTAGGCCATCAACATTTGTCATGTCAATGTCAGGGTTTGGGTTGGGTTCATGTCCATTTGTGTTCTCTATTCCATGTTGAGTTTCTAACTGAGTTATTTGTGATGATGAAGTTTGCATATTGTCAGAAGATGTATTTCTAAACGCAATCAGAATTTGAACAAAACCAGGACTTTGGTCCATAGTCTCATTTCTAAACGCAATCGGAATTTGAACAAAACCAGGACTTTGGTCCATAGTCTCATTCGCATTCGTCTCTTCTTCTTCAAAAATACTATCTTTTGTCATATCTCCCCCCACAAACTCATTATCCTCAAAAAATTTCGCACTTCCTGACTCGAAAACTGTATGTTCTGTTGGATTATAGAATTTGTATCCCCTAGATCGTTCAGAATAGCCTATAAAGTAACAACTAATGGTCCTTTCGTCCAGTTTCTTTTCATTTGGCTTATAAGGCCTAGCTTCACATGGACATCCCCAAACTCTCAAATGATTCAAGCTAGGCTTGCGCCCAACCCATAACTCGTAAGGGGTCTTGTTAGCTGCTTTAGTAGGCACTCTATTAAGTATATATGCTGCAGTCTTTAAGGCTTCTCCCCACAAATTCTCAGGTAGAGTTGTACGAGCAATCATACTTCTCACCATGTCTTTAAGGGTGCGATTTCGCCGTTCAGCAACACCATTCATTGCAGGCGAACCTGGCAACGTATACTGAGGCACAATTCCGCATTCCTCTAAGTATTTTGCAAAGGGACCTTGACGTTGTTCTCCTGATCCATCATAACGACCGTAGTATTCACCACCACGATCAGAACGAATGGACTTTATACGTTTGTTAAGTTGTAACTCAACTTCCGTTTTGAACTTTATGAACACGTCTAATGCTTCCGCCTTTTCTTTTATTAAGTAAATATGACCATATCTTGAATAATCATCTATGAATGTGATAAAGTAACGGTGACCATTTCTTGTAGCTTTTGGAAAAGGACCACAGATATCCGTATGAATCAATTCTAAGACATCATTACATCTTTTTGCATCATACTTACGTTTATTAGTTTGTTTTCCCTTTATACAATTCACACAATCACTTAAGTTTGTAAAATCTAAAGGTTGGAGAATATCATTAGACACTAGACGTTCTATCCTTTTCATAGAGATATGTCCTAATCGCTTGTGCCATAATGTTGGAGATTTCTCGCAAGTTAATTTACGTTTTCTATTATCTACATGCAGTGCCTCTGAATGTGAAGTGTCTATATCTAGAAAATAAAGATTATCATAAGAAGACAGGATACCAGAAGCAAGAAGCTTAGAATTTTGACACAAACTGAAATTTCCATTACCAAATGAACATACATAACCATTTTTGTCCAAATAAGATATAGAAATTAGGTTCCTTCTGAAAGATGGAACCACTAAAGCATCAAAACTTAAATAAAATCCTGTCTTACATAATAATCTAAATTTTCCTATGCTTTTCACTTCTACTTTATTGCCATTTCCTACGTAAACGTAGCGCTCCGCCTCACTTGGCTTGCGATGGCTTAGGCAACCCTGCATCGACATACTGATGTTAGTCGTTGCACCTGAATCTATCCACCAAGTATATCTAGATACAGAACTTAAATTAACTTCAGAACAAACTAAAGCAAGAGACATACCTTTCTTTGCCAACCATGCATGATAGTTAGTGCAGAATTTCTTTGTATGTCCTGACGCTTTGCAGAAAAAACAGTTCCTTTCTTCTGCTTTCGCAGAAGTATCTTCCTTCTTGCTTTTCTGCGCGGCATTGTTTGCAGCTACCTTGGCAACAAACTTGCGCTTCTTGCCTTTACCCTTATGATTAGATGTTACTACATGAGCACTTTCCCCCTTAGTCATTTTCTGTCTCTCTTCCTCCTGCACCAACTAAGCCTCAAACTCAGGTAGTGTCCACGTCCCTTTTTGACAATTATAAGTCATCTTGAATTGACTAAAGTTGGACGGGAGAGACAGAAAAATGAACTCAATGAGAACTTCATCAGAGATGTCATAATTATGCCCTTTCAAGGCACGTTGCAGTCTTGTCATCTCAATAACATGCTCTCTAACCCCTTCTTTTCCCTTGTATTTTATTGTTGCCAACTTCACAAAGAGTGTACTAACTTCAGTCTTTTTACTCTTTGTGAATTTCTCTTCAAGGGCCTTAAGGTATTTAATAGCGCCGGTCTCTGTATCAGGTATTATGCCCCGAAAAGTCTCATGGATCGTTTGCTTCATCACCATTATGCACATGCGATTTGAATGCTCCCATCTATCAATATCAGCCTTCTCTTGGGGAGTTTCTTCACCCTCTTTATTGGGCTTGGGGCGATCAAATCTCAGTGCAGTGTCCAATTGCATGATCCCTAAGACTAATTTCAGCTTTTCTTCCCACTGTTTGAAATTGTTCCCCATGAGGGGCTTAATTTGACTTAGATTTGACATTATGTTTAGATCTGAAAATTGAAGAACAAAAAGAAAAAATTAGATATTATGCATCACGATTTGATCTTTAATCATAATTCTAAAATCCATCTAAAGGCCTAAATTAAATTATGTGCTCCATTGAATCTTTTAGCCAAAACACCACTCAATAATGAAAAAACACCTTTGGGCGCAATCATTACCTTATTGTCTTTTCCGCCTTTGGGCCAGATTGACATATCCATTTGCTAACTACCAGGCCAGTCAAGTGGGGAAGGCAGGTCACTAACGGACCTGGTGCACCAAGCCCCAAATGCTTTTCTAGACATTGCCAGCATATGTGTGTTGCAACTTATTTGTTATACATCACCCTTATGCACCAAACAACTTAGTAGGTGACAACCCTCCTTTGGGAAAGCTAACACCCACGTCCATTGAGCTTGTCATGAGTCATCCTTGCAATCGTCTTACACAGAGCGGTTCGTTTTGCGAACATCAATGCTTGACTCATGCGAAAACAACACATGTATACATAAAATGCCTTTAGTTAGATTCCAAAATTATACCTAAAATCATCACCCTTGTTTGTTAACTTAAATAAAGCATGAACACTTTAAACTATATGTATAAATATAATCATGATATGAAAGGTGCATAAGTACAAACATGTCTTGAAATGAGTTACAAACCCAGCCACTTTATACCTTATATATAGTTCAGCTCTTTTACACATTACATAAAAGCATAGCCATATTACAAAAAATACATGTGCATATAACCATTCATAAAGAGTATATAAAGCATTCTCTTTATGCACTAAATATTTATATAGCTTAACATCCTTTACTATATATAAATAGATAGTGTGCCCAATGTATAATTAGAGACGTCTAATTACAATATTTTCAACGCAGAGAGTTAAGGCATTTAGTCTATAAAAGGCGCTCTTCCCTCACAGGAAGAAGATTAATTCAAATTCTTCTTCTGCCAAATCCAACAAGAAACAACTGGATGCTCATCCTTCAATCAATGGCGAGGCTAATGTCTTTATCGCCACCGTCGTTGCAGAGGACGAGAAGGATGAAGTGGAGGAGATATTGAGGGAGTTTGACATGGACTCGATCTATGGGCATCTACATGCATTCTACACGCAGATATCTGAGGGCTATTTTCTGCGCAGAGTTTAATGGCAAAGGTTTGAAATTGAACACGCCGAGTTTAGAAGATTGACTGATATTTAAGATTAATGCATCATATTATCATATGGAGTTGTAAAATGTTAATATCTAACTCAAATGTTGAGATGTGCAGTGTTAAGGTCGCAGGGGTGAGAAGTCTTTGCGGTCTTAAACCATAAGCAGAGGTAATAGCTTAGCATTTACGCAGAGCTTTTTAAATTGAGCTCCACTCAGAGATCTCAACTTTGTTAAAGAACATGCATAGCTCCTCAAGGAAGAGTGCTGCAAACCTTCGATGCTTCACTATCAACAAACAGAGATATATATATAAACGATATGCCATCAAAACAATCCTGGAACACAAAAAAAATATGACAGAGTTTGAAAGGGCATGAAGGGTTTCCAGATCTGAATCGTGCCCACAATAAAACTCAAAAAAAATGGGTAAGAATAGAAGCAAGGTTTTCCAGGAAAAAAAAATCAGAACTGTCTCTTATTCACCAGACAGAGATCGAACTAAAAACGCGAATGCAAGCCATGATTGGTGGCCAGAACTGAAAACGTGGTATTGACAAGGTTTAAGGAGATCGTACTCCAAACGGCAATGAACCCAGATCGATTTCTGAGCTGAAAAAGATAACTTTGACCAGATCGATCTTCTCAAAAACATGGCTCAAACAGAGATTACAAAAGAATTAAAAAAAACCAATGCTTCATAAACGTTTTCACACACAGCATTTCTTACATGAGGGTAGCTCTGATACCAATTGAAGGGTTTTTACTTGTGGGTATAACTAAAAACTTTAAACCCTAACCAAGATCTACTCCTATGCAAGAAATTAAACTTAATGCACAGCGGAACTTAGAAATCAAGCTTAATGCACAGCGGAACTTACTTTCCATCTTCAAAAGGTCGCGGACAGCTTCTGGTCTTGACTTGAGTTGTTGGCTCTCGAATCCTTCCAAGAACTTGCAATCCTTTTCTCTGGAGAGTATCCTGTCTTCAAATGGAGCAGACAATTTTTCTGGATGATTGCAAGCCTTGGAGACTCAGCCCTTTTATAGCAGTGCCAAAGAAAAAGATTCTAATCCTAGGGCTGCTGAAATTTAGCTAATACTTGGGAAACAAGTCCAAAAGAAATCTGGAGTTTCCGATTTTATAAAAAACTTCAAATCGGGAAACTTCAGAAAAAACTGAAATAAATCAGAATAAATTCTGATTTCCTTATTTAGCTCAATTTATTACTGCTATTATTTTAATCAACTATAATCGGTCCATTAACAATTATAATTGATTAACATTATTCTATATGTATTTGTATCCAAATCCTTATTTTAAATACGTATAATGCCATGACTTAATTAATCACATTGTTTGGCATGTTTTAATCATTACATAAATGTAATCTTTCGACAGTATTTGATATCATAATCATAATGCACGTATGTCCAACATAATTATTGTAATTAGACGTCTTTAAATCCAACAATAAATACGTAAATCCATTATCATTTTAGACTCCAAAGTACTTGTCATTCTAGAAGAAGTCAAATAGTACTAAGTTAGAAAAACGATCATCAAATTATTGAGCCTGCTGGAGTTGGTAAAGCAATGCTATTATAGGACTGTAGATTTAACGATTTAATAAATTGAACTTGTTTTTGCGTAGACGTCCTAAATGACTAAAAATCACATTGATTCCCAAGGGGTAAGCTGCCAATAATTCAGATAAAAAGCCTTGAAAGTTGACACACTGGAAAATGACAAATAAGTTGTCAGATTTCGCAAAAATGTTGGGAAATTGGTCACATTGCGTGCAAGTTAGCACAATATATTTGGTTGATCATTCTGAGTTCTTGGTTGTTTACATATCATAAGTGTTTGATTTTTCTTATTGGATATTTGTTTTATTCTCATAGATTCTTTTTTGGTCTGCGGGAGAGCCTAGTCAGTGATGAAGTGTTGATATTAAACGATATAGTTCTAACTTCTAGCAATTATTTTCCAAGTTAAAAGGTGGTAATATTTGCAAACTAATGGACAAATATTTGGATATGTACTTGTACCTTATGTATCTTATCTAAGAAAATAAAGTGGGACTACCCCCCACCTCTAAACCATTAAAACCTTCTAAAGTAACTTTGCATGAATAATCTAGATTTTTTCTACTGCCATATAATTAGTTGGATTTTATTTAGCTATAGTCTATGGAGCTTTACAATCATGACTCTCGTATAGTCCGTTTTACTCCAATATATGGGGAATAATCCATATCTGCACAAGGGCACCTGGTAAGCACCATCATTCTGTCTCTGGGAAATATGCACATAAGGATTCTGTGACATTGTTGAATTGATCTGGTAAGCTTCTCAAGAATATGTTTTGTGACTTGTGGTAAATGCTCAACTGAATTTCCAGTGAAAGGCTTGTCAAATAGAGAGGAAAATGGATGATGAAAACCAAAGATAAGGGAAAAATTTCACAAGAAGTTTTCTGACTTTTTTTCTAAGAAAAACCTCATAGGAAACCCAAGGGATGTTTCCAGACATTTGTAGATGGCATCTCTAATAAGTCCATTAGTATAAATGAGTGCACCTAACCTAAGGGAATTCCAACTGGGCACTTGCAGACACAGAAGTTAGAACCGATCAACTGTCCAGCAATATTGGCAACAACTAGTTGAGCTAACCCCTTGGGCTAGATGTTTTATGACTTCTGGAAAATTCCATGGATGAATTTTTTTTCCATTGCGATATGCTCAAATAGAGTAACAACAACTTGAATAAAACCATGGGATTGTTTTACTGTCGACCGACCTTGTATGCTAAGTGATTTCTATGTTTCTAAAATAGTTGAGTGGGTAGAATATTGGGATTGGATTCAAATCTAATATCTATATATAAAAGGTTGAAGTTCCTGTCCAGTTTGGACCCACAATTTGGATGCACAACTGGATTTCCAACAAAAGGATTTTCAAATTAAAGGGATCTGGATGATCAAAGCAGAGATTCAAGAAATTTCTTAGGATAAGTTTTGAGACTTGTGCCAAGTGTCACATATGTAAATTTTTCCATTTTCGCATGCTCATAGAGAGTGTGATCATTTTGATGAAAGCCATGGGATTAGTTTATTGCTGCTAACCTTCATTTTTTTTCGCTTAACTCCATTCTGGCACTTACTCTTTTTTGGTTTTGCGCACTTCATTCTCTCTTCGAAGAAAACTATAAACTAAATTAAATAAATCGAAGGAAATAAACAGGGGTTTGAAAAATCCACCTACTGAAGACATCGTCGAGGTCTCCTCTACCGATGGATGGGTTGATATGTTCTCTGTGGCGTTAGTCTTCTCTTCCGGTAGGATTAGTCTTCTCTTCCGGTGGCGTTAGTCTTCTCTATGGTGTTATTCTTCTCAGTGGCGCATCCACAGGTCTCCAATGATCAAGTTAGGCTGGGTTGTTATGCTCACGGGTTGGGTTGCTCAACCTCCCTCTCCCCTACACAATCACAATAAACCCAGAACAAGAGCGGCCGGTTGGGTTGCTCTACTCACGGGGTGGGTTACAGGTTCTCATTTATTGGTTCGCGAGCTTGGTCTGAACCTTGAACTTAATGGAGGGTTTATTTCCTCCTTTTGTGATCCACTCCAATATTTGAGTGGTAGAAATAATTAGGCTTAGGGTGATCTAATCTATCTAAAGGAATTTGTTTGACATAACCTTACAATTGGTAAGAGTTGAAATGATTAACCTTGATAAATTTATTTATAGGAGAATTGGCAGATCTTTCTTTAGATATAGCTTCAATGTGAATAATCACATTATATTAATTAAGTAGTGGGATAAGGAGCACTAATGAAGATAATATCAAACTCTATATTCAAAAATAACGGCTTGATAAGGTCCACTTTTGGACACTATAGCATTTTTGGAAATCACACAATATTAATGGCCATTTTTTCTATTCTAGGGCCAAAAAATGGAATTTTGAGAATTTAATGTCTGCTCCACATGAAAATGGGCCAAACAATGCGCTTTGATTATTAGGTAAAAATTGAGATTTGACTTGGTTCTAAATGAAAATATTGAGTTCATGTGTTGATGGGGATGATGAAAATGAAGGATTAATCTATCAAATTAATGTATTTATATGAAAATACTCATAACAAACTAGGTGAGAAAATTAGGTTGGTAACGTAAAGAGATTTTATTTGACCTTTTTTCATTCATTTCATGCTACTAATATTTTGGCCTTTGGGGATACCATCCTTGGATTAATTTTTAGTTCCACCCATATCATCAAAGTACATGCTTAATCCCATTAGGTCATATGTCATCAAAAGTAAGCATAGTTTGAAAACATATCAACATTGATCCCTTTCACTAGTCACTTGGTAGGTTCCATGTAAGGGGGTCTTTCATAGAATGTAAAATAAATTTTGAGGTATTTTCCATAAAAATAATTGTTATACCCTATAGTTCTCAAGATAATATTTCCAATGAGTTTCATTTTCTCAATTATGAGATTCTATGCTTGGTCTACAAAGTGTGTAAGATGTGTGTCTCATGTGATCCAAAATCCACTACCTTGACTTCATTGATTAGTTTATGTTCTAAATGAAACC